>QEWY01004134.1:115498-339773 GCA_006503575.1 Baylisascaris schroederi | reverse complement strand
CCCCTCCTTATCACCCAAGAGGTGGAGGAAGGGAGGAGTACAAAGGGATAGGGACCAATGATCTACATACCTTCTATGCAAAATTTAACATACTATGCACGTCGATATATAAAGGTTCGTTCGCTTCTAAATTTCTCTATTAAAATTGCAAAATATGGCAAAGGAAATAAAACAGTTCCCATTGTGCTGATGAAACGTCATTCGATAGATGATGTGAGAAAATGCACTAATACCACAAATATGTGACTCAATTCATAAAAAAATACCCCATTTTAAACATAGAAAGAGAGGGAAATAAAGGAAGATATAGAGGGAGAAAGAGAGAGAAACGAAGATGAAGTGAGAGAGAGATAGAGAGGGAGAAAGAGAGAGAAACGAAGATGAAGTGAGAGAGAGATAGAGAGGGAGAAAGAAAGAGAAACGAAGACGAAGTGAGAGAGAGATAGAGAGGGAGAAAGAAAGAGAAACGAAGAAGAAGTGAGAGACACACTACATATGTTACAAATTCGACTAAGGGAATGAGGTGATCACTGCAAATCAACTATAAACAGATCGTTTCGTATTTTTAAACAACTTATCAATGCTTTTCTATGTTTTTATATTAGACCCTAACATTTTTAATATCAAATACCCGTTCATTGAGATATCATCGCATCGATTTTTAATCGTTATCAGAGAATGCATCCTATCTTGTGATAAGCTCTTATCAGTTACTTCCTGAATTGATGAATATTTCGAATAATTCTACTCGAAAATTATTCACATATTTTGAAGATGCACCTTCACTTTTATTTGCCCACTTTTGTGTTATAAGGATCTGCCGGGGGTAAAGGATTGTGCCCTTTCCCATTCCTCCCAGAAAATCCAAATTCCCGACTAGTACTCGAGAATAATTTCAAAGAAGCTGTCATCGTTGGTACTACCACCTCTACAGGTAAACGTTGGTCTTCATTTTCATATATGCAAATGAGCATAATTTAGATATAACCTAAACTTGCCTCCTTGAATGCTTCGAGTTTAACATTGTTTTGTGATAAAAGCGCACTTAGCTGTATTAATTTATCAGCATTTGTGCGTTCTTTTTCTTCAAAAATCGTTCTCTCCTTCTGAGATTCGAGAAGTGACATCTCGAGTTGTTGTGTACTCGTTTGCAATAAGTTTTCCTGTGCTATCGACGTCTCTCTCATCTTCTCCATCCTCTTTAATTTCACTATTTCAATTATATATTACTCAACACAATTTCGGACTTCATTACTACAAGCATCTGGTAGATACGTTTTTAGTGTTTACATAGGATGGATGGATCGATTTTGGGAAGAGGGAACGGAGATGAAGAGAGGCATAATATGACATTTTTCACCGATAGTGATCAAAAAAGTGATGCGATTTTCTCGAATATCAGGTAGCTGCTTAATTTTATCTTCTCTTTAAAATTAAACGCATCATACCCGATTGCGTGTAGCATTGATGCCCGATAGCGTTCGCATGAATCAACTCGTTAAAATTGATAATCATCCAAAATACTATCATCTACTTCAGTCAAATCTCATTTCCGCCTTAATATATTTCAATCTTTTTCATCTTCTTCTTCCCCATACATTTTCTTCTTACTAAATAGTGAATGCAATTCCCTTCTTTTTCTTTTAAAAGTCTCCACTCACTGAAATGTCTATTCACTTCTCTAATCGATTACAGAACAAACATTCGTAAAACACAGGGAAAAAATGCAGAGAAGGAGAAGATTATAGTTTACTTTCAAAAATTGCTTACTTAGAAGTATGAAGCAAAACCGCTTGTCAAAATATACCGTCGAATAACGAGGATCTTTCAACAGTTAACATCTTTCCAGTCCTAGGATTCATTCCATAAATAGAACCCACAATTACCTTAGTCAACAATTTCGAATGTGCGATCATCAAGCACAAATAACCTTTCTCACCTTTCCCATGATAGGAAAGGAAGAAGCGATCAGCAGAAAAAATCGAACTGAGGAAGGATATGGAAAACTGGACTTAGAAAAATGGAATAAGACCATTTCCTTTATGTGAAAACTTCACGGAAAACCCATAAAAATCATAAACTTCGTTCACAGTCGACCTGTGAGACAATCGTGAGGGAGGGGACAAGGTGAAGGATGGAGGGGGAAAAGATGGTCCCATCAACTCCCATCCATTCTGACACCCCGATGGACATAAAAATTTTCTACAGACCAGAACAGACCAATTCAGCATAATCGGCTTGAAACGCATAACGCTTAGCTACTTCCACTAGCACAGAACAAAGCACCTGTGCTAATTTATTATAACAGATTACAAGTACCCCATATACCACTTTCAAGTATAAGATATTGGCATAAGTCTAAGCAAATCTCGGATCTTTAATCATATATAGGAGGATAAGCCACACGGGGCATGATGAAGAGGAATAAGACGCGGTAGCAAAGGGGACAGCCATGAAGCATACAAATCGCAAATGACTGATACAAGGGCATAAGCGTATCGGCGCAAGCATGGGAGACGTACCTTATGACGGTTGCTTTCTACTTGACGAAAAGTTGCACTTCGATTCGACGAAGGTAGACCATATGTTATAGCCGACGAACGGCTACCATATGACGTATATTTTAACATTTGGGTTGCGTTATTCCCCATTAAAAGAAGGCCTATTTGTTGCATATGTATGCACCTCTTCGGGGAATCATTTACCCACCACCCTATATTCCACGTATCCACCACCCCACTAAGGATCAGCAGTGCATTTACTCTTCCGTATTTTAAAGCAACCGTCAATAAGATATCAAATAATACCAGCTTGCCTTCATCGCATCCGTTAAATGCGCGTTGCATTGCGTCAGTTGTACGCTTAGTTGTTGCGCATTTTTGCTGCTTTCTTGCGCTTTTTCTTCGGCGATTGCCCTTTGCCTTTCCGTATCTGCGATACGCGCTTCCATTTGCGCCATCTTCGCTTCCATCACCCCCAATTCCAATGATGAGCCCGTTTTTAACGTATTCAATCGCTTCAATACAAATTGCAAACTAATTACACCAAATATTAGTGCAATTAACTCTAAATATTCTGTCGACTGACATTTCAGTTCCTTAAGGATTGCTCAATGTAACTAACTATGGCCTTTAATAAGGGTATGTGCTGCTACAGAATTACATAATTAGCACTACCCGTTTCCATCGCACTACAAACATTAAACGATGAAGCTCGAGGTTTGCCTAAAGATCCGAAATCATAATATTGTTCGAGACATATCACTTCTGCTTTACCGACTCGGAAATCTCGTAATCAAAACAAGAAAAAAACAAACAAACAAATGAAGGCCAGGTTCACTCAGCTATTCCCTCTTGCATACGATCACAAAATAACACCCATTAATGCGACGAATGACCACTCACATAACAATCAACCTTCAAATGACCAGATGACCACTCAGTGAACCATAACATCGTTGACCATCAAAGAATCAATCGAAAACATTAAAATGTCAAATCGGATACGCCTAATTGGCCAACTCCATCCCACTAACACAATTGATAATACATCAATTATTGTCCCTATTGCCCTATTTTCCTGAAATTATTGTAAATACAAATCTTACTGCAAAACTGTACAATCTCCTTGAAATAGTCTTTAAAAAAAATAAGAACGCTTAAGCAACCATGCAAGGATATAGAAAAACGAAAGAAACAACTTGGCTCAATCAGAATCTGATGGATTGAGCCGAAATGTTGCTTAATGAAATATATGCGCACAAATCCTTTAAAATAATGGAATAATGCGTGCAGAAACCATGACCATACACATCCATAACACCGATTTTGTCTACCATTTTACGATGACTTTGTACGCTTTAAGAAGTCCGGAAAGGTTTGATCACTCTCATGAATTATTCAATTACGAAGGATCCCCATCCTCAATCAAATTCCTCGGCAAAGACTGTCATCAATTTTGAAATGCTCAGCATTTAAGCCCTATCCTAATTGACTAATTTGAGTTTCCATTTCGCAAACGACATTTTCACTTTTAAAAAAAAAAAAGTCGAATATGCGCGCACACAGCTCTTACTCTCTCACATCTGCCGTCAACTTCCATGAGATCTTTCGCTCTCCACCGTTCCCTTCCGCTCCTAACTATCTGCATTAGGTTTTGCAACAGAAATTTTCTGTATTTTTAGCCATAAAGAAATCATTGACTGCTGCATCTGCTTAAGATTCTTATAAGCTAGCAACGGGGAACGGACTCCCAAAGATCTTTAACAAAGCAATACTTTTTGCTTCTACTCTTCTAAAGCGTAATTTGAATGCAATAAACAAATGAGTATAAGCCTACATCCAAAAAAAAAAAAAAATAAAAAAAAAAAAAAAAAGAAATAAAGGAACAGAAAAATACAACCTTTTGAAATTTGGAGTTTTAAAAGCAAAAACGTATTTAAAATTTTTACTTATTTACTAGCAAAGGAATCAAACAAGACATTATGCCGTTCCAGTGAAAAGTATGTGATATGACGTTGAGAAATGAACAATGTGTTATATATTCCATATCATCTTTGTACCTAGCAGACGTACTTATGGGTACGGGTTATACTATATGGGTACATACCTCAACTGCAATTCTCTGTAATAACTTCTATAAATGCAACTGGCGAAAAGCTGGAGCAAGAACACTCACCTCATTCAGAATGGCCATTTCGGACAATTTAGCAGCGAGTTGTGCGTCGAGTTGCTCAGCGTTATTCGTTGCACTCCTCGCCTTCTCCTCGACATCGGTTTTCTCTTTCTGTGATTCGGCCAATCTCGTCTCCAGATCGGCGATTTTCGCGTTAAATTCTTCGGACATCTTCGTTGAGCTCTCCTTCATTTGCTCCATTTCCTAGAAATATTAACCACTAGAAAGTACTCTCAAATTTCGAAGCACGTTTTCACACTGACCTATGCACACACCAATAGGCTATACCTATCCTAATACATTTATATAAGCATTAAGGTCCCCCACATCCTTATCAATAACGGTGGCGATGTAACTGATTAGTGCTTAAGAATAGAATGTGTCTTATAATGGATCACAAACAATTTCAAGGCATTCTGAATGACGGCTCCTCTATCAGAGATTTCAGTTTCCAAAAAACGCGACGTCTGAAGATATAGCGAAAAACAGAACTGCAACGATTCTGACAATGTGACAACCAGCTGTCTTTAAAAGTGCTCTTGGAATTAAAATTCTATCCTTACTAATTTTATTGATGTCATCTGCCCTCTACTTTCCTATTCATGAAGTTTAGTGAAACCAGCGCTTAATCATCTGTATCGATGGCGTATGCCTAAACAAACGTATGATAGTGCAAACAAATAAGCAATGCCAGAAAAACAAACCCTATGTAGAGTTGAGATTTCTGCAACTTTGGCTGATAACTGAGAGCTGAAATCATCAGCACTGTTCGCTGCTGTGAGTGCACGCTCTTCCACCACTTCTTTTGCTCTTTTCGTTTCATCGATTCTCATTTGCAATTGTTCGTTCTTCTCCTTCAGTTCTTTTAGCTCCTTCTCCGAATTTCCTTTCAACTCCTCTATCGTCTAAACATCACATCATTAGTGCCAAAACTTTCATAATAAACTAAAACTTCAAACAAGTGGAGACTCATATCAGCAAAGAGTTGGTGCACCTTCAGTGATCTCTTGGATCAAATGCGGAATGTTCCTCTCCCACATGCACCTCTCCCCTAACCCTAGCTAAACCTCTCCCCCACGATCCCTTTCCCTCATGCTATTAGGGAAACGGATGATGAGAGAGAGATTAAGTGCATCCATTATGGCGACAAATAGCCTAAAAATTCTGATAGTTTCTCACTATCTCAGCAGTTTTCAGATTACCTAGGAATACATTATTGTCAACTATAGTGGGAACAACAGACAAGAGCAGAGTCGAATTGGGAGGAGGCAGAAGTGAGTTGATGCTCCATAACACGGGGTGTACGCTAAGTATGCTCCTCTCTTTCAAGCATGCCTCTTGTCGTACCAGTGACACGTGACACCACACCCTTCTGATTTTCTTATTCAAAATGAACCTTTTTTCAAAGTTTACCTTGTTAAGTAGTTCGATGTCGACCTGACGTTGTGCCAATTGTCCTTGTAGATCATCAACGTTACATGCTGCGCCGCGAGCCTTCTCTTCGATCAGTGACTTCTCTTTCTCGGCATCGATCATCCTCCTCTCTAAATTTCGTAGTTCCTCCTCCTTATTCATGCGCTCTGTCTCGCTCGTCGCTAGATCCTTCTGTGCATTCGATAGTTTTGTCAATGCCTGAATTCACATTAAGTCTGCTACGTCATACGTAAACAAAACACTTAAGCTTCAACACCACATCTCACATATGTAACGATGTCAGATTCCCTGCTCTACAACCCTGACTGACGTACACCTCCCTTCACCTTCGCATAGAACAATCACAAATCCTTACCTGCTCTACAACCCTGACTGACCTACACGTCCTCTTCACCTTCGCATAGAACAATCACAAATCCTTGAAAACCTCCCCAGAAAGCTGTAAAGAATCTGCAGTGTTATGTACGGAAAACCACCACGCTACACGTCACAGCTACGATACTATGCCATAATAATGTGAAGATGAACTGATCTACAGGAAACACTTAGTAGCCATATCTGAAACTCCGTTTGAGAATTAATAGCACGAATCTCCCTCTTCAATTTATGCCAATACCAGCTCTCTATTAACTATGAGAGTTAATTTAAAATCTTTTCGACAGCCGTCTTCCACCAATATAAAACAAAAAGATAAAGTAACTTACACAATTACTACAATTCCCAATAGCGGTCCTTGTACCTACGATAACGCATTCAAGGCTATGAAACCTTCCTCCTCGCACTCAATCCCCCGGCTTTGTCCATTTAAAAATTCTTGTTAATGTGTTACTGCATCTTCGTGAACATTTTCCTTCTACAACTAAATCCACAATAACAGTTTAATGTCGGCATTCCTTAAAAACGTATAGTTCAGAGGCATTAAATCACGGAATTTAGGTCACGGAAAAAATCACGGAATTAAATCACGGAAAAAAATTATAGTTCAAATTTAGGTCGGAATTTAGGTCATATTTGCTTATAGAATAAGATATATGACACTCGCAGCTAACACATGGAGCAACAATTCCCCTACAGCCCTTCTTTGTGAGGATGTAGCAAACAGATAGTAAAATGACCTCGATGTGTTCTTGACGAAGGCTAGCATATGCGCTTTTCATCTTCTGGAAATTCTGTTCACTGCTTTGTGCCTTTCTCTCTACATCTTGTAGGCGTGCTTCATCGACTGCTTGTCTCTCTGAGTGAGCATTCGCCGCTCGCACGCGCTCGAGTTCATCCTTGAAATGACTCTCTTTAATGATATACATGGTTTTTTTTTAATGATATACATGAAATGACTTTTTAACGATACCTTCGAATGGTAAAGCTGATGGTCACTTTTCTTCGCGATTTTATACACTCAAAAAATTCATCAACATGAATATATAAACAACGAAGTACAACTACTTCTCTCGTTTAAGATGGAAGCTACTACACTCATCGACGGGATCCATTCGATGATGGAGATTTTTTAAATTCTGACTAGTTCTCGCAAATATTCCCTTTCGACTATACTGCACATCACTTCTCCATAGCAATTTCATCTATCCCCTCCCTCTTGGCCAATCTAGATGAAGACTACTTCCTTTTTCTCAATTTAAGCTTCTTCGCTACGCCTAAACAATACTGCCTGCCTATCGAATACGTCGATTGTCATTTCTCAGAACGTTCTATGTGAAAATACAACTCAAATGTAAATGATCTATGAGGCTCACAACAAATAAAATGAAGCCACAAACCAATCGTAAATTCCTTTGCATTATATCACAATAAAAGATTTTAGGCTACAAAAAATCGCACAGTTACATTACAATAATTAAGATTTTATGCAGCAGATATTCCTTTCATTTAATTCGAATAATGCCATAATGTGATATTCAAACAATGCTAATTTTTTGAAATGGTTGATATCGATAAGCATTTGAAATATTTGGTCAGCGAAAATTATTCGAAACTAATAAAAAAAGAGAAATGCCTTTTAAATAAATAAAAAAATAAGGACAAACTTTTAATTCGTCGACCGATTGCTTATAATGATCGTTTTCGAGTTTCATCTGCACAAGGCGATTCTCATACTGTTCTATCCGTGAGCGAGCCTGAAAGCTGTGTAGCATTAAACCGGAAGCAAACAACATACTCATTATCGCATCTTCGACTAAGGAATTATACCGTTCGCCACCCTCTTCAAAATTTAATTACCCTAACTCATCAACAAATTCCCAATTAAAATGGTTGTAAACGATACTTGAGAAGGCAAAACAAGGTTGCTGTATATCTCATACTTTCAAAACTTACATACCGTTTTCTAGAGACAGAATTTGAAAGTTAATAAACAAAGAAAACTTCTCAACGATGAAATTAATCATTTTCCGGTTGATATATAAAAATACAGGATGCAAGCAACACATCATTGACATGCAGATTGATTCAACTAAATCGTATCGATCATAAGGGTTGATAAATAAAAATGAATATGAAATGAACCTCATTCATAAGCCTTTCGTTGTTGAATCTCGCATCATCCACATCTCGCCTTAGCGTATCAATCAACATATCCCTGCCAAAAAGCCATCTCTCAATTCATATCCACATAAATATCTAGTGAATCCTTAGACAAATCTAAATAGCACATATTGGTGCGCAATCATTCAACATTAAATAACGCTTTAAAATATGCCGCTCAACATGTTTCACATAAAAGAAAACAACGGTATCAGCCTACGAGAAACTTTAAAACCGGACAGGTATATTGCAAGCAAAATCGGAATCGTCGAGCTCGGATGGATGCAACACACCTACTAACACAGCCATTCAATGATATCATGCAGCGTCATCAGCAAAGCGATTCTTCAATTTGCATATTGAAGCAGCAAGTTATATGAAGCGCATTACCTGCGATCATTCGCTTTCAAAGCACAATGCAATTGCAAAACCATAACGCAACAAACCTCGGATCGGCGGTCGTTGTTTGTGTTTCTTCTTGATGAACGATCTGCGGTTCCGATACGTCAACAAGGCTTTCGTCAATAGAACGTCCATCAGGTGGTGTATCGCTTTCACTGACGTTATCACCATGTAGATACGCTTGCGGACTTTGATATGTGTCTAGATCTGAAGCCTAAAACGTAAAGCATAAAGTTCATTACTTCCATTCGGATTTCACTATACATCATAACCATTCAACGACAACGTCGAGCTAAAGTTTAGCAACGTGCACATAAAATCTAGGCCTACTTTAAGATAGCATTGCGATATTCCAGATGCCACCTTTCCATTTCCCATTTTCTGATTTCTATTCCCCAACATACTCTGCAGTCACCTTCTGCATGGAAGTTCAGTGAAATCATTTATGTAATCATGTGGTAAGTGCTTCAATGTCAACAATGCTTGGGTTATTCCTGGAAGGTAACCACTATATGTGTAGATATTGCCAGCGTAACTGATTTATTCTATCCTCTCCCCCCACCCTTAAAAAATTAGAGACAATGAAGTTTCTGTTATATGCACAGTTATTAGTACGAAACTGCTATACGCCTATAAAAAATAAACTTTGATCGACGACGATAGTGTTTGATGATTTTTGAATAACTGCATTATAGATATACTATCGGAACACATGCAATAAACGATACAACTTTTAATCGAACCTACAGGATTAAGAAAGTTCAAAAATGTTGATACTTAACAGAGTAATATAATTGTTTGCAATAAAAATAGAGTCATCAATAAGCTGCAGTCAAAACCCTACATCCCTCTGTGTGTGACCGTTGTTGTGGAAATGTAAGATAACAATCTGCCAAAGAAGAAACTAATATCCTATAAATACTAATTTTCATTGCGATAAATTGAAAGAGAATTAAAGTAAATGCGCACTAATTCTTATACTAAGAGAGACTAAGCTATGCTATGCTACGCTAGTAAGAGAATAAGCAATGCTCACTTCTGAGTGGAATATCTGACGCTACAAACGTACCAAAAAGAGGATAATGAAAAGCTAGAGTTAGTAATGATTAAACGCCGGAGCCAATAATGGAGCTTTTAGAAACGCAAGAAAGTAATAAACCTGTAGAAAATTCGGAGCAAGCGAGGGCAATGTCGGGATAGAAACGAGGTATTTGAAATATTGGAGATTTGCAGCCTCCTCGTAGAATTTTTTCATCTTCCGAAATATTCCATTGAAACGCTCACGGTGTCCGGAAAGTGCATCGGGTGGCAACTCTAAAACACAAATCCCCTCTTCTTGTATCTTCAATAAGGCAAATAAAAATATGCACAACGATCGAGAGATTTACTCAAGAATTCAATCCACAATAGCATACAATATTCAGCTTTTTCCTCAGTGTCCGTAAGAAGCTACTTCGACATAATACATTTAAGGGCAGAATAGCGCCACTCTCTAAGCTATCAACTGGAGTACACGAAGAGTCTCATGCGATTAGGACTTTGCTGGAAGAGAATAAGTCTGCCTCTACTCGTGATTCAAACAGCGAAGCTCTGCAACGAATTCAATGAAACATTTTTGATGGGATTTACGAATCTAGCATCTCGCACAGTTCAGATGCGAACTGCTTTCGATTTGGCTGTGGTCAGCTTTAGGAGCACAGATGCGGGAAGGTCACAAACCCAGATACCTGTACTTGAATAGATGGGGGAGCAGGTATAGATAACCTAGGATGTTCCTTAAACGAGATTGCGGTTGACATTGTTGCAGTTTTTGGCTGTAAATGAAAGAAAAGTGAGCTGCAAAATAAGAATTCAACAAAATATGAACTTACGTTCATGAAGTTTGAAAATAATCTTGACGAGGTAGTCATAGAATTTGCTTGTATCAAGAATGACAAGGATGAGAGGAGCCAAAAGACATTGCCCTTGGGGTACTAGTGAACTCCATCGAACCACGTCCATCGCATTAAACACTATAAAGGCAAAATCACTTGCAGAAATACCTCCCAAACAAAAAAAAGTTTATATAAATTCACCTTCAACATGATCTATTTCAATGCTAGCATAACGCATAAAAGGAAAAAGAATGTTTAAATGTTTATAAATGTCGTGGCAGTAAGCTTTCAAGTATTCTTCTAAAAGTTTTAGTGAACAATATTTGCTTATATCTTAGTTCAGGATAAGCAAACATTTTTCAGAAATGACTAAAAATTGGCGAACAGAGGTGAAAAACTTTAGAAAAAAACTGATGAGCTATTTCATTGTGTGAAAAAATTAAACTGCATAAACATTCAAGGGATAGAGCTAGCAATAAGGACATTTAAAAGCAATAAGAACAACTGTTGCAAAATGAAGCTATATATTGTCAAGTGGATGGCTTTAGTAGTTCTTCGCTGATTTCTTTTATTTTTTTAGTCAACTGTTGAGCAGAATATAAATACAGAATTTTCATCTTTAACCTCATCATTGCTTAGGTATGCTAAAACTTCCCCTATCCGCACTTTCTATCAACTTGAATAACACATCTCTGCAAAGGCCAATTCTCGAAACTCCTTTTCCCATCATTCAAAAAGTGGAAAGGTGCTAAGCTGTAACTTAAAAACTTTGTGCGAACTTATGACTCAGAATGGGTTAAACCCCTTTATCCTTCCTTGAATTCCGTCATCCACTTGCCCATCACAAGTGGAAGTGCACAACGCACCATAAAATAAACAACTTTCGTCACCTCAATTTAGGTCACCTCACTGTTCATCGTCATTCAAATAAATCCTTTCCCACATTACTCTCTTCTCTTCATATTTGCTATTCACTTTGCCACCTACCTATTCTTCCACAAAGCATTTCATTTCCTGCGCAGAACAAACTCTCTGCAAAAACTGTGCCGTAATTGGTTAAATTCAGCCATTTCCATTGCGATGAAAGACTACACTCATATGTAAAAAGAAGTAGAAGAAAGGAAAGAAAAGAATGAGCTCACAATCGTCAAAGCCCCTTGCAAAAATTTGGGGAAATAGTGGATATCGAAAAAAAACAAAAAATGAAAAAGAAAAATTCAAGTTAAAGTTGCAAATTTCTACATTTCCTAACTAAAAAGGGCTATGCTTTCAATAATAAGTTGAAAAACATTGTGGTAAAAAATTTAATCCTCAAAAATTGCTCAAATATTTCGAGAATGAGATGGAAATAAAAGGATGCCCAATCCAACGTAAATAATTATCAAGCGCTCATAAATGAATGAAATTCAAATAATCGAGCAATGCAATGTTTATTTAAAGACCTATAATTATCAAAGGCGTATTATTCTACCTAAGAGAAGCAACACAACAAATCGATAGACCATAATAAAAGAGAAGGACGTTGAGTGAAGAGCTGGCATGATTATGTGGGGTATGCAAGACAAGAGTGACAGCTCTGCTCAACATACCAAACAACGTTTGCAAAATCGATTAACCACTGCCTGTCTTCTGCATGAAATCACAAAAAGCACGTAATGCGCCGCTGCACACTTCCATTCTAAATAATATTATCAAGCACTCACAAAATCCAACCCACTATTTCTGCCTTATAAGGAAACAACAAATATTGACCATCACCAATAAAATGCTTCAATTCCCACAAAACTTCAAGCCTAGTCATAGCAGATAATGTAAAAAAAATATTCGAAACTAATAATTTTAAAATAAATCATTACGTTAAAAAAATTAAAAATGCATCTTAGCTAATTAAGTGTAGAATCTTTTCATCATTAGGCTTAGGTCACATTACAAATATGCATAATATTTCCATTTCTATTCGAAATGCACAAAAAGAACTTCATCGCTGCATCACTTAAAAGCTTTTCAGTTGGATTAAAAAGCTAATAAGTCAACGTTTTATCTAATAAAGTGCTTTATTCAAAAAGGGAGCAACGAACCAAATAGGAAATTTTTGCGATTGGATTTTAGTATCGGTGATGGGTGTCCACGTAATCAGGATAGCTAAAAAAATCTTTATTCTTTAGCTCCCGTTTACGAGACAAATACGATGAAGTGCAAAGGATAATGAAGAATGTGGAAATTCAGATTAACCCCGCGACCTTGGCTGTACCACAAACGATTCCTTATAAATCAAATCGTTTTTTATGATTGTAAGCGATGAAAATGCCACAACAGCCCGCACCAAAAACATTTCTAGCTTCCGGTTGCTAGCGCCCTATTACAACAGGTTCTCAAGCAGCAATCGACTTTTAATTTAAGTGGCTTCCGAATATCGAATATCTCAGCCATCTGTTTATGCGACTGCAACTTTGGAATATCGAGCTCTTAGTAAGTTCACGCCTTCCTCCAACAACCAGCAAATGCATATGTGCATGAAACGTCTATCCCGAACGATAAAGGAAATCACACTAACCAGTAGTTTGCAAATTAAGCAAGTCATCCATTTGATCGAGCATCTCAATTGATAGCTCGAATGATTGATTCACATCTGCCTTCACCATTGTGTTCACCTGTGCATCCGTTAGCTGAAGACTTCCCGGAATAGTTGCATTCTGCAATTTTCAAGTTGTAAAATTCGCACATTCTATTATAGAATGAAATATGCAGGACGGGCGTAGAAGGGATTATCCCTTCTTTTGAATTAATCATTTGCTAGATAAACAATTCGTGCTTGAAAGAAAACGTTTCAAAAAATACGACTGTTCATTAGAAGATGAGTGTAAAAATGCATGACGCTCAGGTAATAGCCTAGAAAACAATTTTTGCTCTTCTATAACTCTATCGACACTATCCCACCGAATAGATCTTGCTGAAATTCTTTCCTTCCTTTCTCACAAAAATTAGGAATAGACCTTTACGAGAGTATACTTACCCTCTTATGAAATTCGATGCGACTGACAAGCATTCTGCAATAGGACGTATTCGATAAACCATATCCAGAGGTATGTAGATGTTGCCAGAAATTACCCAATTGCACTATACGTTGCGTGTATCGAACCGATTCTTCCAAAACTTTCCTGTGACCATCTCGTATTAACTGCAAAGCTTTTGCATTAAATAAACTTAATCTCACCGTTAATAGAAGTGATAGAATGTTAAGGAAGCTATATATGACGATACAAATAGGAACCACTTGAAAAAGCGATAAGATGTGAATGCTATATGTTTCATTCAACAGTAAATTGCATCGAATTGACAATGGCATCGAGTAACCTAAAATATGACAAATAATTAAATGAGGTTCCTAATAGAAATAATCTCCTCATCTGCCCTATCGAAATCTTTAATGACGTTTTCTAATTGTTTCTCAAATAACTGTACTATTATATGATACCATACAGCACGAATCACCTAGTCTGAAATGACACTAGTAACTAATGAATTACCTTTGCATAGTATGTGATCGATACGGCTCATAATAACTATGCCATCTAATTTATGCATCTGGCATCTGATATATAAATCTCTGAATCACCTGGCAGTATTTAAAAAAAAAAAGATAAACGATATAGCAATACCTTATGAAGGAGATGGCAGAATTTCCATGTAAGAACCGGATTCTTTTCTAGTTGAATACGTGAAATTGTATTCCAGAACACCGAAGAAGACTTCTCTTTATGAGTACCAACAATGAGCACACGAACGTGTTTCTGCTTTAAAGGTACTTCGTTCTTATTTAGTGCCTTATGAACAGAAATAATCTGAAAATTTCCTCTTGAATGCGATGTGAAACCAACTCGAGAAATATTTCAATATTTTCATTAGCTATCGAAGATATAGATGGGAATTTATAGAGTTGAAATCTACCTAACAGCTCTCTGGGCAAATAAAAATAAATTTTAAATGCAATAGTAATTTTGCAAATTTCGATGAATTTTTTAAAGATATTTTGCGCCCAGAAAATATAGCAAAAATCATATTTGTTGATTACCAATAAACCCGTTAGCTTTCTGAAAAATTTCAACCTCATGTAAATCTCCCCTCATAAAAATGCAATAATATAAATCTTTCAAAGTAAATAATAGCAAACTTTTTGGGATTTTATATTTGTTTGCAACAAAAAAAAAACAACCGTATATAAGCCAATACCAATCTTTCATACAACAAGAATCTAGTTTGCTCATAGCTAAGTAGAAAACACAACAACAACAACATAACATTTCAGGTCACTTTATACAGCGTCCAACCTAACCAAGAAACTAAAAAGAGAGCACTTAATTACGAAAAAAACAGCAACACGAATACTCATCAACTTTTACTTCCCCACCCTTTCCGTCCAATTCTGAGGCGAATGAAAAGAGAAGATGGGACCTGAGCTTTGATGAATGCTTCACGATCAGCACCCGTGATTGCGGATCGGCGAGACATGTTCTCTACGAGTGCAATCGCCTCTCACCCCAACCACTGCCACACAGCCAACTGCAAACAATACCTAAAAACATCCATTCTTCGAGTATACCAATATTGTCAAACATTCTGCAACAATAGCACATATATCGAACGAATAAAATTAGAAGATGGCAATCAATGATTCAAAAATTAGCTCAATCACAACGAGTGAAATGATACTCTATATGATATCATGCTTGTCGATGATAAACACCGATCAATACACGATAAACCACCAATGCATTACAATTATTCACCCTGAGAGTATCTTATAGAGAGGGATGAAGGATATCAGATAGTTACTGCAACTATACATGACAGTTTCATTGATTTTATTGACGATCTCTAAAATGCACATATTTGCGCTATTTTAAACGATGTTTTAAACTCGAATCAGTCTTGATGACTGCAGTGATACATTCGATTCCATTCGTTCTTTGTTATCTCTTAAAGAAGAGTGCGTCTATAATAATTTTATCTCGTAGAGAAATCAATGAGAACGGCGAAATGAAAAGTGAATAGGATTCTAGAATAGCAAAAAAAACTTGTAATCTATGTATACAAAGTGGTGCATAAATAAGCACATTTCAAAGCAATCTATTGCTAATCAAAAACAACTTAATAGTAATTCTAACCTGTTTTAGGCTCTCTCATGCATTGATTGCAAATTAGTATATCGATGAAAACACCCCGGAAATATGCTCTCTTTGGTATACGTCATATTAATATGCGCACGAAGTGAACAATTTCACCGTTTTATCACCTTGTGATAACATATCATCGGCTAAACGCATCACTTACCTGCGATAATTAATCAACAACTTGCAAAACTTAGCAACCATCTAATCGGTGGGTTCCCCTTTTCCCTCCACCAGGTATCAGCTCATTTTGCTAATTGCAACCTGAATTTAATACCTGTAGAGAGAAGAGATAATCATATTGGCGATGCAAACCTGATAGTATAAGTAATCAACCTATATGATGCATTTAAATGTGCTAACAAATACAGTATATGAAATTTAAGTATTAGTACAACAGTAATAATAAATACAACAGTAATAATAAGTAAACTGCTCAGTGAGTGCAGTGTCGAAGAACAACATAGAGGGAGAGATGAGAGAGAGGGAGAGAGAGAGAAAGGAAGAGAGAATGAGAAAAGTAAACGATAGTCAGCGCATACACTCTATACATCCATCCACCTTATCGGTGTTTGGCATTGCAAAAAGCAACAACGCATACAGCACAAGTGCCGCATTGAGTCAATCTTGTGATGAGCACACGAGAAACATTAGCTTCACCTCGTCAAGAACTCCCATTTGATGTCGACAACGATGAATCCCAACGACCGAAAGAGGAAACAACATTGAATCGGAGTGGTACATATCCTACTCATAGTATTAAATCGATACTTACAAGAGTAAAACATAGTGCATGCTATTCTATGGTCATAATCGAGTTGCTCTACAACTTAGAGATTTTACTTATTGCGCTTGCAACGATTTTTGATGGTAGAGCAGCTCGATGCTCTACGATTTAGTTAGAGATTCCACTTATTGCGCTTGCAACAATTTTTGATGGTAGAGCAGCTCGATGCTCTACGATTTAGTTAGAGATTCCACTTATTGCGCTTGCAACGATTTTTGATGGTAGAGCAGCTCGATGCTCTACGATTTAGTTAGAGATTCCACTTATTGCGCTTGCAACGATTTTTGATGGTAGAGTAGCTCGACTATGATGGTAAAGCAGCTCAACTGTGACCACAGAATAGTGTGCACCATGTTTTGCTCCAGTAAGTGTCGCTTTGATAATATGAGTAGGGCATATAAGAGTTGTTATTGCACACTCTGATTCGGTGTGTTTATTCGTTCGCTGGTTGGGGTCTGTCGTTATTTCGCTTGAATGGCAAGGGAGGGGATCGGTGATATGTGGATGAGGCTCACTCTTGAGGCTTCATTCATATTGCATGTCTCTTCATATTACTTCCACCTGCCCTCGATCAGATATGAAGAGACATGAAAAGAAATATGTATTCGTAATGAATGCTCTATTGATTGAAATGCCTCTCTGGCCTAGTTGGCTTCTGCGGTCCTTATGTTGGCCTCTCCTTCTTGTAGGTTGATCGCGCGAAAGTTAAGGCTTAGGCTCGTCTCTTGCCTGTCGGATACTGACAAGCTGATTCACCGTCGTTCCTCCTATGACTGTCGAGACTTGTTCCGCCTCCTCTGTGCCGATGAAGTGCTGGACTGGGTGGCTCGGCCGAGAGGAGCCAACAATTCTGGTTGGAGCTTCACAAGACAAGGCAAAACGATGAATGCTTTCGGGACTGGGAATCCAAGATTAGATGGAAAAGGATTACAAAGAAATGGTTCGTGTGAGTTCATCTAAAACAAACATGGCAGTGTTGTCTGCTAAACGTTGCTCAGCGTAAAACATGCATACGAGATGACGGTAAGCCTACATCACATCGAAAAAAATACTTTGCTTGAATGCCCATATTACTGCCCATCAGTGGACATCACTGACATAACGGAAGCATTGAGGATTCATGTAAACATAGACAGGGTCACACTATATTACCTCGAGGATTTGGAGCAAAGGTCAAGTACCTCACGATATCCTCCCGAAGGATATCACGATGCACTTGACCTTGTTTTTTAAAGACTCTTTTGATAGACAAGTCTGACCTAGTTACCTTTGTTAGGAAAGTAAAAAGTCATCTAAATTATGCTCCAGTAACATTTAACTGCAATTCAATGAAAAAAAAATTGCAGACAGCCGGCAATGCGCTCATCACAACAAAGGAAGGAATCGTCAGTCGGCTAGACAGCAGTAATCAAAACCATGAAGCAACATTGCTGATGTACAGATGGACGTACAAAAAATTCAATCAGCAAAGCAGGTTAGAGAAGAGAAAGGGGAGAGTTTTTGAAGACAAAACGATGATTGGAAGGGAAAAAGTGGGGGGGGGGGGGGGGGGGGGGGGGGGAAGGGTGCAGTAGTAGTTAGGAGGGGTGATGGGGGGATCGACAGGATTACGTGGGAAGGTATGTCCATCGTCGATTCTCACCACTTTGCTGCATACCCCTACCAACATCAACTACATTCTCATGGCCACTGTGTTAATATAGCAATGCATAAGAATGCAATCTTGTTTGTGGTAGACCTCTTTAGTGCATCACCAAACTTTCTCCCCATCACCGATATACATCAGTCGGTATTGAATAACAAATCACCTTATCGCATGTATTAATATTCCTCAACAAATGCCCATCTATATATTTTTATCAACGCGGAATATTTCTTACATATTTTTTTATATAACTAATAAATACTACAATTTCATTAATACTATAACAACTATTTCAGTAAATATATCCTCATTTGTTAGTAATAAACTTGAAGATTTCTGAAATACTGAAAAATGGATTTGAATTCGTTAAAAGGAATTAAATACTGAAATGAAAAAGGCGCTTTTTTGCCTAAATTTTATGAAAAGTTCTAGAGGATGGAAAGCCCCGTCCTAATAATAGGTGGTAAAGGTGACTGATACAGCTCAATTCAGAAATCCCGATAACGGAAACATGCGAAGATTGCTTTCTAATATTTCAATCTGAAAATGCAGTTTTCACAGTGCCATAACGCTATTATTTCTCATCTCATCATTGTGTGAAATGCACAAAAACATCCCACCCTAGTCAGCTTCAGTGGTCTAATTCCCTCGTTAGCTCTTTTATAGTTCTAGTTGGTTCGTAAGTGATGATCTTTCCTCAATCGAATCCTGCTAAAAAGAAAATAGGAAACGATCGGATACAAGCAAAATTTAGAGCTCAGAGCATGACAACCGCAGGATAATCGATAAACCAATTCAACAGTGTGGTGTAACTGACACGTCATGACCTGCACTCAACAATTTCAACTCACTTTGCAAGTTTACACATCAAAAATGGCTAACGTTCATTATATGCTACGGTCAATGCTCATTCAGTATAACAAAGATGCAATACGAGGGGGGGGGGGGGTAAGTGGAGTAGAGGGAGCGACTATGACCCTGAATGAGCTAGATCACACTTGCTATTATATGTAAATATACGATCTCACGCTCATAACCGCACCCCTCACCCCAATCTAAACACATCAAATAACAAAAAAAAACGACTGAAAGCACTTCAAAGACAAACTATAAGTTAGCAGCATATCAACAACAGCAAAGAAAGTTTGCCCATCACAGTGTTTTAAGTTATAAGTCATCACCACAACAGATGGCGTTCAACTTTCATCTCCTTGAAAAATGCGCAATTATAAGCGTATTAAGAGATCAGGTAGAGGCCAACCAGATTAAAAATAGGGCACAATTCTATTAGTTTCAATCGTACTAGAGAATCACATGATCCGGGTGTCACTAACCTAATTGATGACACCCGTATCATCACTCTACCTATACATTTCATTTCCTGCGATATATCAACCGAATGCACCACACCTTTGTGGGTATAAGTTGTGCAGCAACCACTGCATACATTGGGTTCAACAGCAACGAAATGGCTATGTAATGAATGCACTGAGACCAGAGAACACGACAATGAGGTGATTCACACTCAGCCAGCGACGTGTCATTTAGACACTCGATCAAACCACCATATCGACATCCCGTCCCCTATTCCCTTTGCACCCTCCCCTTCCCCCCCCTCCCCTCCACCTTTCCAATCTGTCTTACCGCACTTGGTGTTGTGCATAAAGAGGCAAATTCATCACACTAACATAGTGTTAAAACTGAACACAAAGGTCTTTGAGGGCACAACGCTGCGAACATATGACGGGCGCAAAGCTCAGGCAACGATGCCGAACGCTACTGAAACCAGTTGATAGCCTTCTTCGTGCAAGCATGCCTCTCCCCGCTAACACGATGTTTACGTTCGTAATGCACTACTGTATGTCGATGCGAACCATTCCAAATCGATCAAAGCAAGTAAAATTCCCCTAAAACTCTGGATTAATAACCCATCGATCGGAAAATGATCTTAACTAAAAAATTAGACAATCATCGGATCGATTCTTCATTATCAAAGAAAAAAAAAAGAGGATTCAGAGAAACGAATATACACCAAGATTAGGATTACAACACAAGATATCATGCAAAACTATCAAATAGTAATTAAAAACAACTAATAAAAAAATACATTAGTTTATTTACTAATTGAAAAAATAAAAAATAAAAATAAAAAATAAAATACGGCTGCGAAAAACAATAACGGTAGTGTTGATGTAAAAATCANCATCTCTGCGTAAGGATCTTCTCATATTGTTTAGGCAAGTAAACCGTGAACTTTGCAAGAAATTTTAGGCAGAACTGGATCCTGTCAATACCGCTTCCCCCTTCCCCGTCTTAAATTACCTCCATTCAAGTTTCATACTGAATCATGGAGACGACAATAGCTTTTTAGCAAACCTTGGCTACCCGGTTACCTCACCCTCTTCCCCGCGCCGCTTCTTTTACTCCACCCTCCCTTCCTCTCCCTCCTACCTCCCCTCATGCTTCGAACTAAGTCATCTCTTCGACTCAATTTCCGTCTCATCGACAACCGCCGGTCACAGCATCGCCGCATTCGTCAGCGCCACTTCCTCTCTTCCCCCACAGCTGCAGCTCGGCAGCTTCACCAACTTACATCCGGCGCCAAGTATATAACTTTTTTTACAAAGAGCAGAGCAGCCCTGCGAAGGGAAGTCGCAATTCCGAGTTCTTATCACAGATGGCTGCGAAGTTGGAGTGGCGAAGGAATGATGAAACTATGCCATATCCTCTTGATGTGATTTCCTTGCAGCCATGAATGAATGTAACAATTGTAGCAAATTAGGTCCGTCAAGGGAAGACTTACATTTAGAACTGCAATGCATTATGAGTCCCATTCACCCCAAGCGTTGCCTGGGAAGGCTTCCGTTCAATCCGGCCGTTTCGAAAAACCGCAGCTGCGGTTCCAACCCCAAGCTTTGCTTCGTTCCGGTTGGTCCCTCACTTAGAAAAATCTCCGGCGCTCACCACCAAATTGCTTTGACAACGAAATCATCTAGACCCTTGCTCGCCAATTTATTCGCAAGATGCTTCCAATATCCGGAGACAGCTTTTCTTTACCTGTTTCAATCCCTGGCGCACCTGCGCCGTACTCCCTTCGATGAGCGCATGCTCTCTTCCTGCACAAGAAACGTCCATCGCCATTTGATGTCATTCGCATCTCCTGTACAGCGTACAAAACACACGTCAACGCCCTACCGACAACTAGCTTCAGCCATCAATGAGCCGAAATGTTCATTTAGCGGCGACAAGTTTGTATTCCCGTAATACACCGAACCTGAAAACATCTGATATCACCGTCCCCTCTTCCTGAGAATAAGCAGACATCTCGAAGGTCGTAGAACCTCATTACAATGAGCAAATCCCTACATGTGCGGAATTCCGCCTTAAATGAAAACTTTATCAACAAACAGCTAAACATGTAACAATCAGAGCAGCCCTGCGAAGGGAAGTCGCAATTCCGAGTTCTTATCACAGATGGCTGCGAAGTTGGAGTGGCGAAGGAATGATGAAACTATGCCATATCCTCTTGATGTGATTTCCTTGCAGCCATGAATGAATGTAACAATTGTAGCAAATTAGGTCCGTCAAGGGAAGACTTACATTTAGAACTGCAATGCGCATTACGAGTCCCATTCACGCCAAGTGTTGACTGGGAAGGCTTCGGTTCAATCCGGCCGTTTCGAAAAACCGCAGCTGCGGTCCCAACCCCATTCTTTGCTTCGTTCCGGTTGGCCCCCCACTTAGAAAAACCTCCGGCGCTCGCCACCAAATTGCTTTGACAACGAATTCATCTAGACCCTTGCTCGCCAATTTATTCGCAAGATGCTTCCAATATCCGGAGACAGCTTTTCTTTACCTGTTTCAATCCCTAGCGCACCTGCGCCGTACTCCCTTCGATGAGCGCATGCTCTCTTCCTGCACAAGAAACGTCCATCGCCATTTGATGTCATTCGCATCTCCTGTACAGCGTACAAAACACACGTCAACGCCCTACCGACAACTAGCTTCAGCCATCAATGAGCCGAAATGTTCATTTAGCGGCGACAAGTTTGTATTCCCGTAATACACCGAACCTGAAAACATCTGAAATCACCGTCCCCTCTTCCTGAGAATAAGCAGACATCTCGAAGGTCGTAGAACCTCATTACAATGAGCAAATCCCTACATGTGCGGAATTCCGCCTTAAATGAAAACTTTATCAACAAACAGCTAAACATGTAACAAGTCGCGATCAAAACAGCAATGTTCGCTTGCAACCAATGTAAAACTCAACAAGATTATGGTGAAGAAAATAAGTCCGTATGGAATCACATGCTAGCAATTCTCTTCTCCTGAGCGTCCATTTCAGCGTATATTGCAGCCGGCAGATCCACGCCCACCTGAAAGATCGCGTACGCATGAATACCTGTGACGCTTTTGAGGCATATATATAAGCGATGATTGTTCCGCCCACATACGCCATGCTCATCTCGCCCACTGCTCGAATTAAAATTGATGTTCCGCCCGAGTTCATTCGAATAAAACTTCGAAGACTGCCAGAAGGCAAATCACATTTAACGTTTTCGCTGATACCTTTTCTCTTAATCCATTCTCTTAATATTAATATTGCAAACACGTTTCAAGTGCAAGATCTGTGCTCGCTTAGCGCAACGTCAGTGCATTTGATGCCTCATTAAGTTCTTGGCTCGATGTTTTTTCCACTGCAAAATCCAGAACCAATTCCTGCGCGAGGAAATTATCCCCTTTCACACAGCCAATCCTGACGTCGCTGATTTCGTTAGTGCACAACTCCCCTCTCACCCCCCCCCCCCCAGGGCATTCATCCAACAAAGTACTCACCCTATAAGAGACCCTAAATCCTGAAAGTAACTCCCTAGATCGTGTGCCGTACCAAGACTGTCCTACCTGACTAACGATACTGTACCATTCAGCGAGACCCAGATCGCTAAGTCGATAGCGCCAAGAGAATCTAAAACTACCGCGTCGAGGAACAAACTCGAAGTAGCGAAGAAAGAGAAATCTCCAACCAGTTCTGCTTCATGACAATAGCACTTAGTATACGTACCGGTCATCTTCTTGACTCTATTTTCATTGCAAGCAAATACCTACATTATAACCTTCAACGCTCCACTCCAAACCTTACAAACAGTAAAAATTGAACTGAACGCACAAACCTGTTCCTCGAGAAAGTGACGCACTTCCTTTGCGTCTTCCTGCCAGTATGTCTTCGGCACACTCATCAGCTCTTCCATCTTAATGCCATCCAGACCACTGAGATTAAGCGAACCCTGCTTTGGCACCACTCCGATCGGTGTTTTCTCCCCGATGCTTGTATCGCCTTCCAAACGACGCACTATCCAATCGATAACGCGGATATTCTCACCGTATCCAGGCCATAGGTAGTTACCATTTTTGTCCTTGCGGAACCAATTCACATGGAAAATCTTCGGCACCTGAAAATTCGCATCTGACATTTCCCTCACAACCGCACCATCAGGAATCGTCTATTTTCAAAATATGCACAGAAATCCAGGAAGCATGGTCTTCCAATCGGCAACCTGGAAGCATATCTTCAGCACAAGGAATCAAAAGTGCCATGAAAATGGGAACCTTGCGGCCATTCTTGTTGAGGTTGATCCAGTGCTGGAGATACTCTCCAAAGTTATACCCCATGAAGGGACGCATCGCCATCGGATCGTGCATGACCTTTCTGCCCTTATGTTCCGCCGCGGCAGTCGCCTCCGACTTGAGACATGCCCCAGTGAAGATGCCGTGATTCCATGAAAACGTCTCGAAAACCAGCGGAACACCCTCGGGTCTACAAACACGCGGGTGAGATAAACAATTGAAACAATCCGCGATAGGCAATCCAATAATACTGTATTCACGGCATAATCACCAAAGTAGAACGTGGATGACCAAATTGCTGAGATCACTATTACATTCAATCATGGGGGGTTTCCAGCACAGTGATTTCCGACATACCCTTTCTAAGAAACATGCAAACTAGCTCCCATCACTCGTTTCCGCTACTCCTCAAGTGATACATGAACCTCAGAAATGTTTTAATGGTCACCGAACTGTATTAGTAAGTTTTTTCGAGCAAGTAGCTGCTGAATGTGCCGTTTTCAAAACATCAAAGATTTCAACTCTCCGGAGGGAAAAGGTGTGTTAAAATTTCTCGATCTCCAGCAGTCGCATTCCCAATATCTGCATCCTCGAGAATCATCACTTCTGAAGCCAGGCGGTGATCTAAGAATTCCGAATTTTTCTATTTTGGTCACCAAAATTCCATTCACTGCGAGCTGCACTTGCTTGAAATTACGGAAGGTTGTTTCAAAAATTCTACAACAATTAATTCACCGCATTGTTAATTTTTTGGTAGGCCGACTCCACCTCAGAGGCTTGAAATACCTCTTATTCCCTGAGATAACAGTGATACGCATAGAGTCAGCAACGTGATAGATTTTATAAACGACATCCCAGCTAAACTTTCTTACACAACAGATATAATCAACATTACCAAAGGATAAGAGCAGTACGAACATATTTATGTGCTTAAAGTGAGGTGGTAAAAGCCAACAAGCGCTAACAGTGCGTCTCAGCAGGATCGAAGCACGATAACTTTGCTCGATCCGTTCACATTTAAGGGACAGTGGACGTAAAAATCGGGCATGCCGCATCATCGATCAAACTGTATGATACATACCTTCTTCCTCCGAAGATGATCGCATCGATTGGTACTCCCTTGGGCGATTGCCACTCAGGGTGTATGATGGGGCACTGTTCGGCTGGAGCTGTGAAACGTGAATTTGCATGCGCAGCAGGTGAGGGATCACCAATGTGCCACAGCTCTCCCAACCAGTTAATGATATCCACCTTTTTGTCCTATAATTAACAGCATTCTCACTGGCTTGGAAATATCAACTTCACTACCAAAATACATCCCGTTCTCAATCCCTCTCCCCTCTAACTTCAAGTCGGCAATAATGAGTGAGTTGGAGCATTCACAACCCATTTCTGCCACCATGGGCACTCCTAAATAAAAGAACAACAACTCACAAGAAACGTTGCATTGGTACAACTTCCAACTCAAAAGGTTAGCGAATCACTTAAGTTCCTAATAAAGCTTCATGCGGCTTTCCTATCAGTGGCATGATTCGATAATCCGTCTTGTTGCCAACGCCACTGCAAAATGTGGATTTGTAGAATTCCCCTATACCTGTCGACATAGCAACTGTTTTTTTTTTTAAATTTCTTATTGACTGAATATCACCGCACGAGTGAAAAAACGCCACAATAAACAAATCCGCAAAGATGTATAAGCACGTCCAGTCAGAGACGATGTTCCTTCCTATAAAAACATTCAACCAGCTACACTCAGCTTAACCTGCAGAGCAAACTCCCGTATTATGCTATTCGATTGCGTATCGTTCCTTTCCCTCTGATACAAGTTGCTGTAATTCTGTGATTTAGATTCGTGCAATGCAACGATAGAAACTTGGAACTCTTATAAAGAACAAGTGATAGCGCTTCAAAAAGATGACAATCTCCTCCAAAGAATGTTACGACAACAGATCGAACGATCATCTTATACGCCCACGAAAAAAAAAAACACCTTGATTTCGTCCTCCAGTCCTTCCCAGAAATATTCACCGTTGGCGGTTTCGGCGACATTAGTGAAAATGCTGTTTTTCTGGAAGGTGGCCATAGCCATCGGATTCGTCTTGTTCGATGTTCCTGGCGCCACCCCAAAGAATCCAGCCTCGGGATTTATTCCATAGAGACGACCGTCCTCCCCAAATCTCATCCACGCGATATCATCACCTCAAACAATGCAGTTTGGCGTCTTTTTTTTTTTCAGCAGCCATCTATCAAAAAGAATGTATGCATCGACAAACAATTCCTTAATCCTGAAAGATGAACTTGGTAACCTCAGCACTTCCAAATACTGTGAAGTGTAACGTAAGAAACTAAAACCCTCGAAATAATTCACTAGACGTGCAGGCATCTGAAAACACAGTAAGGTGCTCGATGACTAGCCAGATAAGAGCGGATGGACGCCCTCAGCCTCCGCTGTACCTATTCATAAGTAGCACCTCGATCTTGGCTCACCTTTTGAAACAAGCAGTAGGATTTGCGAAATAAGCAATATATATAAAAATCGACGGTTTCCCTAACTCACATGTCCAAGCAAACTTAACGTTGTTTCTCTGCCTTTGGTACCAATTAGCACCCACTGAATGCAATGAATCTTAACCTAACACCACCCCCTGAATACGTCAACCAAATTGCATGCTTTCTTGCTTAAGACGAGCTAGAAATATGTCGCTCTTAACCAAAGTGGACATTAAAGCACTCAAATAATAATTTTCCTCGTCCAAAATATTAAGCCGTTTAACAATAACCCTACTACCTTTCGGATACAACAGCGCAGTTTTCTCTAGCACGAAATTTTCACAGTCCACAACCACCGAGTTTCACCTGCTAGGATTTTAGGCCCATTCTAAGCCGCAATAGTACAGTTTAACGGCATTATTTTGAAGGCTTCGATTGAAAAAAAAACCCACATATTCTCAAGAAATCGAATAAGAAAATCATCCACCATAGTAAAATAAAACTCACAATAACAAAAAAAGTTCAATGACGTAGCATACTTTACTTACCGAAGTTTCTACTTACCAATGCATCGGATCTTCCATCCGGGGAGAGACGGCTGCAGCATAGCCAAGTTAGTCTTCCCACAGGCAGATGGAAATGCTGCCGCAATGAAATGGTCCTTGCCGTCCGGACCAGTCGCGCCTTAAAATGTGCTGCTTGCAGCAATTCTTACAGCACCTTTTAACCGAATGAAATAGAATTCCTTTCGATCATGACTCCAGACAACATCCCTCCACAGCAGGACATCGCAACAGTCTACACAATACCTATACAGCATATGAAACATCCAACCCCACCTCACATCCAGACTTCTTTCGAATCAGAACAATTTAACAACTTCAATTACTAATATCTAACACCGCATCATTCCAACATGCTACACGACGCCCTTAGCCTCAAAAGTAGTGGAGTTACATAGCCCTGATCTTCTAACGAATGAGTTCAACTGCGTACTTGGTCTCCTCTTAGACCTTGTAAGACCACAGAATCATTCATTACAACATCAAATTTCGAAATGGAAAAACTACAATCTGCTTCGATGTACCGCTCACAGTTGCACCACTAGTCCAGCTCGGGTTCGACACCGACTCCAAAAACCATCCTCCCCTTCTACTTCATGAAAAAAACGTGCACTGTGGAGCTCTCATCGCTCTAGAACAGGTTAGAAATCAACTCATGAAAACTAACACATGATGAGCATGTGCTCAGCCATCCAGCCTTCATCACGTGCGATATTCGAAGCGATTCTCAACGCGAAGCACTTCTTGCCCAGTAGCGAGTTGCCGCCGTATCCTGATCCGAAAGACCAGATCTCACGTTCGGCCGGACGATGCGCTATGATGACGCGCTCAGGATTGCACGGCCAGTTGTTGATCACGCTCCCTTAATGTACCAATCCCTAACAAATATGACAACTCCACACAGCAACACAAACGACGGCTTCTTAGTTAACCTGTCCTTCTCAAACTAGGTGCAATTATTAACAGCATCCCATTGCTTGAAACCCTCGGCTCAAAAAGCGAACACTCGCTCGCGGGAAGTACTGGCAATCGGGAGAGGAATTTAATTGGCTGAAGTCATTTGATCGCCAAGTGAGTTCGGTAGGAAGTAAGTGACTATATCTTACATTAAGTGAGTACAGCGAAACGCATACTGAACCAATTAAAACACTACAGCCTTAGAAAACAGTTTAAGAGACATCTGCCCTCCGATTATGCAAATAACACCTGCACTCCTTCTCCCGAATGTCTAGCAAATGCTCCTAGATCTCATCCTGTAGTAAAGACATGATACCATAACTGCTCACCGGCATTAACTCAGCGAAAGGAAGCCAATGGAAAAGAAGTACGAACTATAAACCCTCGACTACAACCAAGCACAAGATATTATTGTCCGATTGCTGACAGCCATCTAAACGAAGTGCAGAAGTCGACTGCAATCGCACCTATATGAATCTTGAAACGAAAATGACCTAGCGCATATTAACTTGCACGACTTACTGGTGACAGGATGAGGAAGTCCCACCGAGTGGATGCCACGCACGAAATCATCGTTGCCAAGCACTTTGAACACATCGAGCGAGACATGTGTCATTATGCGCATAGACAACACAACGTATGCCGAATCCGTCAGCTTCACATATATTACAAACATTTGCGTTCAAATAATGTAAATGAAACAATCAGTGTGGTTATTCTCTCACAATTCTTAAAACTTCCAAAGAAATTTCCGAATTCGGTAACGTCCGACCACCTCACAACAACGTAAAAACGGCACTTATTCATGCAAAATTACTACTCATTAATATAGCTGCAACACCTGCACCGGAAAGGGGACAACAATTAAGTGATAAACTTGCATACGCATCCTCCCTCAGATGCAAACCTCCCTATAAGATAGGTGGTCACGGTCACATGGAACTTTGGGCTTCAAATGAGCTCGAAAGAATCATTAATGATGGAAATAAGACCTTGTTTAGGGATGGTCCTCAATAATCCAAGACGATACGACGAGTCAATTTCTCTTCAACACATGCACGGTGAACGAGATGGAGATAGGGACGAGGGGGGATAGGAAGGGATATAACTGTCACTTTGCTCACGACTCTACCTAAAACAAAACGTTCGAATATGGCACTGATATTCACCTCCTCCTTCATCCCTTACAACATTCACGCGTTTTTTCAACCTTCTCGTCCCATATGCACAGTCTAATATTATGGCATCTAGAGTGCAGAACCCTCTAAAAAAGATCTCCCAAATAGTTTAAACATCTGATAAAACACTTCAAGCATATGTTTGCTTGAAAGCGCCGTGAAATCTAATAAAATGCAGCTTTGAAATTTCATCCTCGTCCTCCCAATGAACATCTCAAGAAAGCAGGGATGGAAATGTGCTACCTCAATTCCGATCTTCGACAGTGGTCCTCCAATAGGTCCCATTGAGAATGGGATCACATACATCGTGCGTCCTGGAAAAATGCAGTTTGTAAGTGCATAAACTGCAGTAAGTACAATGAAAAAAATACATATAAGGCAGTCCTTCACAGTCCCCTCCCTGGCTACAACCGAGCAGAAAAGGAATATGGCCACAAGACACAGGCCGATCCTCCATTGAGGCCACAGTGAAGCCCCTTGCTCCCCAGCTAAAGCAACAGTTAAGTCCCAGTAGCGCGAACATCGACGCCTCTGCAATTAAATTGCATATTCCGAACGCTCACCACAGGTTGTTTCGTCTTTTGGCTGTTTAAAATTATAATTCCCTTATTAGCCGACCAAAGTTCCATATAAAAGCAGAACATACCAGACATGCATCCGGGGAAACGGGACTCAAGCTCTTTGTCGAAATCGCTCGGACTCATCCAGTGACCCATGATCGGCTCCACACCCTCTGAAGTGTGGCACACGGTCATATACTTGTCGGGGGTCACCATCCACGTCTTGCTTTCCACTCTCGCAACATCCTGCAAATACCCAAAACAGGATTCCTCATATATACTGCTAATTTTTTCAGTTCAGCAGCGCAAGGCTAACATCTCACCTATGATCCTCTCTTTTCAATCGCCATCCGCTGTGTGTTTCATCTAAAAACAATATGCACACTTTTCTTAATGCAACATATACAAATGGATCGATAAATAACAACCTTCGGATCCGTGCGGCAAATGTAGTTGTTGTCATAAGCTCTTAACTTAGACAGCATGCCGAGTTCCACCAGTTTGTGAGTGATCTCTTCGCCCTCGGCCGCAGATCCGTCACAGATGTAGATGCCTTTCGCTCGCATCAAGTGAGCCTTCTCGGCGACGAATTGCTGCACCTTGGCTGGCAATGATCCGAAATCACCCTAGAAATAAAGCGCAAAATAGCACAAAGCATTCCGTGAAGTCAACACCCTTAAAAGCCGCTTGACCTTTCCCTCTGCCTTACTAGCAAGCAATGAAAAAAGAATAGCTTAAATCAAATAGACTTCTCCAGTGTGACTGATGATACATGGAAGTGGCCTAAAATATGACAACATTTCGTGCGGCAATGAAAAACTTTCAGGGCATGCAATGCTTAACAGTTCATAAGTGAACATAAATGCAAGCCTGACTGGCAGGACTTGGTTAAGACCACTGATCATATGCCTATCACAGATAAAGGCGTTCTATGTACATGCATATCATCAAATTCCTTTTCCTAAAATGTGTACTGCTTTGCCTCAAATCGTCTCCATATGAAAATAGTAGAACGATTTCATCAGGCACAAAACAATCAGCACCAAAGCATTATTACAGTCTTCGAAGTACCAAAAAGGCATGTTGTATAAGAGCGATGATCACAAATGGCAGCCAGCTGTAACCTTTTCTCAGAAATTAAATAAACAAGAATAAAGAATGAAAACAAAGAAGCAAAAAATCAAAAAAAGACAACAGACAAAAAACAAAAAACAGAGTACCTTGATGACTTCGGCCAAGTCGCGAAGCTGAGCCGCGGTCTCACCAACCGAGTGCAACTCGCTGTCGGTCATCGCATGAAGCGATACACCGTTAAGTTCCGCTTGCTTTGCCTCGCTCGAGCTCACCTCCACCGATGACATCTTGAAACGAACGGAACTCCTGCAAAGAGGAAAGGAAGTCCGCTACTCAACTACCGTACAGCCCCAAAGATTTAAGTAACACGCGGAAACGATGGCCCCATTAACACTGCAAAGTAGAGGGAGCATCAATATTTCACATGTACTTCTACGACATATTCATACATAGGACGCAGTATCAATGCGGCAATAACGAATATCACCGTATATAACGAATTTATATTGCAGCGACATGCACTTTAAACTGCTTTCTCTACCTTATTCAATTAACTTATGTTATTATTCAACACTTCCCTCTTAGCCGAGCGATAAAAGTACAAATTGCGAAACCCTTTTTAGTTATAGCAAGCTGAGCTGAGAACTTAGCAAACAGGTAGACTAATTCGTGCCGGACCACACCCAAAAAAGACTAATACGTAGCTTGATTACCTCAGATATCAAGGTCTGCTAAAAGCTTTCCAGGGATGATCCTCTCGAATTTTCGCCAGCGATCTCTAATTTCGAAAAAACGACGCCACCACATGAGCGGAATGCGAGATTCCCATATTGTTGTAAAAACATTGTGCGGTCATATCCAGCCACAACTGTCTTCTTTCTTTTGGATGAGAGAGCATCACGCAAAGCACATCCTAAAGCCACCAAATCAAGAACCTAGCCTTCCTATAAAACAGCCACAAATGTAACTTCACTTGTTTTTCCCCAATATATATTCAGCTCTTCATACATTTCGAGCAAAAAATCAAAGCACGGATATGCACTATCACCAGATACTGCCACTCGACACCCATACATATGCGTACCAGCGAGCAGTCCGCCTCAAATTAAGTCGACGAACCTGGCCCAAAATGATGGATTTAAAGCGCGTGAGGTGGATGCCGTAATGGATGAACGTTTCGTCAATGCAGTCAACGACCTGCTCAGACACCCGACTGCTCCGACCAACGACCGCATTGAGCGAACTCAACATCAATTCGTGCCCACTCACAAAGCCGACGAGGTGGCAATCACTGGCCAAACCCCTAACATATATAAAATTCAATGTGCACGGATCAAAATATCCGCGCAATCGTTACACATTTAATGATGTGAAGTACTGACATGTTGGAGCTGCACGTTCAGTACTGCCCATCTTCTGATGTTTAAGCATAAAAAACCTTGCACAAATGATGTCACGACTAGATCTTATAAATTCGCATTGGTCCTACCTCACCTTTTGTGAATAAAAGAGGGTGACAAAAAGCTTTTGACGAATGCATAGAGTCGGCAACGTACCATACATTGAGATGAGTCTAAGGCAAACAAACATCCACAAACCGTTCATACAAAAACTGCGGCCAACTTGCAGCATATCGCTGTTGATGAGTGAATATTGCACGAAGAGATAGAATAAATGAGCAAAATGCAATGAACACTTACACAAAACAACATCACGATGCAATATTTCTTCCATTTTTTTTTAGGATGGCAGAATTCAATATTTCAAAGGGATTCAAAATTCGACGCCTAGGACGCAAAGGAACGAGCGCTTTACACTGAGGACATGAACTTCGTCCAGCAACAGATAAGCCATCGATGATCATGTATTTAGCACATGATTGCGAAACTGTTCGAAAAAATGTTGTCGACATAAAGGTGTAAGACTCACTCACCTACATCAACGCTCGTAAACCTATCATAACTTCAACAAGCTAATCCCCTAACCGGATTCAGAACGCCAGCGGAACAACCCTATAGAAAGGACAACGAAAGAATCGCTGCTATTGAAGCATCGTATTCACCATTCCTTTAGTGTGGGCATTAACGCCATCACATAACCGCTTGCCCCACTAAAATACGCCAACCAACCTACTCAGAGCACCAAAACGACGCAACCACCTCCGAGCAGGCAAGCACGACAAACTGAGACGTCGAGCACTCCGCGCCCCATCGACGCTTGATGTGAAGCTGCGTAGATCAAACTGCCTCTTCTGAAATAATAGTTGATCATGGTTCATACTTCGCCAAAGTGCAATACCGTAAGTATGAAACATAGCTGTGTAACATGAATTAACATGATTGTTGCATAACGACCCCAGTCTGCTGATTTCGAAACGATCGCCCGAATATTTGAATTTTAGCGGGAATTTCAAAAGCTGATAAAACCAAAATTATGGTAGATATAGCGGCGTATCACGGGTAGATCATATTGATTGCATAAAGCACTGCCACCAAAAATGCCGCGCAAATAATGCGAAAAAATTACGGTAGAGCCATTTCATTTTTGGGGGAGTTAACGCTCTTAGCCGCGTACGCACGCGCAGAACAAAGGCGCGAAGGTGTGCGTGCCCTTAGCAAGCAACGCGAACGTAGTCATTCCACAGTAAAAACCTTCAAAAAGGTGTAAGGGTATATCGTGAAATTAGATTCGAAGCCTGGGGCTAGGCATATTTTAGACAGCACTCAAAGCTCTACCATACTTAATCACAATCTGTAATTATTATATGCACCGGGTTAGACTTGTAGAATTCGACAGGAAGCATATTTTTGTAGGTAATTTTGAGCAGTTAGCCGCAACTTGAAGACTCCTGCAGGCATCCCTCTTCCCATAGGAAAGGCAATGAAACATAGCATTAGCACTAGATCTGCATACTGCATCACAGGAATGGAACATGAGCACAATCATTTTCACTAGATTCAGAAGACCTCCGGAGGCAAGCTGTACTCCTTGAACGTAAGGTTCATTTCCTCTCATCTCGCCAAATACAAATGAAGTATCTCTCATTTCTTCTACGAAAAGCTATCGATCCTGACCATGGTATCCATCCCGATTTGTCATCCCTTGTCCCATAAATTTACCTTCACTTTCTATTCTCTACTTACCAATGAATCCTTTATTGCTTTTGGTTATCTTATGTGACCGCTAGCTGAACCACACCGTATATAGACAACAATTCCATTCACATCAATTGCAAGCCATCTAAGAATCCGATTTTATAAAAAAGTTTGTTTTTATTGTAGTAATCACTGATTCCGATAGAGTTTCCAATGCTCTTCAAAATATGCCCACCCTCAGACCACAAATGTCACGTTCCCATCGTACTTTGCCAAACCTGTTGTAATCTTTTATTACTGAACGAATAAGGGTGCCTCGTTAACTAAGAACATCCTCGCTCTCGCCTCCGTCTGTTTTAGGCGTCCGCGTATGGCCAAGTCGGCCCACACCTTCCGTGCCCAATTGAACATCGTATCGTTTTTTGATAGCCCATTGGTAGAACATGAAGGCAAATGCTTAGTGATGATCCATAAGGGTGCTAGGTCCTGTTTTGCCCCATACCTTTGATTTGTTCCTGAACGACTCGCAAGTTCCTTCTCTTTTGATGCTGGACCAGGTGCTGCGACGAAAGGGGGGGGGGCGGTGACGTCGTTCCAACAGCATCTTGGCCACCTTTGCGCCAACAAGCACCAGGATCTCCGCACGCCTCAGAATCTTCGCGGTCGAACTGTGCACAGCAATAATTCGAACCAACCTTCACAATGACACCTCACATGGAAACTAGAGGTACAACGATCGCCTGTACGCAAACACGCTCTCCTTTTATATGGACCCCCCCCTCCGCTTTGTTCAAGGCAGTCGTAGAGAGTGTGCTCTGTCTTATGGTCACTATGCCTCTGCTCTGCACAAAAGCCATTGATCTTCAATTTACTGATCAACCGTTATATATGAAGATTTTGACGCATCTTCTACAGTTACTTCCGCTATGCGATATAACGAAGACATCATCACAAAGTATAAAATCGACAATACAGGTACATCATTTACAATTCGTTATAACTCGATTAAAAATGCTTTTTTAAAAAGATCTAAATGAACAGATATATGCCAGGCAAATAATAAGTCGAATATGCAAAACACATATAGAGAGATCGTTAATGAGCGATGAGTGTCGGTTTGTTATAATCCAATTTCGTTTCGCTTAAAGTCTTCCGGTTTGAGCATAAACCTCTTCTCGATCGATTCATTCCCACTGCTTAAGCTACTTTCATCGGAACCACTCGGCAGTTTATTTCGCATTTCGTCCATATCGGTTGATTCGGTTAATCTAAAAACTTTTATTGATCACTACCATTCTATTCTTCGGGTAATACTCATGCATACTGTAATCCGAGTAATTCGTACATTTCGAGTAAAGCGATCTTCGAGTAAGTAATACTAAGTTATACTTACAAAAGTTGAACGTTCTCGTTGATAGCGTTTAAGAGAGATAACGCCGTTTGTGCAATTCGGAAACGGTATATTTCTAATCAAGATAGCCAACTGTGCCATATTTCAAGGACATCGAACATCATAAGGAAAGACAGCGCGAGAATCGGAAGCGATGCGCCGATTTCCTTGTACACTTTTCTAATTGACACAACGGTTGCTGACAGTTTGTGTAATTCGAACCGTCAAACTGGCTGTATTATTCTACTTTTGACCTCAGTCAATGTAATTCTGCATCTTTTATCAGTCACCATCCACCAATTAAATGAACCTACGAATGGGTAACGGAACGTCGAACTGATTTGATAGGTCGTATTTTATGAAAATCGTTGATGGACTGCGAAAGAGCAGTGAGGCTTACACACTTTTAGTAAAGAAAATAAACTCGAAGTTGCAAGAGTTCCCTCGTTAAAAGTCTCTTTAAGAAGACCTTTAACGAGGAAACATAATGCCAACCTTGCAGCTGGCAGCTTCATTGGGAGTGATGGTAACCGACCGAACGAATTTTCGTCTGAAACCGAAATTTCGGCTGTTTTTCCCAGTTGAAATTCGGTTTTTTCAACCTCTTCGGTTGCACTGGAATTTGGCTTCAAATGAGTGACTTAGGTCGGTGATGGCCAACAACTTTGAAATCCATCCCGCTGCAACGGAATTTAGGGCTTATCCTACGCCTTCGAACGATGACCGCCCGATAGTTTCGAAATGTATCCCGTTTCAAGCGAAGTTTGTTCGTAAATCCATGTTTTCGTTGAGTTACCGAACGAAATAAATATCAGTCGATTACGATCACTATTCATCGCTAATTTAACGGTGCACTTACGATTGCGTGGAGACTGTTGTAAGGGCTTGAAAGATTTTTGACTTCCGTTTCTTCCTCAATGTCCGACGTCGTCTCAACTCCCAATCGAATGGATCGCTGAAACTGTAAAACAGGCAATTCATCCTTGCTCTCTAATAATTGTTTCACTTAAAAGAAGCTATTCTGCAATTCAAATTGTTACATTTACTTGCAACTAATTCCATATATTCAAGTGCAATTTCAAGCAATAACAACACCACTATCATAGTTGAAGACCAAAAGGCTCATAAATATCTAAATGTTTAAATAAGAGCAACACAGTTCAGAAGAGGTATTTAAGTGAATTTTCTCTTTCGATGAGCTATAGTACTGTTTTATCCGGCGTCGTTTTAGCGAATGGCGTCAGAATAATAAAAAGAGCTCGACGAAACATTCCACGGAATCAGAATTCATCAACGTTTTCAAAAGTTAACGGTACCACAATAGAAACGCACTGGACTTACAGAGGAAATCAGTTCTAAGATGTTTTCAATGGCTTAAATACTTAAGAAATGGCAAGTCCAATATGAAAAGCTGTTAACCTAAAGCCGGATTCCTCCATTACGCTGTCCAAATCCTTGTATATCCGGAAATAATCGGGACGTGTATAATAATTTAGACTTCTCAAATGTGTGGTTATCTGCAAGAATTTATTTATTACAATGGATGCGGTATAGGAGTGGAATAAGCAGGATAAATCTTTGGATTTGTAATATCAGAAGAGAAGAAATCAGCGATTTCATGATACCAACTGACGGCAAGTCTTAGGGTGGTAGATAAGTTTGGAAAATCTAGTTAGGCTTACGTCGAGAAGTTGTTTTGGACTGTTACTAAATAGCACAGAATCAGGCGTATTTTTCTTCTTATCACCAATATCGTTTTTATTCCTGAAACGAGCAATCTCGACAGGTTAATTTATTCGCTTATTTGTTTATTTATTTCTTTGCAATGATATGCTAAAGGTATGTCAGCTTGTAATTGTTTAATACCATAGAGGATTTGAATTCCAACACGCACTTGTGTTGATACACTCGTTTGACCACTTCGGCATAGAAGTGTATTCAACGAACGTCCAAACAATGTCATCACCATGTATGAATATCTGCAATACGGCAAAATTAATTGCTAATAACGGGTAAACAGAAAGGAGATTTTCGGGATCCGGATTGGAGCTACGAAAGAAAGCATTCCACGACGATCCGGATTGGAGCTACGAATGAAAACATTCCACGACCACCATGCTATTACTCTCAGGCCAACACTTATGTTGCACCTAATTAGAAAAGAGCAAGAGATTGTGCTGATTTAACAAAACGGAATATACTTGAGTCCATCGACATCCAATTTAACTCTATGCGATTGATGAATTCCATGGATACGAGGAAAGTTGATCATTTATGAATGTGTGACAAGGAAACTATGCGGAACGATATTCAAAAATTATTAAATAAATCTATGAGTTGATGAAGACCAAATGCAGACTTACGTTTCTTTTCTTGCTGACTGCAACAATTGTGCGACATGCATTCGACCAGCCAACTTTTTAAGAACCTTAAAAATGTTGATGCTGTACATCTTTCCTATAATTAGTGAAATAAATATTCAGGAGGAAGGGAGAAACATGGTTCTGAAAAATCTATTACTTCATCATAAAAATATTGTGGATATCGGCTCTTTTAGCAACTAAAACAGTTGTCTGTAATGCGTCAACCATCCTCTCAGGTATCTCCCTAAAATGAAAAAGGTTTTTCAAATATAAATTTTTTTCTAACGATGTTCTAAGGACCCTTCTTAAAAACATAACGTTATGTTAGGAACATACCTTGTAAGGACCCCTCTCGGGAACTTGGGAACAACAACAACATACTTAATATTTATTATCTGTAAGACATACATAAGCGTCAATGTATCTATCCTTTAAATTTTGTAAGTCGCAAAAAAAAAAATTCCTACAGGATGAAAGGAACTTAGAGATTGAATTATGCGAAGATAGCCTCAGCGTGGAATTAGAAGAAGAGAATATTGGCATAACATGTTAGCTATTGATTAAGTAGTAGTTTTACTTCAATGCTTCCAACGTTTGATCACTGAAAGTTTAGGACATCGGATCCGAGCGATCAATTTCTAAATGAAAGAAAAAGGGAATAGTTTTAGCGAAAATGCCTATAAGGTACTAGTACTATCTTATTTCGGTGGTGATCGGCGCTTTCTCGTTGATTTTTAAGTGCATCTGCATGGATAAATACAATGAACAATCGTCCTCTTCTCATGCATTCGATTTATTACGAAGCAACCCCAAATAACGGATAGATAAAGAGTGAATCTTCCCATTATCTCATAGGCATTGTCTATAAAATTGCAATCCTTGAAAGCACATACCTGAACCTCGAGTTTGAGAACACTTCCACCGACAACGAAATTCGATTCGGCTTTTAATGCAGCCTAAAAATAATTTCCCATAGTAGGAACTGACGGTGGTCTTCTCAAAAATTATAGTTCATTTATCAGTTGAATTTAAGCATGAAATTTTATGCTCAAATTTCATTAATACACAAAGAGAATCTTCACACTTATCTTAATTAGTTTTCAAATAAGTCTAGGCCCCCGGCTGCATATTTATCCAAATAAGTCTAGGCCCCTGGCTGCATATTTATCCAAATAAGTCTAGGCCCCTGGCTGCATATTTATCAAGTATTAAAGAGACGTATCAACGATTTGTCCTTCGACGACTATGAGAGTAAACATTATCAACGTATTCCCTAACTAACAAAAATATAAACGCATTGCAATTGATACCACTTTTTTGCATAAAAATATGCATGAATAACGACGTTTATTAGCGCATAAATTTGGCGGAATTACAGTCGATTGCTATAATAGAAATCATTTCAATGGAATGACTGGCCGACTCTATCAGTGATAATATGCAAATCATCGTGATAGCATCACGGATTTGATTGAATCGATAAAATCGATTAAAAAAATTAAATTGGATCGATAAAAAAATAGCTGCTCACCTCTACTCCAGTTTTAATATTTTTTACTTTATAAACATAACCACATCCACCTTCGCCTAATTTCTCTAAAACTTTCCAACGTTTACCGATCACCTCACCTCTATAAAGACGAATAACTAAATCGGTATTCATCGTCGTTTTTAATCTGCAAATTTATAAGCTAAATATACCAATATATCTCCTTCAATTATGTTTTTACTTTAGAATATTAAATGTAAAGTCAGTTTTGTGAATTAAGCAATTGGAATGATAGGGACGATAAAATATTTGATATATTTTGAATTAAGAAAGATAAGTTAAAGATCTAGCAAGATTGAGGGCGTCAAATGCAATAGACCTGAAAAATAACTGATACACATTGAGGCTTTTTATTGAATGAAAATTGATTAAAATATAGCAATAAGATATAGCCACAGGATATATTAAAACATAGCCGCAGGGTATATCTCCCACGAAACAGCTAAGCATGATCTTTGCTCACCTGATTTTTGGTGATAAACCTCCGACAATTATCCCGATAGAAAAAAAAAAGATAAGCAACCGCCAACGTGAATCGGTCTCATAAACAATAAATCAATCATCTTATCTGCCGTCAACAATCATATGTTAATCATAAAATTTACATAAAAGATGTTAATTTCTAGTTGGAAAGAAAATATGCAACGATTTAGAGCAAATATGCAAATTTTCACATTCTAAGATCTATATTACAAGCAGCAATACTGATATTCGACGTAGATGATGAATAATTCACCAATTTCTTCATCGGTGTTTAAGCGGCTGCTACGAAGGAAGATATACTAGCAATTTAGATTGTTTAAACTTATCGCATCAACAAAATGCAATATGACAGTCCTGTCAAAAAATGCACCGAATAAATGATTTACTATCAAGTATTTGTATCTAGAATGGGGGGTTTTATTGTCATTTAGAGTGAAAAAAGAAGAAAATTTTCCACAAAATTATCAAAGATATAGCAAGAAGAATTCAGGAACTCCGAAAGTTTGGCTCAACGAGCCAATACAAGTGAAATTTGAATACGGCAACTAAGTGGAAAGGAATTGAAATGAATTTTGCATAAATCACTTCATAATAAAATTGCTACTTATGCAAACAATCTACTTGTCCTTTCAACCTACAAGCAAAAGTGTCAATGAGTCTATATCTAAGAAAAAGTGAAGAAAAAAATAACTCTATTTTCGAGATTTGCATCTGAATTTAATATGGGTTGAGTATTAGATTAGAATTTGAATGTAACTTATGTTTGACTTGATCAATTGACCTATTCAAATTCATTCATAAATGATAGTGCTATAAGTTGAAAGCTCAGTTTGTGTTTTGTTAGCGCGTTGGGTGGCCGTCTCAGAATACGAACGTCGATCAATGCTTGACGAAAGGAAGAAGTATGTCGAATGTCTTGACTGTAATGATAACAGATGGATAGGAAGGCCTTCGACAGATATGGGGACATAACCGAGAGTAGAGGTGAGGTTCCAACCGATACCTAACAAAGTTCTGCCCCAACTGACTTCGCACCACTTTTATATAATCAGGAAAAGGGTAAGATACGGAACAAAGCTAGGCTTAAGTGAAAAAGGAGATGATCCGTTCTCACAGCTATATTTAAAAGATCACGAAAATAACAGAAAAATATTTCAGAATGAAGGGGGAGGAGGAGGATAAGGCCTTCCGGGTTATATGCGTTAGAATTTCATCCGGGCTATTTCAAGTTCTTACGTTTTCTTCACCTTCTTAGCAAATGTGAACGCTGGTAGAAATCGTTTTGTTAAATATCAACTTCAATGCACTCATCTGCATAGAAAATGAAATGGACCTATAGAAATTAATTTCAGGTCGAGAGGTCCCCGTCGAAATACGAGTAGAAATAGAACGCAACCGTTAGTGTCACTATTTCTTACTGATTTCCACTGATAAGACTGATAATTAACCTAACATTTTATCACAAATTTCAATGGCTGATCTTATTTGCACTCTTAATCCAGTGTTAATAGGATCGATCTTAGAGTTGAGGACCGTAAAGACTTTGTCGCACTCCGGAAGCACCTAGCTAATTACTTGTAGCGATCAAGCTAGAGTGAAAACATCTTCGGAATCCAACCAGCTGCCAACTTGACACGAACAGCAAAATGTCTGTCGTAAACAATTATATAAAGCAGGTAAATAGCCAAAGACTAGACTCAAAACGAACGCTGAGTGTGGTCGTTGAATAATTAGTGCTATTACCTGTTAAGTGTGAGTAGCAAAAAATGTGCCTCCATGCTAAACGAATTCAACCATTACTCCTGGGTATTTCTTCTAGAAAGTGGAAGAACAAGTGAAAAAAAGAAAGGAGAAAATCGATAAGTTACTGAAGAAATTATTGAACCGGCAGAAAATAAGTAAAGCGCGAAAGAAAGGAATTTCGGAAATATGAGAGAAACGCAACGAATTTAGTTATGACGATATGTGTTACGGTTTATATCGATCATTACCTACAGAATGAAATGTTTTCCGCATGGGACTCTTCAAAACGAATAGATACGAATATATAATAGCTATGAAATAGGATGGAATATTGAAACCATATTACAGTGTTGCAAAAAGCACCCGCGAAGTAGGGTTGACGAATTCGGAAAGGCAAAAGGCAATAACAACAGCAATGCAAACGTTTGCTGGGCAGACGAATGAGACGGGATTGGAAGGACTACGACGTGTATTCGCCAAGATTCAAGCTCGTGGTGCACATCCATCGAGTGTCACTATCAACGCACAATTGCAGAACAAAAAAAAGTGCAGATATTCGGGTTCGTTTCATTCCTAATCACATGCAGTTCTTCAATAAACAAGTAACTCACTTGCAATTTGTTGAGGCATTTACCCGCTCCACAGCGATCGCAACCTGTTCTCATAGTTTGACGTATCTCATCACAACATTAGTCCTGGTATATCCGGTCGAGTTATCAGCTTCTAAATGTTTCGCCAATGAAAATGCGAAGGAAAGTAGAGAAGAAATGATGCCCTCCCCTCCCCCTCTCCTCATCAGCACAATTCTGAAATTTCAGATGCGGGTGGGTGGACAGTTTCTCCTCCACCAAATCCTCCCCNNTGAAATTATAGACGCTAAAACAAATCATATGAAAGGAAATATTGAAATATTGCGAAACTTTTTATTACTACGAATTGTTTCTGAGATGAGGAATAAAAAAGTTATAATACTTACCAAATACTCTTATTTGATGTCCTTCGGTAATTGTATCGCCTTCACTTACACCGCCAAATATATAAATAATGATTGATGAAAGCATCTTCAGAAAACTCAGTTGAATCAGCGATTAAGTTAGCATCACATCGTTAATTTGTGAAACGTTGTGTTTCATATACTCGTAGAATCGTTCACTCAAATAATGCAGCTAGTTTCGATATCCGTAATAGATCTGAAACATCGAAATTTAGGGCCCATTGGATGGAACAATTGGTGATTTTTGGCGAATGATATGGCAAGAGAATGTTGGTTTAATTATTATGCTATGCCGAATCACTGAACTCGGCAAAAAAAAATGCGCTCAATATTGGCCAAATAATGTCGGTGAATCAAGAATTTTTTGTGGGATTACCATTAAAAATGAGAAGGTAAGCGATAGCAGTTTTAATGTTGATGGTACGATCTGCATCATAAAGAATCACATAGAAAATACCTAATTCATTATGCACTAAGTCAATTTTTTGCATCTATAGTAAACATATTTCTAATATCCAAAGTTCAAAAAACTTGACAGCTTGTGCTCAGCTACTTCTTCTCGACTATTATTATAAAAGTTGTCAGGAATTCCTCCAGCGACCTCAGTTTCAATCATCAGTTTTGATCAGTAGTATGGAAAGTGCCTCTTGAAGAATTTAACCACAATTACAATTGCCCTAAGTTGCACCTTAGTTGCCTCAGCTATTTCTACCCTTGTATAATGAACCTGCTGATATTCAGCATAAGACTATCGGAAACTTCGTACAAATATTTCTTTCAGTTTTCCAATGATCAAAGCGAAATATGGAGTACCGACCTCTCGTTATATTATGGTACCGAAAGACGCTCAGTGACGCATCACCAATGGGTAACATGGCCCGATAAATTCGTACCGAAACACCTCGTCATTCCATATACGTTACTCTCGTCGGCTAGGACAAGCACGCAACCGACAGTGATCCATTGCTCAGCAGGGATCGGCCGAACTGGAACAATGGTTGTACTCGAATTGGCTATTAAGTAAGTGAATCTAATTTCAATAAGAATATATATCTATCTCATCAGCAATATGCTTATTGCATAAATGTAGTATATTTCTGTGCCACTTACATCTTTAACGCACAATATAGAGGCAAAAGCAAATATAACACCTAAATAATGCCTCATATCAAATGAATAAACTAAAAAAATATCCCACTTTGCGAAATTGTTTTCTTAGAATCAGCATAAAAATTAGTGCTAACAACTTATTGTAGCATTCATTCATTGTCATGTTTATCATCTTTTTTTAGCATGCGATATGAGCAACATAAAGGTTAAGAAAGGTGTAAAAATATTTACTTAACTAATCCTATAAGGTTGTAATTAACCTCGTCGAATAACAATTTATTCGCATATCTGCAATAACAATCTATGAGTGAAACGGAAGAATACGCTGAAGGCCTTTGAATCTACGCTTTAAATTCTGATGAGGCCTAGTTTATTGTACTGCTCACTAAATGTTCCTAGTAAAGATATTGTACTAGCGTAGATACGAGCACTACAGCGATATACCCTTATATGAAAGAAATATTGGCAAAAAGGTGGCAACCATTCGAGGTAATATAAAGTACCGTCATATATTGCAATATTACGGCTAATAAAAAAAACTAGTGGAAATCAACATCGGACACGTTCATATCAGCCGTCAACCTCATAGGCCCGACAGGCTGAGTTTGCGGCGCGCATACACTCATATATCATAGAGATATATAACCGTAATACAATCTCAGAACACTCTTACGTGGACGAATATTATCGCTACCAGATGTTATTTGGAATATTCGATCACAACGTTCAAAAGCCGTTCAAACCGAAGAACAATATCTTTACATCCATTATCTCATTATACAAAGACTTGTCAATAAGGGAGCAATTTCAAACTCAACAGCAATGAGTAATTTCTTCGTTCATTCTTCTTTTCCTTTCTTCAACGACAACCATTCAATTGTGTTAAGCAGTGTTCATGTTTGATGGCTCTTAAGTTAAGTCATGTTTGATGCTGCAATATTAATTGAGTAACACTGATCGGATTGGAACGTTTAAGGGAAATCGAAATAATGGTTACAGTCATCTCTTGAGGGGATTGGCTCATTGATCGCAAAACATAAAACAATTGCTCGGTGAGACAATACAAAGCTCTAAGGATAAAAAATACCGCTACAAAGAGAGATAGGGAAAGAAGAGAAGGTAGAGGGACAGATGGAGAAGAAAGGGGAGGAGAGAGGAGAAAAAGAAGGCATAAAGGAAGGGAAATGCAGAATGTTTATGTTGATATTCTAGGATATCGTTCATCAATCTCGAAGAAAATATGGAAAATTTTTTTTTTTTTTCAGAGTTTTGTCGTGACTATGAGCATTACTATTTCGTACGAACACATGATGTGCAAATTCCGTTACCAGTTTTTCTGAAGAAAAAAGTTGCTATGCCCTCACGACGAAAACCTATCACAACATTGAGTCTCCCCGAACGTGGTATAGTAGAGCCGATAAGCATTACTCCACGTGCAGGCAGTCCATCCAGCAAACGACAATCAAGTGCAACCGATGAAAATTCACTTGTTGCAATGCGGCTACCACCTAGGATACGTAAACAATCCAGCAAACTCAAAACGGTTCCTCTCTTCATTATGTGGTTATTTTTGCAATACGATTATAACGAATAGAACGCAATAGCTAGAGAAGGATGAAGTGGATGATCAGCCATTCTCCGCACACCGTTAAAATTTCAAAAAAAAAAAAATTAAAATTAAAATGCCCTCTACAATTTTAACAATTTCCATCAACATCTTGCATATATAATTCTTTATGAAAAAAATTGTGAATGTCTTTCTCTGCGCTTAAATAAGAATGTGACATAAAAGCTAAATAATGAAGTGCCTTTAGCAGTAGCATTCTTTCATAGATCCAAAATATATCGAAGAATAATTCTTCCTTTTTTTAAAATTTAATTTCGATTCATAGCAATGTATCTTCTAAACCGTGATAGTTATAATAACGACTTGGAAATAGATGTTTTCAATTTGCAATGAGTAAACTCTTCCAATCAGTGTGATGCTCTGAAATGAAACGGAAACAATTTTCATAGTCAATCACAAGGCAAAGATTAGAAAGCAGAAGAATTGGTGGTAGACATTCTACTCACTTGTAGTGTGATCCAACCAGAGATGACTACAGAAGAAATAATAAACGTAACGCCAAAGTGAAAAAAAAATCGGTTGGTGGGAAATAAAACGAAATTAATCACCAAAAGAACATGAACAAAGTTCCTCTGAAGTTTTGAGAGAAAAATAACTCTCTCTCCCCTCCCCTCTCCCTCTTTTCACTACAGAAGTGGTGTTCCTACCTTCATGAAACGTTCTATCCTCTCGATGAAACAGGACATATTTTTGGGATGAGAAAATACTCACCTCTAGATAAAACCTCGAGGAAAATCTAGAGAAATCCTAAAACTTTAGAAATTTTGCTCATGATTTCACCTTATAATTGACCTATTCACTCGGAAGCGAATATGATGATCAAGTAATAACAGAGATGCACACAAAAAGATAACAATTATCATTCGAAAAATGACAGAGAATCGAGGTTTTTCATAGCGCGTTATCACTAAAGTAGAGCTAACTATTTGTAGTTCCTCACTGACATATAACAGCCGGTTGCCTATGATGAGATGAAATAAAGCATCCTAGCCGCCTTATTGCTTAAAGAACCAAGGCATACTCGAAAATAGCTTTCTTTAGAGAAATGGAAGAACAATGCAACAAATACATAATGACCATCCGATGCAATAAACAAATCTTTCGCAGAAATAAACAAACGATTACTTTCAGAATGGAGTCGTTAAAGTTGTTGGTCTACAGAAATCACCGATGGCTGAAAAATCGAAGGATGTTGCTAATGTGGAAGCGGAACGCATAAAAGAAGCACCTTTAATACCGATAGCAACCAATGAAATCAAAGGTGCAAACGAAATACAACCTGTGAGCACATTTGGTGCGAAAACGATGCGAAGAACTGAGGATGGTACCACTATAGAAGAAACACCCGCAAAGATGTGGCTCTTGCCGAAGGGTTTCAAAGAAAATGAATCTAAAGATTCAATTCAGGAAATGGGGAAAATCTACCCGCTGGTGAAAACAACAAAAGAAGAGGAACGTAATGTAGATATAGGAACATCAGCGAAGATATACCCACTGGTAAAGGCAACAAACGAAGGTCAACGTATTGAGCCCACTGAAACAGTTGCTAAGATGTACGCGATGATAAAACCAATACAAGAAACGGAAGTGGAGAAGGCAACCAAAGGACAAGAACAAATGACATCGAGAATCATTCCTGATGCAGACGACGTTGAGAAAGCGCTCTTAGAAGCGAACAGATTAGTACGCCATTTTCTCACGTCGAAGAGTGCTGTCGACGAGCTGTTTCAGCGTTATCGCAATGCACAGAAAGCGTTAGATGATGCATTCGTTCAGGCCCAATTTGCTCTTGCACTTACATTCGCGATGCAGCAAGTGCATAACTCGTTGAATATCCCCTCAGGGGTCACTCCGATTCCCGATCAACCGATCTACAATCAACTCCCATGCAATCGCAAAACCAACACAGGCGTTTCGCGCACCATCGATGAAACCGCATTACCTAACATGGTACAAACAGCGGAAAAAACTTCGATACAAGGCTCTTCTTCGACAGAAACAGCTCGGATATGTCAAGATATTCCACTAGAAGGATCCACAGAGGGTGTCATAACCGCAATATTTCCATTGGTTGCCAACCAAAAAACGCAAAAAACACTTGGGGCTACATCAAATCAGAAAATTCTTGGTGAAAAACAATGCGGCAAACAGAACGAGAAGACGAGAACAGCAGATGCCAACGAAAAAATCACAACCGTTACGAAAGATCGGGTAGAGAGAGATGAAGAAGAACCCGTGACTGCGATTCCTAAATTGCCTGAAATAAGCACACTAGCATCATCATCAACGCAAAGCACAATAATCCAGCAAGAGTCCAATGACAAATCTATGCTGACTGCGGAGTCGACTGCAAATTCGTCAAACATCAGCATCAAACCTTCTTCCACACCAAAGGCTCAAAGTCCAGCGAAAATGGGAGAGGAGAAAGAAGGAACATGCGAGGAAGATGAAGAGGACAGCACGCAATACGTATTTGTACAGTCCGAATGTGGTGCAGCACGCCCAATCGAACAGAATAGACCCGTCGATGCATTCTGCGAACCACTTGGTAGTGATTCGACATCGAATGCTGCAAGAACAGCCGAACAAGTAGGTGGACATACGAGCTGGATCCTTTACTCTTTGCAGAGGAACTTAGAATTGGATTCTTTACTTTTTTTTACTCATATATGGCCAATCCCATCTAGTCATCCCTTTCCATCCATCTTTCCCTCAGAATTGCCAACGAACAGTGAACAAAATCAGCGAAACGATTTTCAACAGACTTCTGCTTAATTATATGCAATCAGATTGATATTAGTGAAGAGGAAAAATCAGAAACTTCAGACATGCATTAAAATTTTGACGGTCAAATATCCACCGAGAAACTAACCGAAATTTGGAGAGTAGATAGAGAACTTGGGAAAAGGGATGTGAGCTAGCCAGCTTTCAATTTAGGATTCCCCACAGCGGAGTCGTTATCAGTCAAAAGAGGATCTCTTTACTGGGATCTCTTAATTGGCACATTCATATGACACAAATAGGTTAGAGTATTGGAGTCAATAATGATATAAAATGAGCTTAACTGAATAAAAAATAACCACCAAGGAACAAAAATATTTTATGAGTTATAGTAAATTTTGTTGCAGACTGGTGCCACTAACACAGCGGATAACACGCGCTCCATGAGAGCTCCGGTGTCAAGCTATCTTATTCTGAATGCAACTGTGAGAATTACTTGTTACTTGAGAAAACACTATGTCGACAACTCTTTTGCATGTATGACTGTTGAGGGAAGGGAAGACAACTGTAGTGCATTCCTCTTTCGATAACCATCAACTATGAAGTCGGTCACAAGAATAGAATTGCACTAAGACCCCAGCTCCAGAATCCTCCCGAAGCTGGAGCTTCTGGAGCTGAAAAAAAAACATGGCGCTTTCTCCAGTTCAGGCTCGGGAATTTTCCATCAAAACCCGAGAAATTGCGAAATGAAGATGGCGTTGCAATAAACTGCCACTAACATAAAGTTTTTTTCTTTAGGTAGGTCATTGGCAACGTTTCCCATGATGGGTGGACGCCCACCCTCATTGGAGTGGACTGAAACATTTTGCCTCATAAATCGAAAATTTGAGCATTTTAAGATCGTATAAATGATTGGAAGGCATATAATTTTAGATTGACATCGGCTTTCATCTCACTAAAGTTTAACGCAGTAGGAAATTCACATTATCCACAAACTATAAGAAAGGCCTGTCTTAGAGTAATGGAAAAAATGGATAAATGTTTGAGGATAATAAATTATAAGTGCTAAACAAGGGGCTATATTATCTAAGCATAAATACTCTAAACAAAACTCTCTGACTTTAGAAAAGAGATCGATCAAACGAAAGTATTTTTCTTTGCAATGATTATTTGATCCTGAAGATCACGAAATATCTACCTCATTCACTTTCAATAAAAAATTTTTTAGAAATCCATATAAAAATTCGCCATCTACTATCGTATATTTTCCTTGAAAAATATGGACGGAGTAGATGTCTTATGCTTACGGTATGCGCCTTATGTCTACGAATGATCTCTTCATGTGCTACGCACATATAGATACTCTGCACCTATCGGTTAATGGAAACAAAATTTTCAGACGCCAACAAAACAATGATAAGACCCGTTTTGAGTTCAGATTACAATATCTAAAAGGTGTGTACCCGAAATACCACAAGTGACCTCTGATCTCCGATATCACAAGCGATCTCTACGATCGATTCATTCATATGTACCGTTGATGAATAAACTATTCATTATCTTCGTTGAACAAATTGCATAAGCATATTTCATTACTCAACTATAATATCATCACAAATTAGAGCATCCTTTAGCTAAATATTGTACTGCTCTTTCATCGATAGTCTGTCTATGTGCTCTTTAAGAGGGAAGAAAACGTCATGCCAACGTAGTCGATTTTATACGACGGTATTTGCTATATTTTTTGCCTTATGGATGTCCACTTTGCAGCGCTATCGTGTTTGTTCGATTGTACTCATTTGTCGCATTCAGCAAATATTAGCTGACAAATTGTTGTGTGAATGACTCGTTGTATATGACTACCTAGCATTACATTACGCATACGCCACAGTGAAGGAATATAACCATAGCCAATTCTCAATTTAGTATACAGTAATCGACTCATCCATTACAGCTATAAACTTGCATCTTTAATTCACTACGATCATGCAACTGCAAATGCTGCGAAAGCATCACACTTGTTAGATAGCTGGAAAAGATCTTCGAAATTCCCTTGTGTATCTAACAAAGAACTCAATGAGAGCGCAACATATCGGCAAGCGAGGCACATGAATACACTTGAAAACAAATTGTGAAAGAGGTTGACAGATGGATGCGTCACTCGATTCTGAAGGCTAGCTCACTGGCACATTACTTGAGGAAAGAGAACGAGGGAATAATAATGGAGAAACCCCTCCAGCTGGAAAGGAAATTGAGCAAGAACGAGCAAGAACGAGCAAGAACACCGACTTGTGAGAAGGCCTCCATTAAACAACTCGTAACACATGGACGGACGACCCTATCATACCCTTCTTTGCTAACTTTTGCATTTTTCCTTCTCCTTCGATTTCGCTTCTTGAACTGCTTGGAGCTTTCCACTAAATCCACTCATCGCAGATCGCATTTGCTAAGCCTTTCGGATTCTAGCAGAGAGTATCAAAAAACAGCAAAACCATGAAAACTGTTGGTCAGAGAGTATCACCAACACGACCATGCATAACTTTGCTCGTCCTCATATCCTTCTTTTAAGGAATCGGCTTGTACCTTCAATTACCCCTATCATCGACCTATTGCTTTAACGATATATATATATATATATATATATATATATATTATGTCATAAGCAGATAGACATAAGTGAGAGAAGGATTAGCACTATGACCTAATCGAATAAAGTCTACATCATTTTATAACTCTATAGGTCTTCAGTTTAAGCTGCTTCGAACAACTGCAATATAAACCAAAAAAGCTAATGATGAAAATTGCAATACATTACAACATTATTACTATAATATCAAAAAATTCACTAAGCACTTTCCTGTTGTCAGTGAAAACGATTAACTATGCGAAGAAGAATAACATACAGTAGTTTTTGTTATATAAAATCTAAAAGGAATCCTTTAGATAGAATCAGAGTACATCGGAAGATTCACAAATTTAAGATCGTAGGATCTTAAGGCTCCGAGAGGAGGGATTGTGGGTGGGAGAAAGGGATGGTAGGAAATCTGAACATTGAATTTACAAAAAAAAAAAAAAACACAGTATGTTTTGTTTGTGTGCATAAATTACAAGTAAACATGTTTTGCCTGGAAATAGTTATGTCGTCCAACGTGACACCTCCAATCACCAAAAATTTTGCTGCATATCCTTGCAATCCTCTAGCATACTGCTCGTCATTGCTATGTCTCGACTATCCTCGAATGAAAATCCTACCAAATCCGATGAAGAGAAAATAAAGGAATTTTTACTCATATTAAGTAATGTTGTCAAAACCGTACTCATAAAGTTAAGCATCTAATAATTCGAATACGAAAATAAACAGTTGATGATATTATGCCCATTCAAGGAATATGGATTTTTCAATGCTCCACTTATCTTTAGCTTTCAATGCGGTGCACAGTGATTGGTTATGCAAAAGTGTTTACGAGTTAGCAATCAGCACAGCTTATGGCAATAGTGAATACAACATATACGCACAAATCCTTGAACAAAATTGCGTGCTCTTCAACAAATCACGCAACGCATTGAAAGCGGATGTGTGAAGCAACAAACAGATCGAGCTTGATCTCATTGATAACATCATGAGTGAAGTGGAGTTTATCGATGGAGTTCTATCAACACTGATCAAAGGGTTGTATGATGTATGGATTAGCCGACCGTTCAGCGCTAAACAAATTGATGATTTTTAGAAAAGCGATTCCTCTAGCCACAATAAAAACGAATGACGAGTAAATTGAATTACTTCTGCAGATTCAATAAGGTGGGACATTTCACATTTAACGCTAAGCATTATACGTTATGATTCGCATAGGATTGCAATCAATTGGCAGATACTTACAGCTCGTTTATTGCTTCCTTAGTAACGGCAAAAACATTACTACGATGAGCAAATCGGAAGGAAATACTTAAGTGAGTGGATTCGTTTTTCGAATGAGGCCTTTTTGACCGATGAACGCGATTTGTGTCACTTTTGCATCTTTGCATATTATTTTTTTTTAGAATCCTCTTATATTTAACTGATTACATTTTTATTTTATTTATTTTTATTTAAATGACAAAATTTTCCAAAAAAAAAAAACCGACTTTGCTTTTAAATAGAAATGGTTTCGCTCACAGTAGACATGAGCAATGCAAGTTATGTGAAAAAGTGAACGCTCGAAGATGAGCAATTATGGATTATCTTAGGCGGATGGCATCGGATTTGAACAACAAGACAGATATGTATTTCATTTAACTAACTATTGATTCAAGTAATAACATCTACGAAGGTGATTAAATCGAAGATGTTTTGAGGTAGATTTATACGGAAAGGAAACAACAGTGATCACGGGAAGTGTTTGCATCTATATTTGCCATTCAATGCACTATTACTCTATATTAAGGACAATTCGAGTCAGACACACACACATACACATACATATATATACACACATTTATTGATCGCAGAAACACTTCTTGAAGAGCCGTCACTCCCGCTTCTGCTAAAATCCATCCTATTCTAAACATTTCTAGTCAATGCTCTTTTCTAGGAAATCATCGTCCCTCAATCACTAAACGTTGTCGATAAGTGCTTCCGACAAAATAAGTTTGCGATAGGACCAGTCGGTTGTTTGCGAGCAGTGTGCACTTGCAATAAACTACGGATGTCGTGCATGGTTGCTCTGTTCACCTCTCTCATATGAACTGATGAATGATTTCGCTTTATTAAAACTCATAGAGGATAAGATGATCACCGTAGAGGTTTTGTTAAAATGTGTGTAAATCAATGTTCGCATACCTTGTTCAATGCTTACAGTCGCCTTTTTTTATGATACGTTGCTATGAAAATGTAATCGAATCACATCCGTCGATCATGAATTCGTCATATTGTTAGGCAATCGGCGTTCACTTGCATCTCACTTTAGTATCTAAAGCAAAATCTCTGCGTAATTGGCTCTATAGAAGCTAAATCATGTAACGCTTTCCATATTACGAATATGCAATCTGCGGCTATCGTTTATCCTCTCAATCCTCTTTCTATATATCATGCATAAATGTGCTGCAAAATGTTTTGAAGTGTGTAAACGTTCTCAACGAACAGCGGAGGCCTTTTTTCCTCACTAATGATAGTTCTAAATTGAATAATGAGCTAATTTTTATCGATGATTTATTTTCAATTCACAATTATTCCGGTCTATTATTATTATAAGCATATGTCATATCGTAATAGCTAATATTCTTTAATCGATTTCATATAAGTTAATAATATTTACGCATATATTTGCATCTCTAAGAGATATTTAGTATCTTCCAACTGATTGCAAATAAACATTCGAGTCGGATTGAAATTGTGCAGCTGATATTGCATTCTATAATCGATTTCTTGCTATATTAGCATGCTTAATATGCGGTTTTATTTGATGATAACTTCTTTTTAAAACCTCATGAAGTATGGAAATCGAATAAAAAAATGCTCAAATGATCACTGATGCAAATAAAAATATCAACCTTCTGAGTTAGCAATAGACTCGATTGTTTCGTATCGCCTTCTCTTTGTTTCACGCTTCAATGCGAGTGCAATCATCAAGCACCAAAAAGTCGATATCTCCCGACTACGGCAGCATGCATACATCCACTTTTTCTCCTTTTTTTGGTTCGACAATATCGATCGAATTCGGTCGGCGTTGTGTCATTAATTATCTCCCAACAACGAAAGCTATGCATTCCGAGTTTATCTAGTCGCTGTCGATTAGATACCATCGTGAACGATGATGCATGTCGCTACCGACTTAAACGTCCGCCAATTTAATCTAAAATAAAAATCGGAGGAAATTACGGATATTAAGCAATTATCAATTCGGTCCTGTTCAAGCATATGATAAAATCACTGCTGATCCTTCGATCACATGTTCATCACTGGCCGATCTGACTTTAAGCTTCCGACTTCATTAGCTTTCAGTGATCACTATTGATCGTTGTTAAACTAATAATCAGTATCACTATCGAATATATTGTTTCCACAAATTCTACGCATCCCAATTTTAACAGTGAAGAGAACCTTATTGAGAGTTGCAAGTCCAAAATCTTAAGATTATGGTGATCGTTCAAAAGCATATAAGAGGACAATTAAAAATGGTAAATCTAGTCTACCTCAAGCACCATAATGGACTATAATATATGCAATGAAATGTTGGAAGGTGATGAGAGTACTGATATTTCTTTATTGTGAAGAAGTGATAAAAATGAGGCGGATGAAAGTTCCAAAATTGAGTGCTATTAAATAGGTGACATGATTCGTCATTAACGACTTGAGGGAATCTTACTGAAATTTTCAAGCTAAATACATAGAAGATAAGATGCAACTGCTACACATGTGCATATATATATATATATATATATATATATATATATATATATATATATATATATAATGTGTATATACTACTATCCAGATTGAGAATTGAGAGAAGTGCTTCTGTCTGCAGTATCTCCAGTATTCTACTTCCCTCTCGAAATATTTCCATATTTGACAATAGCGCATCATCTCTTTCCGGCATCCTCCCGATAGCCTGTTGAATCTATGGAATCGGTTGATGCCAACTGATTAAAAAACAAAAAAAAAGACAGCTATTGCGAAACGAATAATTCATCAGTGCGAAAGTGGATGCCAAGCCATGCAAATGCAATTATTTCGAGCACTTTTAGCCCTGCCCACTTTTTGAGACTCACAGTCTGCAAACGGACATTGTAAAGGAAATCCTCATCCTAGAGGGAATTCATACTTTGTCTCACTCAAATATTCAACTTTATTCATAAAATCGTTTTCGATGTTTCCTCTCAAATTCTTTGATATAACGTCGGCAATATTTGTGGGTCATTCAGTCGTCGCTATCTAATCAGCTGTGTTTCCACCTTATTCAAACATTTAATCAGCGAATTGATAACATTACCTATTTCTTTCTCATGTAACTATCATTTAAGTCTACCTTAGCCTTAAATACGTTTTAGATTAACTGCCACTAAAACCATCTTATCACTATGTTGCGTCGTTTCAAACCGCAGCACATTTTCTTTGTTAGTACTATATGACAGTTAACATTATATATATATATATATATATATATATATATATATATATATATAATGTAACGATGTGTCTTACACTGAGCACATAATCTACCTAAATCCCTCAAAGGAATGAGCTAAATGTTTTGTTTGTTTTTTATTCTGCTCTAACTAAGCAACTACACGGCTATTTTCGTTCGATTTTCGATACTCAACGTCGCTTCAGTTGCCACACGATGTGAATGCTGCTTCACTTTGTGCGAGTTGCTCGCTCTCTTCATTCAACATTGATGTGGCATGCGAAATGCAAATTGCCCTTTAAATTTTGAGAGACTTGCATTGTATAATTGTTGAAATAGATGAAAACAGGTCTTTAATAGACATTCCCTCATAGACCCATCCACAATATTTCAGCATACTACTTGGAAAAGAAATTGCAACAACAACATGACCATTGCTTTTTGATGCTAAAATGTCAACAACAACAGTAGTGCCGACGACGAATTAGCGTAATGCATCCCATTAGGCGTTCGATGCTTTTTGAACATTCACTGGAATGCAACGCGTCTCTTAGCTTAGAAAGCTTCCTTAGAAGCCGTTCCATTTGCCGTTACTTGGCAACATCTCTTTTTCAAGTCTATATTCCCATCATGCCCACACCTGTCTTTGCATCCAATAAATTCACTTCAAGCGTCATTCTCGTCAAGTCAACTGACCGTTGATTGTCGTCTATCGTATAACGAGAGGCGCTTTTCATAGTGATAAGATAGGTGGACAAAGGAATTCGATCAGCTTGTAGATTAGCCATCTCGGGCTATTATGCTCTCTAAGTTTTATTGCTTCGACGATGTTACTTTTTCGGAGTTCTGTTTCAGTGTTGCGCCAGTAAAACTTATTTTTGAACATCGACAATATAAGACAATTTTATGGACGATCTAACGATCATCTTAAATTGGTTAACTTTCACTATTATGGGTTGTAATGTGCAGCCCATTAAACCATTTATAAGTAAGTGAAGAAGCGTATCAAAGCACTAGCCATAATATATCTGTCGTAGGTTTGCTTAAAAAAAACCCCCAAATTTATTTCACGAACTACCAACAGTTAATAAAATTGCATCCGTATTTTAATTGATTCAACTAGCTGTAGAAACTTCCTATGGAAGAAAGATTCTTTCTGCAGCAGAATCGGTGTAGCATAAAACTCCGACGAGTTACGAAATGCACAAATTTTTAGATGCCTTTAAATTGGTCATCAAACAGATAGCCAGATAAACATTTAAGCATAAATACGATGTCACCCTAACATATTTGACAAATATAGATTCATAATAACTCATAAAAAGGGTTCATTCTGGATGCTTACCTGTGAAAGTGTTTTGTTGATGTATGTGATCATAAATGAATGAATATGGCTGCTCTAAAAGACATCGAGGCGCTTCATTAAAGCTGGAATGCAGCTGACTAAGAGTCGTTATGGAGGTAATTGAACCAATCGATGTGCACTCCGTTTCCGAACGCGGCTTTACAACACTTTGCATCGTCGTGATGTTCGTAAAACGAACGCCTAAATCACTCAAGTATCAGCTAAACAGTTGAGTAAAGAAGATGACTAAAGTGCTGTTGCTATGAAATTTGCAATGCTTATTGTATTGCTAGATGGTATACGATGAAATATTTAAAAATAAAATACCCACAAGTGAAATATCTATATGAAGCTAAGGCTCCGTCGAATACTCTTCTAGCCCAGTTCTTCCAGACCATATTTATTGATCACCACTCATTTTGGAGGATTTCGTGACTCGAATCCACCTCTATGTTGCAATTATCGTTTATGCGAATATTTCAAATGTTGATGCGAATGTGTCTGAATATCGTCTAGACGTCATCTCAAATGAAACCTAAATAAATTTCAGTGAGAGTGTTGAGTGAGGGCATCTGCTGCAGTGTGGTAACGAGTATAAACGTGCATGCATAACGACGATGCTAATTTTCGTCAAGGTTGGTTCTGACGAAAGATTCACTTGTTCTTTTATTAAAACGATACCTCTCGTAGTTGTTGCTAACGACAACTACGCATCACTAATTTTACGGAGACAAACCGCATGTGTTTCGATTTGTTCGTGAAGCTCATATTTAGTGATCCGTTTAAGAAAGTTTTTAGATGTAAATTCGAAATTTCTTATAAATTTCAATTACAAAAGAGATACGCTTAGCTAACAATATTTATAGCTGAGTTGATTCACTCATTAGACAATCAATATTTCTGTGCTAATAGCTTTGAAACTTTTACTCACCTCATTAACATACTTCATTCGTAAATGCAACTGCATTTTATGCATAAAAATATGTTCCAAATGAACTATTCAAAAATTCAAATTTACAACATTTTGCATAAACATATCTCTAACAGCCATCGCCAACCAACGGCGAGCGCAGAAAAATGTCTTAAGGCTAAAGACAGGAAGGGAGAGGGGTACTCTTTCTTTTCTTCTTTCTCTCTCGCAAAAAAAAAGCCCCGACGACTGCCAAAAAACACCCAATATCAAAAAAAAGTGGACGGCTGCCAAAAAACACTTAACGGCCTGCAATCGAAGAAGCATCTCCTCATATCAATTTCAACGCAGCTACCTGGAGCCGCTCTTTATTTAAGGCTCCTGTTTTCATCCTCACTTCGGAAGCGTTCGCTATTTCGTCATTGAGCGGTTTTTTTTTTGGTAAAACTACTGTGTATAAATATACAGCGAACATTTTGTGCTTAGAAATGGCACTTTCAACATTCGCCTCGAAATACCGGTGTTTCCGGCTTCAAAAGTCGTTTAAATGTCACGGTAACCTCCACCCCCCCCTTCCCCTCCCTTTCTTATTTGTAAACATGAAGGTAATAGTGGCATGTGGAGATGAAAATCCCAAAGTCGCATCTATACCGCCCAAATATTACATGTCGTTGGATATTGCAAAGTGCCAATAAGATATGAAATGTGATCAATGAAGAAAATATTTAAAGAACGAGCACGGCGAAACACTAACAATCGATATCGCACCGAATGATGATGTACGCGCACTTTGGATGGAAATTCAAGCTGAACTAAAGGATCGTGATCTCAATACAGCGAAACTTGTATTCAACGGTTTGTGCAGATCTCATCTCATCTTTTGTAATATTTGCATATATCACCATTCGCCAGCTTCACCATAAATTGCTTTAGCTCATAAACTTTCCTATCTTCGAATTTCACCCTAATATAAAATCCAATGAAGCCGCACTTATTTCATCAGTAATATTTGTAGGTGTCCAAGTGAAAATAACAGTGCTACCCACCTGCTCTCTTAGTTGCCGTTTGTTAAAAGGTCGGTTGCCTCACTAATAGTAGCGTGAAGAATACGAGGAGGAAGTCACGAATGACGGGAAGGTCCATCTTGATCCTTTACACAAAAGCAAGTGGTCTTTGTCGATGTCAATGACGGGTCTTTTGATTGCCGATTGCCTCAGAAGTCCTCAATTCACTTTCGCTTCTTGAACCTGAGAGAGGTTTTTTTTTTATCACCGTGTGCAACACAGTGAGTGTGTTTTCCTCTATAAGTGTAGAAGAAAAGAAGTTGTCTTATTTCTTCAGGAGTAGAACTGCAGGAGAACAAAGCGCTGCAAGAATATCAAATTGAAGAATCGTCAGTGATACATCTCAAAGGTTGACGACAAGTTTTCATCCTTCTCAAAACGTGTATCTCATTTGTGATTTCTTTCATAGTTTTGCGATAATTTATGTTTTTTATTCATTTTTTTGTGCTATTAATATTACCACAGATACGTGAAAATCTCTTCTTTGCCATTGCAAATGAACAAAATTTTTGAACATCTTAAAAGCCGATATTATGAGATTATGATTCCAAATATATCATTTAACAACGGCTGCCAATTTAGTAATATTTTCAGTTAAAATTTCTCTTAATCGCAAAATTTCGCTTCAAAATATTCACTCAAAATTGCGCTGCAAATGACCCTATGCGAAAGGCTATCTCTGAATCCCTCTAAGAAATAATGAAATGAATTTGATGCTTCGACAATAAAATTATGCTATCGACCAAAAATGTGCAGCTATTTTATCAAAACAAAATCAAGACAAAATATTTGAGCAATTGTGTTCACAAGGCAAACAAATATGAAACAATTTGAAAATACACATTGCAGCTTTCATATACAATTTTCCACATGCATTCAACATGTCGACGCAAATGTGATGCAGCTAACAAACTTATGAAAATAAACATGAATCATGAATCACTATATTAACAACAACTTCCATACATACAGGACCAACATTCTCAGTTTCCATAAACTCCGAACCACTCAGGAATCTCGATAAACCTGAATCTAATATCCTCATCTTCCCAAACCCTTGTTCTTCCTCACCCAAACATTTTAAGTTTCTTACATAAGTTAATTGTTGACAGTAGTAAGTTGACCACGTCGTCTTTTGAGAGGTGGTGGGGTCTCTTCATCACTGTCGTCACTATCTTCACCTTCTCCTGCTCCAATCTCTTCCAATCTCTGACGAAGCTTTTCTGCATCAATACGAAAATCACGTACTCCTATCGTATTATGTCGAACTTGTACATCCAAACGATCGTCGTGCAAAGCGGAACTCAGCAAGAGTAAATTCGCCTAAAATAAATTCAGTTATTGGGAGTATGTAAAACTAAACATATGTGAAGGTATGAAGGAAAACATTAATTTGTCGCTTGCTTGTTGAAGTGAACAAATAAAGCTCATAGGTCTCCTAAGAAAGGCTTAGGGATGGGCAGAAAGGAAACGATTAAAGCAGCCAAAATGGTTAATAACTGAACAAATAGGCGCATGCACCAACGAATAATAGCAAATGCCGCATCGATAATTTATCTTTTTAAAATCACTTCCGGTTTTTTCCACTCACCCATATAGATTTCCTTTTTTTGAGTCAAAGTAAACTAACTAGCAACCTGATAAAGCTCCCTCGTACGTACGTAGCTGACATATAACGTTTCATCTTTCAGTGACTTCGTATATTTGCGCTGTTGTTTCATATTCGGCTCCTGCAAACACGATCTCCTTCAAATTATTATATTCAAAACGGTCCGCCATTCATGTCTAAATTCAAAATCCTACACCTATAATAGAAGAAGAGCACTGCAAACACTATTATGGTACGTATCTGCAAACCTATTCGTCCAAAACAGAAGAATGCATGCATTCTTTCTTAGGGTCAAGGGCCATACTGCCACTTTATAAACACTCCAAAAGTACAACCTTGAATGCACAATGATTCATACGATTCATGCAGGTGAACCCATTGCTAATTTCAATCAAACAATAAGTGGTTTAGTTTAAAAAAAACTTGCCTCAACGACATATGAAAACGACAATTAGCCAATTTGCAACTTACATTTAATGTGACTTTCACTAGAGTCCAGAATTTTTAAGGATCTACAATGAAATAACCTAAACTTTTTCATTCACTTCAACCTACCTCTAAAAATAAGTATTGAAGCATAGCAAAACTCACATCCACTGGATTTAAAGTCCCAACATTTTCATCGGCACTTTCCATTATGCGAAGCACATGACCATGCGCCAATGACGCTAGTTTTGAGACGCATTTCCATTGCGAGATATCCGTCGACTTGTGCTTTATAAGTAGCTAAAAAACAACAACAAAAATTAACTCCATTTAAGCTTATTTTATAATCAAAGCACATTGCATGTTTGAACTCGAATGAATAATTAATAATTAGCCTCGTCTGAAACACGGAATAAATAATACAACGCTTGAGAAGACTCCCTTTATTCAAAACCCAACCACGCTGAACTTTTATAGAATTGCTTAGTTTAAAAAAAAAAAAAATTCCATGAAGCTGAAAGAAAAAGTTCATAAAAGAATGGATTAGCCAAAAACTTCTGCCGTTGGTCTAGGCTTTCACCTGATAAACTACCATCCTCTGCCATATATCAATTTGTTAATTTGAAAGCTTTATATAAAATACTCATTCAATAACTAACCAGTTTAACGACAGCGTTCACTGTGGTGTAAAGTGAAGTCAGTAAGTTGCAAATCGGTTCCTTAAGAATCGCATATACAACATGTACGGGTAGCAGAATATCGATAACTTCAGCAAGTCGACCACACAGATCCAACGATACAACAAGACCCGCATTTACTGTAGAAGTAGTATAAAGTTACCGTAATTACAAGCTACAAACGATGCTATCAAATAATTACTTCTGAATAAATACCACTCAAATAAAATATAAACCAAGAGTCACAATATAAACCAATAGTCTCCCTACATGGCTGCCCTTGACTGTCTGGAGGAGAAAATTTCTACCTTCGCTATGGGCACTAATCTTCCCGTGATTACAATCGCCACCTATCAAAGAAAACATTTCGTTCTCGCTATTCAAATGGTTTATTGCTTATCTCCATGAACTCGCAATTCACTAATTCATCCACTCTTCGTCACTTAACTACTCGTTAGTACATGGAGATGTGGTCAAATTCCCAGAATTTACGGATTATTTAGATAACTTTCTGCAATGTTTGCAGAATGTTCTTTTCATTAGCCATCCCTGCTACCATCTCTGAGGCTTTAAACTAGTCTGCATAAACGTCCTTAGAAATAACGCAAAAGCTCACAGAGATAAATAAAGAAAAAACCCAATGGCAACGTTAGCATTAATCACTTCCATCCGCCCCTATAATCACAAATGATGCGCAAGGTCCCTCCACCTGGCATGTTATTACCGCAAATTATTATCATTGAGAAGGCAATCAGTCGAACGTTTCTACGGATTTGTTTTGGCCAAATTGGCCAAAAATTCTAATAATAAGCAAGCAAATTAGCGGATATGGCATCAGTGATGATATGATCACACCAAAGAACCAATAAACCTAAATACGAACCGTCGGCATGTGTTGCCGGCTCAGAGATGATTTCGACAGCTATGCGCACATCAGAGAGTGACATCGAGCAAGCATTCACCAACATCTCAATGCTAGTCGTCACAGTCGACTCGGTTATCGATTCGAACATGTGTTCCTCATTCTGCAGTATTATTCAAACTTACATACATGGATTGTGATAACTTCTATAACGCATTTGCTGCCTCTAAAGTAGTTATTCTCTAACTGAACAATCACTATCAAAGAAGAGTAAATATGGTCAAGGGTGAAGCATCGAATGGATCTACCACTGCAATCATCGAATATGAACAAGTGTCTCCCTAAACTATTCCTCACATATTAGCCTTATAACGTGAACAATGAAGAGCAGGAAACAGCACCATCTATTACGTACGGCTCATTATTGTAGTTGGCTAATCAGGGAAAAATGCCAAGCGAGTATCAACATACCATGCAATGTATATACTAAGAAGCAATTCAGTTTTTTTTTTAAAAATGCTTTCATAAGATAAGCAAAGTGAATACCACAGAATCATCAGCAAGTGTAGAGACAATCTGCGATGCAACCGCCTTCAAAAAGTTTGTATACCGCGTATCACAGTTGCCACGCCTCGAAATCTCTATTAAAAGATTCCATATTTCACGAAGAACAGGCTTTTCGTCTGCAAATATTCGTGCTCTACAAAATACGCTAGCGTTGCTAAAGTAAATAAGAATAGGCGAGTAGTGATGCTGCTCAGTGCCAAAAATCGACGTCAATTTGATACGGAAAAAAGTAGAAATATACTCTCAAATTAGTAATAAAGATTAAAGCAAGATGACTTTAAAAATTGAATAGATCCACTGAGTTTGATGTAGATAAGTCTTGGAAATGTACAGAAACCAAATGTGATAATAGCAACGCTGAAGTTCGTCCTAGCAGCTAGCAACAAAATCGGTTATGAAGGCTTTTATATTAGAGAATTCAGTTGACGCAGCTGCTGGTGCTTCTATCGAGTGAACCGACCTTCGACTTTGGACACAATAGTAAAGATTTGTGTATGGGAAAGATGCACTCTGATGTCAGTGTAAACTACACCATGAGATGCTCAATCTGCTCAGGCAGAAGAGGAATCAACTACTGCGCTAGACCTTTTGCCATTTGTTTGTTTATCTAGCGAATCTCATCTATAAACATCGAAACAGAAACATAATAAGCAACGCACTGATTTCGTGCTTCTGAAGAATACCAACAAGAAACTTGAATAAAGCCATCTGAAACTTGTCGATAGAATTCGGCACCACTGAGATCAATGCACGAGAAGCCGAAAGGAGAGCGAGTGCCTGCTTAGAATGGTCGGCAGACATTTTCCTCTCGTCGAAATCTTTATATGCGTCCAGTAATTTTGACATTCGATCAGTCAACATATAACGAAGTAGACGCATTGACGCACCATTTAGTGTAACCTCGCGAGAGTTCGTCGTTCCCTCATCCAAGCAGCGCCCTTAATTAAAGCAAACGATAAACACACTGTCCTAAAACGATCGCTTTTTTTTTTGCGTTTAGTACCACAATTCGTTAGCATCTGCAAACAATTTTTGCATCATTTCTAACACTACTTACATCACCGGAAGAGACCACTTATCTTTTCTTAACTCTCTTCTGACATCGGCTATAAAACAACTCCCCACCTGATGCATTTACTTCGTTTATTCGACTATGCAAGTCCCTCTCATTTCAACCATACAACATTCATGCAGAATGGAAAAAGATAATCCAAAAGCAACAAGCAGAAATTTTAAAATCTCACATAGCTCTACGATTGCAGTTTGTGAGCGCGGTCCATACTTAGAAACGATGAGTGAGACGGCTGAGGCGAACGCAACGATCGCCTCAGTGGACATGTGGTTCCACATCTGGAGTGCCACTGTCGGATCGACATGCTCTCCACCGACATATAGCAACAAGTTCGCTCTGCAACCAATACACTGCATAATCTTTATTTCGTTCTCATTGCTTATCAAGCAACAATCACAAATACCAAAATCATCTATATCCTATAAAGAAGTGACCAATATGGACATCATCCTCATCAACGCTGACTATAATCGTTACAACACATTTTAACCGTTTAGAGTTAATTTACAGCGAGAGTGTTCTTGTTGGCAAGATATTCATAAAGTGTGACAGTAGCCTAGTTTGAAATCATCGTAGGGTGGAACATTATATTACGCTTAAAAGATTTCAATATTCGTTGTGTTTGCAATTACGAATTTCTTCTGCTAGCAATTCTAAAATACCATATCCTTCTGCAGAATACCATTTCCTCATAAGCCGCAAACCAATTTCAAAACATCAGCCGTTGATATTGTTTTAGCCGGCATAACTTTTTTGAAAAACCTCTGAATACATGTTCAAACTGTGTTAATATTTGTTATAATAAGTAAGTATGCTTTCTAGAGGATAACGAACAAGTTTAAACGATGAGCAAACCTTGCAAAAGCACAAAGCGACACACTCGAAGCATTCGGCGCACATGACCGAAGGTCATTGGCAATTTTCGCGGCCCATTGAACAGCCCAAGAAAAGACACACTCTCGCAATGCCGTTATACATTCCTCGTTCACTTCCTCTTCGTTGTTGTGTCGCTTCCTCAAATGACCAAATGGACAGATGATATAATAAATGCAAAACACGTAGCAACAAAGGAACCTATAAGCAGCAAAAATTTAAAATGGATCCACTCGAAGATGCTGCTATTGCTCACATCCCCAAAAAAAAAATGAGTCGAGATACTTTAAGTTTGCCTGGAAATATAAATAAAAAGAAAAACGACTCATTACCCACGTTTATAAAAAGCACTGATAATGCTTACTCATCCATCTCTATCAGTTGTGTAATACATGTTCCACTGACACGATATAGCTTGTTGATATGCACAACTAATATTCCCTCACACACTTTTAGATAAATGGAGCGCAGTACAGAAAACATTGAGAAATTTTTGCTGCTCTACACTCACTTGTACCTTTCGCAGTTATCTAGAAAGCTCTCGTGTTTTGCCCCAGTAACGATGGTCTTATGAAATATTCACTCAATAATGCGCGAATCTCATATAATTATTTGCCCATCTCAAATCAAGTCCCAAATATATCCAAGCCTAACACAAGAACATATATATTTACTCTTTGAAAGCTGCGAAATGCTAGAGACAACTGAGAATAGAAAGTATAAAAAAATATAACGATCACAATTCTCAACATTAGAACAAAGCAGCATATTAAGGGAATTAATCAACAACAGAGAGTTGAAGAAGAGAAAACAAACTGAATAAATCGCGAGATCATCGATGAAATGGTCTGTAGCTGAGGACAGACGCAGCACATTGCGACCGAAATCGTTTTGCTCACTTTCGACTCCTTTTTCTTGGCCATCTTCTCCTTCAGCACCTCATTCAGTTCATCTTTTCTACGCAATATAGATGCAATCTTCTCTGCCGCATCCTTCCTGAAATCACTCAAATACTCAAATATACTTTCACACAGTCCAAAACTGATAACTGGCCCTCAGTCTGAAGCAGATCGCTTATAGTCTCTGTTATCCCTGATGCAATAATATGGAATAAGCTTGAAGAATAAGTTCGTCGTGGGATTGGATATGAACCACCTTATGAGCATAGATCAGATCCCATAAACGATGAACCATCGATTCCTCTAATTCTAATTTGATCACAAATTCCATACTACCTATCAATACACTGCATCATCACTTAATATTTTCTATAATGCACAGCGGCAAATAGCTAAAATTTACTGAAGCCGAATAATTAAGCGAATTTTTTCGATCAAGCGCTATCAGCAAAGTAAAAACGACTGTATAAATTTTAACTCAGTGCGGTCCATACATTACAAACTGCAAATAGAATAAAGGTAAAGAAATAAGGAATGTGCAAGGGCTGAAGCATACAACTACTCCTACGCAGTACGCTCATCTTTATTGTACAACTTTAATCGTAGACACTTTCAATCATTTGCATAACTTCAAATCAAGTACTGGCTTAACAATAAAATCACAAGATGATAATATTAAAGATGATTTCTCTTTCAAATAGGAAAAGTCCCTCTTTCATATGCGAGTTCACTTGTCATTTGTTACTGTGTCGAAGAGATTGTACTTGGATTCATATTGATGTCAACTCTGCTTTACAATAAGTTTGCTCTTTTATAAAGAAGCATAAAGTTTTGAAGATTCAATCGTATAACATCAAATGAGAATTAATGAGACTAACTGAAAAATTTATAAAAACCTATTTTTTATGTGAGATAGAGCACTTAGAAAAGAATATACTTCTTATTCCTCCTTAAAACTGACAAAAGCGCCGCCTTCCTTCCTTCCTGAAGAACGATCCTTAACAAAGAGAGAAAAAAAAACAAATGCAAAAATTGCCGTAAAAGAGCGTTGCCGACATGCCAAAGATGCTCGACAAGGACATCGTAAAGTGAGATAAGCATCGTTGCGAAAGCCAAGTTGGCTCTCCCCATTGTCGACGTCGAAAAATCAGAGAGTTTATCCACCTAAACAAACCGTATATATTACAATTTATTAACCTCATTCCACATCCAATTAGAGGTGCAGCAGAATAATGCACTGCTTAAATTTCGATAATCGGTAAATAGTATTTTCAGAAGAGCTGAGCGAGGTTAGGGGCAAATATGAACGACTCAGCAGAAACAAGAGGCTGTGGCAATGCCAAAGTCTTTCTTTGGCAGATGGAAGCAAACGCTGAATAGCGCCTTTAACCATTACAGCACAGTGAACAATCATCGAATGCTACTTTACTTCTGTAAATATTAGAATTTATAGAGAATTCCACTGCATGATAACAATACATCAAACAGGATTGATTAACTAAATGCTGAATTGCATTATGCAGAAGTTAGCTACTCGTAAGCCTTTCAGCCGTTGTACTGTTCACCTGCCCTGTTCGTGTGGCTGACCCCAGAAGTTGTCTATGCACTAATTCGATGTGCATATCAACTTTTATGATCAGTCAATATCCCCAATTCCATTTGCCTTGATTTCACCACCACACATTCACTTCTGCAATAAATAATTCTGCAGCTTTATTTAACATTCAAATTTATTTATTCGCGTGCAGTCTCGACACTGCAATTCCAAACAGTCCACTAAAAACAGTTGCCAAAAAAAAAAACAGCTCCCTTATTCCTGGAATACCAACTACGCTGTCACCTATAAATCGCATTTCTATTAATGCTATGCGACACGAAGGTGGTGACAGCCGACTGAATGGCACTGCATAAGCTGTTGAAAATACAAACAAATTATACGTTAAAGGTATTAGTTTCTGTATTAAAAAACAATTAATTAGACTAATTATCAGAAAATTGCGCTGATTTTCATCAAGGCTGGGAAAAGACAAAGGGCTGAGACTGAAGTTTAAAGAACTTTCCCTTAGGGAACAAAAAAAAAATGAAAACAACCCAGACGAATAAACAAATCAAGGGGAAAAAAACTAAAAAATTCTCTATAAACTAAAATATTGACGAAAAAAAAATTTTGAGAGAAGAATGACTGTATTTTTTCCTCCCATTTCCCCTTCTCACCACTCATTGCAATGGTCCGTTAAAATAAGAGAAAATGGAAAAACCTGCAAATCATGCACATCACTGTCTCGAACGAACTCGATGATTCGTTCAATATGGGCAACTGCAGTAGCCACCTGTGCATCACGAGCATTCACTACTTGTGTTGACGTATTACGAAGAGCATGAATCGCAAGTCGAATCAGCACGCTCACTGCCTTCAATAACCAAACTTCACCTTGTTCACTGCCTCACTTTTGTTGCCAAAACGAAGAAAACTAGACAATACATACCATGGTGATCGGCTCCCGATCTTTCGATCGTAAACTTATTCCACAAAAAAATTCAAAGCGCAGACTCATCTTATCCCCTCTGTACCTTGTGTTTCAGTGTTCTCTATCCCCACATTCGTTAGCAGTATTCCTTACCACAGATTTCATTTCCGCGACCTTATCAAGAAATTGCTGAAATAAGTATGTGGTGTTCCTGGTTGCTGAATATCTACTAAGCGCAACATGTGGCATTCTAGCGGAGCTATTTAAACGATAAATACATAGTTACGGTTAAGCTATAAAGGAACCAATTGCTGTGCGCATAATCAAATGAACACTTGTAGTGGTTTTCATGGCAAAATCGGATTGGCTAAAGCACAGAAGAAATTCAGCACCTGGATGAGCTCAGGTAGTGGTTCCAAGAGAACAGTTGAGGTTTTCGTCGATTCGACATATGCCTCACGAGATATGGGTGCCGCCGACGCGAGATGCGTACACAATAAATCCAGTAGCGCATCAACCAAATTCTCGTTCGCGTATGCTGCCTCCATGTATGTGGTGTTCCTGGTTGCTGAATATCTACTAAGCGCAACATGTGGCATTCTAGCGGAGCTATTTAAACGATAAATACATAGTTACGGTTAAGCTATAAAGGAACCAATTGCTGTGCGCATAATCAAATGAACACTTGTAGTGGTTTTCATGGCAAAATCGGATTGGCTAAAGCACAGAAGAAATTCAGCACCTGGATGAGCTCAGGTAGTGGTTCCAAGAGAACAGTTGAGGTTTTCGTCGATTCGACATATGCCTCACGAGATATGGGTGCCGCCGACGCGAGATGCGTACACAATAAATCCAGTAGCGCATCAACCAAATTCTCGTTCGCGTATGCTGCCTCCACTATTCCTCTGCAAAAAATGAACACTTACTACTTATACCATATACGCATGCGAAGATTCTAAAAGTATACAAAGTACACTTCATCTTCGCAGAGCTCAAATATTTTCCGCTCCTAATGACCATTATAACGACACGAAAATTTTGAATTGGTGCATTTTAATCACAATCGACGGTGAACGGCACATAAAGAGTAATCCAGACAACCTGGCAACCTAGAATTTGGCTCTATCCCAACACAAAGTCCACAAAACAACTTGTGCTTTTATGAAAACAAACACCCGAACTATCATGCTGATCTCCTCAAACACCATGGGACCACCTATCATCGCCGTACCTTTCTCATGCGACGGTATTTTATCTTATAACTCACGATAAAGAGCAAATACTGTAGCAACCGTACTTATAGAGCAGCGATCGCGTAGAAGCTGGTTGTGAGAGTGCTCTTTTCAGGATTGAAATAACTTCAATAGCAGTGTCATTGTTTCCGACTGTTGTATTTATTCCCATCGTTTGCAACGCCTAAAATTCGACTTCTCAATCCGGAGTCCAGTTATATGAACACATGAAACTGATGAAACGAAAAAAAAGAGCTGAGAAAGAACCTGGGTAGAGAAGGTAGCAAACGACTGGCTAAACTGATCGTTTCTGACGGCAGCACGGATTGTCGACGACTTCAGAAGTAGAAGAAGAATCGGAAGCGCGGTGGATGCAGTCGTCTCGCACAGAACATGTCTTCGCATCTGTGTAACTATTGCGGCGACAAGTTGTTCTCTTTGTATAATCACCGGTAAGAGGGCACGTACCAGAGCAATTCCTGTCTCCTTAAAAAGCATCCATTCCTTTCATCAGCATACTGCCCAACATAAGAAATAGCAAAAAAAAAGAGCAGAAAAACGTCTATCTCAAAAGAAACCACTTAAAATTGTTAAACGGGATCTGCTTTTTTCCTAGATCTGCTTCAAACATTCCACTGGAGACTTTCTAACTAGATCACTAAGAAAGGATTTTTTAGCAGACATTTACACAATAGATGCATATGTTATCGAAATATAAAATCGCAAGCGAATTTCCATAACCACTTCAGCGCTTAGTAATCAAATGAAAAATCATAACAGTGAAAAACTATTATGCAGAAGAATACTTTCAATTGGAAAATGGGAACTGCAGAGCGCAAATTGTTGATGCTTTAGAGAAAAGATGGGTTGGAGACTCACATCGGATTGCAAAGCGAACTATCCATACACACTAAATATCCCTGTGGCACCAGCCTACCTCCCCCCTTCACTCGCTGCATTCATACAATTACTAAGGATTGGAGCAAAATCATCCCTATGATACACCACCAGCACAACCATCTCAACCTACAACATCGACGCCAACCGTCATAAGGAAACCGCCGTCACCCGTTTTCTCGTAACTGTAACCTATACTTAACTCAGAATATTAAACGAAGAATTCATCTCCTTTACCGATAAAAATGAGTGAAGAACTATAATTGGTGCACACGGAAAGACATCGGAATATCCTGTCGAGGAGAGTATTGAGTGCAGCTGGCTGCGTACCCGCTATCGTTACCAGTAGGCGTTTGCCCATCAATAACACACCCGCATCCCCATCGATCCTGAAACCCCTTATAAATCTGCATACATACATGATGAGAGGTGGTACAAAAAAGTTCCAACACATTCATAACTCGAAAACCATAATTTATAAAGAAAAAAAATTTTTGGTGAGGAAAAATGGCAAACACCACTCATAATATCAGCGTCAAATAAATCTAACGCAATAGGCAGTTAAACTATTAGAAAACGTTCAAAATAAACGGCAACAAACTGTTGCGAGTGATTTTCAATTGAATCCTAAAATGATAGATGAAAACCACTTCTAAAAACAACTACTATGTTCTTGCCGATAGCCACAACTAATAATTGCGTTATTTCTCACATTCTGTACTATTACAAAAATGCGCATCTATTAAACATTCCGGGTCGTGAAGTCTCCACAATTTAAAAGATCCTTGCAATATTTGGTGACAGCCGAAGATATACGTTATATAATTTGGAATACTCGTTAGTAGAACGAGAACAATCTCTAGCATTGTTCTTGCAACTGATCTAACATGTACATTTCTTGATTAAATCTAGTGCTCGTCATTTCATTGAACGGCTTCACTGCCCATTCTCAAAAACAGCTAATGTGCAAAAACAATTGTTTTAAGCGAACCTTCCATTAGTGATCTTTAGATCGACTTTGCCCTTATCAGCTATAAGCATAAATGCCACATCTTGGAGTGAGTTTCCCACAAGTGTGCTCCATTTTTGCTCCGTTGAGATAGCGTTTATGAGTGTATCGAAGTTGCGCTTGAGTGCCTCAATGTCACATTCACCCACCGCACTCTTTATCCATGAGCTTTCTCTAAGTTTATCGCCATGTCTCCACAACTTCACAATCGACTGTTTGAGTTCGCATAGTGCCGCCGAGTGTACACGGGGTGTATCGCATATTGACAACATGCACATCAACGCGAATAGCTTCGATGTTACTAAGTGACGATCCTTCTGCAACCAACCTCACCTTTGCAATTCACTTCCATTAGATAACTCCAGTAACCCTTATTAATAATCGAACAAATTCACTGGTAAAACACCTCTTTAGTTTGATGGGACACAAATAATCGGCGATAATCCCCAAGATGATGAGGTCAGGGCTGAAAAAGCCGCATCAAGTCTATTGGATGTATCAAGGCTCAAGGCAGTGGAAGAATTGTAAGCAAAATGCATCTGTCTGACACATGTGAACTCACGATTAAATACTCATACAGCCTCTACTGGACCCGACGGTACCACAATGTAAAGAATCGCCACACTTTTAAATATAGCTTTTGTCTTATGAATTCTAAACCATATTGTACCCTCAAGCCTACTATCGGGAAGAAAGCGCAAGCAAACACATTAAACCATTACTACTGAATCCATAGCACAACGATAGTCGTTTTTCTCAAGAAAGTTATAAATAAAAAGAAAGCTTTTTATGAACGAGATGCTTTACGAATGCAACCACACGCTAACTGTGCACATAACTAAATACAAACCAGCCAAGAATTTACTTAAATAGAAATAATCCAATTACTCGATGAATATTGAAGCAACCAAAGTGAAATATAGGGGAAGATACAAACCTTCAAGAGAGCGAACGTAGTGCGTGCAATACTGATATTTGAATGGAAAACTTCAAATAGTTGAGTACACAACGCCAAAAGGTCATCCCCGCCATCCAAACGGGTAACCAAATGCTCCATAACCTGTCACAACACAATATCACGCACTCAGGAACTTCAGCTAGTATAAACCATTCGCAGAATAACCAAACGATCGTATTATTTCGGCTCGCAGAGTCAACTTCTACTTATAGTTTTAAGCTCCATACGTCCGTAACGATTAAAGATTCTCAAGCATTTTCGTCCTGAGGTGAAAACCTTTCAAACAAAACAAAGTTGGAAATGTTTCCATAAAATAATATTGTCTAAAATAATAAACTCACAAATAATCAAAGCCAACCTTCTCAGTCACTTCGGTTGGCAACGAAGTGAGCAAAGAAATGAGCTTTGTCGCTATCTGAGCGTTCAATTCTTTCATCAACAGCTCTTCCGCATATTCCACCAAAATGTCCTCAAGCGAAGAATCCCTTAAATATTCCATTCTGAATGCAATGTAGATGAAATAACCATCTTGTGAACGATTTATACCACTTACTACCTAATTGGTCACTGAGTTTTATTAACGAACTTATTGAAAATGAGTTATAAAGGCTTCGTTACTTCATTCACAAGATGGAATTGACTATAGGACTCATACTTCAGTTTCACGTGCATATGTTATTTGCTCAGCGTGCCATTGTAAAGGTTTCGTTGGTTTCTCTTGAGGCTTAACAAGTGCTGTATGGAGCCGACACAATGAGAGGAGCTAAGATTTGAGCCTTAACAGTCGTTAAATGGTCGGTGTTTTCGTGAGGCTCGAGGTGGATGTGCTGTGTTCGTGTTTTTGCATGGGGCAACAACCACAATCAAAAGAAAAGAGAGCAGATCGCGAGAAGGACCAAATGAAAGCATTAGCCCTCACAGGGCTTCGCCACTATCCGTCGTGCATTCCGCCTGCACGACCCTCTGACGACGACCAACCAATCAAAATGCACGTCGTTTCCAAGCGGACGTGCTCGCAACTCACCCCGGTAGACGACGACGAATGATACACGCACACTCAAACTGAACTTGCAAGCAATTGCACTCCCCTTTTATACACCCCGTTTCGTGCCTCAAAGCATTTATAGGGAGTTTTTTCTATCCTGAGATCAGTAAGGCATCGGAAAACGGTTTGATTCGTCGAGTGGTCGCCCCTTCCCCCTTCTCTGTAAGAAAGCAGCCGATCTGCATTTGCTGATCTCCCTTACATGCCCCTTATACCATAACTCGACCTGCTTTTGATTCGGACCTCAGGATGAAAAGTGATGGAGACTACAGACTTAATCGCGTTCGAATAGTGTCTCAGAGCAGTGTAACATCTACATTCAGTTTTTACATCTGATGTGACAATTTTTGATAAGTTAATTATTGCAATACGATTATCTGAAAATGAACTAATAGTCATTAGTGGTATGTAATCGAGATAGATAGAAATACTGACAAAATAAACCATACTCCATAGATCAACACACCATCACACTGGATCGTAATGAGACGAATGCAAAGAGATAAATAAAAAACTGAAGTGGCAATAGCAAAACCTGAGAAGAGAGATGACGGCAATGAACGAATCGGTGACGAGAACATCATCGAGTAGCTTTAAAAGGAAGCGATTGCGATATGCGCAACTATTCAGCGATTTGCCAGCGAACTCGAAGCATTGACCACCTGTATCGCCCAAACGTTTCATCACTTCGGTAGCCACACCAAGCCATCTGCAATCGCAAACCGAATTCTCGATTTTACATACTCTTAGAAGTATTTCCTTCAGACTTCTTAAAAAGATACAGAAACAATCGAATATATCGTTGAGAAAGCATTGCCTTTTAGCAATCATTTCGAATTCAAATAAATCTGAGCACAACAAAACGTATACTAATCACTGCTTGAATACTCATCTATCACGTTACTAAGCTTGCATATTTGGTCACTTCCTACTTAGTGCATATAAATGTTTCTTACCAATGAAAGTACCAGAATGGTCTAAAAACATCTACTTAACATAATTTTAGAACAACATTATTCAAATATTTTCAAGAAATGCTGAAAATTCACCTTTTCGAGACAACTCCTCCTCTCACAAAGCGATCGGAAATTAATGCACACAATTCGCTTAATCCCTCTTTTTCGAATGACTGCAGCTGAAAAAAAAAGATTCGGAAGCAAGTAGTGATGGTAATTGATTGAATTTTCTTCCGGTTGGCAATCGGCTATCGGTCTGTGAGTAAAATTTTGCAATTGATGAATTTTAAAAATACCGATCAAAGAATCCGGCCCGTAAACACCGGCTGGATTTTTGCTGTTTAACCGAAATTCGGCGATGTAGTTCTCATCACTACATAAAAAGAAAAATGGGAAGAAAAATTCATAAAATCTGCAATCAAAAGCAAGAAAAAAAGCTTTTGATAGTAACTCAATCTTTCAAACATAAACCATCAGCGTTGTGTTTGCCGAAGAACATAGGAAAATCATGTAGACAATGGTGTGTAAACTTCATATTCAATCACAATAGTCCAAAATATGCTTGCATGCTCGTCAAAGATTATATTCCCAATACTCAGCGCACAAAAAGTAGGGTAGGTAAAAAATGGATCGCCAAGCATGTGAGTGAGAGATCAAAGATCAATAAATAAATAAATAAATAAAGCTCGCAACCTGTGTGACAAGCGTCGAATGAAGTGCAATAAACGATGCACCTTTGAATGAATCTCCATTCATCAGTTCAAAGATCAGTGAAAACATACGCATTGTATGTATGCGTGCATTCTCTATCCGTTCAACCGCTTTGAACCACGATGCGCTGAACCTATTCAACAGATCGCCACCATCTAATTCACTCTTCTTCTTTAGAAAATTGCAGAATTTCTTCTAAAAAAATTCATAATAATTACTGTTTTAAATGTTAAGAACGGATAACATTTCCAAAGATCAATAGTAGACCTATCGAAATGTAAAAGGAATTGAACAAATTGCTGAACCATAAAAACCGAATCCCTCCTTATTCAGTGGGAAACATCATAAAAGAAGCATATATGCATGAAACATACGTTAAACTTTACTGCTCATCGATCATTAATTGCCATATAACGATGACAGAGGAATAAATGCAATCTGTAAAAAAAAAAAACATTTTAAGCTGATTTCCCATCAATCCAATAAGATACCTAAGAAAGGGCCCTCCTATCATCTCCTAACCTCTACAATCGAATTCTCTCTTGCTAAATTCTTGGTCTCATCTACATTGGAATGTGAGTCCCATTCACTTGTTAAATGACATCTAAATGAATAATGAGTAAACAAATAAAAACTTACCCATCGAGTTTCATCACTCATCTGTGTGAATACCTTATTGACGCTTGCTGAATATTGAGGACTTGCAACTGCATTTGGTGCACAATTCTTCTCGATTTGCTCACAGAAACGAATACAGAAATTTTCATGCGTTTTACCAAATTGTGATTGTTGTGTTTGAGTCGGTAAACTCATAGTTCAATATATTTGCTAAAAAAAAAGAAAAAAAAGAAATAATTTAATGCAAAACATCAAAAATCAATCAAAGAAACAGTAAACAGCTAAACTTATATTTGATGTAACTGCTGCAATTTAACGATGTTCTAACATTTAAAAAAAATGCGTAAATATGTTGCAAATTGCAGCCGTTTGGACGCTTTTATTGGCCATTTCATAGGATAAGGGGTGCAATACCGTCAACGAAAGCTACCGCCTCTAACGTGAGCAACGTTTTCCAATCTCGGTATCTTGAAATATATAAGTAATTTATTTTGACTGAAAAAAAGCTTTCAAGACTATCAGCCGTTTCATATCTTTTGCACGAGAAATACCTTTAATTCTTGACAGTTGTGCATATCAAAATGTCGACTTCTAAAGTTAAACAAGGAGGGATCTAATTTATAAATTCACTCTCACAGTTAGAAAGTCTTGAAAAAAGGGAGATAAGACTTGTCGACGACATGACAACTTGGCTAGGCAGTCTACTATGTATTAGCACCTCAAATACAAACAATGCGCACCGTTCTAGCCGGATGAGTAGGTAGGAGGAGAGGATGGGGGAGAGGGAAGGTGAAGGGAGGGTAGGGAAGAACGGCAGAGGGGGGTGGCGCCAAATAGCGATATGAAAAACATGGTCGAGAAGGGTGCAAGCGGATATGCCTCCGTGTTTTGCAGATATCTGTAACATTCCCACCCGTTCCTATGTGAACAGTATTCTACTTGGTTTAGTGAAAACGACAAAACAGACCTTTAGATATACTAAAATACGATGAACACGCCGCGTACAGAAAGAATGGAACATAGAATTTTGCAGCTTTCGAAGCTAAGGATTTCGCGGCATCAATAATCGCTGTGGGACGCAAATTTAAATTTAAATTTTGAAAATTCACATTATGCAGCACCAATCAACCATTTGACTTTGTGAGGCGCAACATAATGTACGAAGGATCCCGCAATGTATTGTGGTAAGTCATTTATCTACCAAGATTGGAGGCTTGTGTTGCCCACTGACCACCCACAAGAGGAGGGTTGAGCTGTGAAAATCCTCCAGCAGGATGGGATCATTCACAGCTGCCCCTCCACGGAGTGGAGGGTTAGAAAATATATGATTTTATCGCAAAGCCGTATTACCGTCGTCCATGTCATTGCTTTGTATAGTGCTCGCATAAAACCTGAAAGGTTGCAGTTTTGGAATATCGATGCATCTTGTACGGAGCAGATTTGATAGGGTTTCGACGCATCTAGCCACAATTTCACGTGTACAGGAAAGACCGCACGCGTTCCTAATGAGCCATACGACCCTAGTTATTAAGTAATAAAATCGTGAAACACGTATCGCAATATATCGTAGGAAATTGAAGGGCATTGAAAGCTTTCTTCCTTGAATAAAAGCTTTGTTTCGACTCATATATGAGTAGAGATCCATGACTTCCGCGAGATACTAGGTAGTACCGTTAGAAGTAACAATAAATAGTACTAAGCTGGAGGCAGATATGAAGTGGTAAATAGTATCAATGGTATGAAGCAGGAGTAGATATGGTAGTGTCAGAGGCAGCAGCTAGTATTATGCGTAAAAGCAGATAGTGTTCGATGTTTCAAGTATTGATTACAGTAAGGAGTAACAGTAATCAATATCGACTGCTAGCAATAGCAGGAAATTATCTCGTTTCACTGATTTCGAGCAGATATTATAATATCTAATAGCAGAAAAGACTACATCGAACGGCAATCCCTTCTGCTTGGATATTATACAAAAATTGATTGCAGTGACCGGTCGGTCACGTCGTGGATCGTATCTCACTATACCACTTTGTCTTGGTGATGACAAATCACTGGAGAGTGTATCACCTGCTGAGAGAACGATGGATTTATTCGTACTCGTAGGTTTCTGCTTGTACAATGGGAAGTAAACCAGGTTGACTAAACAACCATTCATCCCACCGCTTTCTAAAACGATGTTTATAGAATCAACATATAAGAGTACCACATATTCAACCTTTTGCTATGAAGTATATCTATAAGATTGATCCCATCTCATATATACTTCAAGGAGTAGCAACTCATTACTCATGCAATAAAAAAATCGAGTAGATTAATCTCCTGCATTAGCACAAATCATTCATCACTCAACAAGCGTATTACCTCATAAAAAATATACTACTAAATGAGATACATAATACTGTAATTGGTCGATTAGCATTGTATCTAATCAACATATTACCTGTAATCTATTCATAAAGATAACAAATACAGTAACAACATTTGCGATGGCGAACTCTAATAACATATACATATGGGTGATTACTCGAACAAATACGGTAACATACAGTAATCAAAAAAGAAAATAAATAACATCTGTATTGCACGAATGCTATTCAGCAGCTATCGAAGTCAACATGCGCACATATGTGAACAACAACCTGTACGGTATCATCAAGCGAATGTACTGGATCGCTTTATGGCTAATCGTTTACCCGTTCGATAGTCGTCTCTTTTCCAGGCTTCGATAACGATTGCCCAATCGTAGGTTTCAGTGGTGAGTGTGGAAATATCGTATTGCTGAGGTAAACGATACACTTTGCGGACACGCTTCAGACGCTTCGATGTTTCATCCGGTCGTGCAATATCTCTAAATATTCTTAGGTATCACCTTACGACCACCCATTCGGCTCTTTTGGAGCATTCTTAAGGAGCTTTTTTATACATCATCCGATGCTGATAGCAGAAAAAATCGATTATTTAGCTATACAATGAAATTTGAATAAAGGAGTTATTAAGTACTACAATGGATTGATTCGACATGAAAGTGAAACGCCCTAGTCAACCGAGCAACGAACTCCTTTATGAATACTAAATCAGTTGGAAGGGTCCTGAGATTACATAGGTTAACACAACAGGACATCTCTTTATTCGTTAAAGTGCTTCACCTTCTATTCTCTGCTCATTCACTGAATCGAAAAACGAAAGACAATAAATAAACCTGGAGGCGTTAAGGACGAGCATGTTGAGTTCTCTTAAAACCTGAATCTCGATGCGCCAAAAGTATGTCCCCATGACACCGTTGTTGCACAGACCCAATGTCCACATGAAGTCAACTCCTGACATTTTGTCGAATTTTTTCAACTGAAAGTTTAATGAAATGGAATGAGTTCGGTGTCAATGAAAACATGACGATGGGAGCTTAACGTGGGAGGTTTTCTAAGTGTTCATTTGAAGAATTATCCTCATCTGTTGGAAGCACTCCTTCATAAGTATGCGTTATACATGCAGTCAATGACCACTCCTCACCACCTCATCTCCCATCTCCGCCTCTTCGTACCATAGGGATGTATAGCAAGGGAATTTGAGCCAATCGCTTTTAAAGATGCCATTGACAAAAACAACGAAGACATGCAATACACTAACATACAATATGGTATAATCATGTAGCACTACCGTATTGGCACTCAGTGATGTTTATGAATGCTAAGATCTCCAAGATACCGTACCCGACAGCATGTATTTGCGATGGCGAACTCTAATAACATATACATATGGGTGATTACTCGAACAAATACGGTAACATACAGTAATCAAAAAAGAAAATAAATAACATCTGTATTGCACGAATGCTATTCAGCAGCTATCGAAGTCAACATGCGCACATATGTGAACAACAACCTGTACGGTATCATCAAGCGAATGTACTGGATCGCTTTATGGCTAATCGTTTACCCGTTCGATAGTCGTCTCTTTTCCAGGCTTCGATAACGATTGCCCAATCGTAGGTTTCAGTGGTGAGTGTGGAAATATCGTATTGCTGAGGTAAACGATACACTTTGCGGACACGCTTCAGACGCTTCGATGTTTCATCCGGTCGTGCAATATCTCTAAATATTCTTAGGTATCACCTTACGACCACCCATTCGGCTCTTTTGGAGCATTCTTAAGGAGCTTTTTTATACATCATCCGATGCTGATAGCAGAAAAAATCGATTATTTAGCTATACAATGAAATTTGAATAAAGGAGTTATTAAGTACTACAATGGATTGATTCGACATGAAAGTGAAACGCCCTAGTCAACCGAGCAACGAACTCCTTTATGAATACTAAATCAGTTGGAAGGGTCCTGAGATTACATAGGTTAACACAACAGGACATCTCTTTATTCGTTAAAGTGCTTCACCTTCTATTCTCTGCTCATTCACTGAATCGAAAAACGAAAGACAATAAATAAACCTGGAGGCGTTAAGGACGAGCATGTTGAGTTCTCTTAAAACCTGAATCTCGATGCGCCAAAAGTATGTCCCCATGACACCGTTGTTGCACAGACCCAATGTCCACATGAAGTCAACTCCTGACATTTTGTCGAATTTTTTCAACTGAAAGTTTAATGAAATGGAATGAGTTCGGTGTCAATGAAAACATGACGATGGGAGCTTAACGTGGGAGGTTTTCTAAGTGTTCATTTGAAGAATTATCCTCATCTGTTGGAAGCACTCCTTCATAAGTATGCGTTATACATGCAGTCAATGACCACTCCTCACCACCTCATCTCCCATCTCCGCCTCTTCGTACCATAGGGATGTATAGCAAGGGAATTTGAGCCAATCGCTTTTAAAGATGCCATTGACAAAAACAACGAAGACATGCAATACACTAACATACAATATGGTATAATCATGTAGCACTACCGTATTGGCACTCAGTGATGTTTATGAATGCTAAGATCTCCAAGATACCGTACCCGACAGCATGGCTGGTTGTAAACGATGATGGGATCACGAACAGTGACCATCCATCACCGCTGTTTGCAGATGTTGTATCTAAACTTTGAAACCAAACTTTTAATGACAGATATAGGCATACCGTCCCCTTTGACTCGCCAGTGCCACCGTTGTTGAACGGAAGGCAAACGCTGAACTTTTCTGGGGAAAGGAAGCCATGGGCATGTCGGTCGTCCGAAAATGGCCAATCCCACACAAATGACTCCGAATAGATCGGCTCCTCATCCAATCCCTCGTTGCTCTTTCTGAATCTCTTATTTTCATCTTGATCGCAAAAAATTCGTTCTTGAACTCATGTATATGTCAAGATACTACATACTAGATTATTTGGAAAAGATCGAAATTATATATGGGAAGCACAATCGCTTAGAGAAGTGATTCAGCACTTGAACCGCCTCAACTTGGAGTTAGCTAAGCTTTTATGTAATAAGCTCACTGCTGAACAAATGAGCAAAAAGAATAGACAACACAAAATGATGTCATTTTAAATACCTGCATGATGTCACTTTAAATATCTATCCATATTGTGTTTTTCTGTTTTCTAGATCGTTGCACTCGAAAAAGAATCCAAAATATTGATGATGAAAGAGCACAACAAACGTTTTGATAATATTGTTGTTGTTGAGGTCGAAATTTTGTGGGAAGAAAAATTTGGAGCCACAAACGATGGGATCATCAAGCGTCGTAATGGTATGTACCCGACGTAGATACGCCATCATGGATCACTTCTGAAATCGTCGCTATCGCATGTGACCGCCGATCTTACGCTCGTTCGACGATACGTACACGGTTAATTTATTCACAGTGCCTGCAATGCAGTTCGATTCATTCAAATCATTGCACTTCACTATTGTTAACTCGTTTCGATACAAATAGCAGTAAGTTATATGACATAAATGAAACATTTACTCGAAAGAATAAAATAATATTCATACAAAGGTGAAATCACTGAGATTCACTTAAATTCGACAACGGATACAATACGGTTCAGGTCATCATAGCATTTTGATTATGCATCGAAATACACAAGTACACTTTCCACGTAATCGATGAGAATGAGAATATAGAGATTTATATTTTAAAACTCCGCATTTAAGTTCATGAATTTGAATTTGCATGCAATAAAAAATTCCATAGAATAAAAAGCATGGCCTGGATGCGATGCAGTTTCTAATCGAGATCAATCACATATGAAGCTTAAAAAGGTTTATTTATTTTAAAAAAAAAACGAGCAAAAGGAAGAAAATCAGTGGAGAAATAAAGAATATAGAAAAAATTTGAAGCGAAAGAATACATGCAACACAATAGGAATTGTTCTAGAAGATCGTTCTTGAAGAGACGATTTAGAATCGGCGTTTTGAGCAGATTCTAAACATATAACCTGAATTTGTGGGTATGCGGTGGTAGGAACGAGAGGGAACTCAAAGGTTGACGTCTGCGGATTGCTTCGAAGGCAGGTGCCATTAAATGTGCCTTTAACTGAAACAGCTGTGAGCATCACTTCAACATTCCGTAGTTCGTGAATATCCATCCACCTTTACGGCTCATATTATCTGTCTCATTCCTCAATGTTTTGTGAGTTCAATAACCACGTGAGGTCGGTAACAATCGAAATCACGAGACAACTATGAAAAAGCATATGTTCCAAAGAGAAGCAATTTCACTTCCGAATGAATACTTCGAGAACATTGGCCTAAGGTCATGCTCTAAGCAGCAGCACGAGATTTTCAACTTGAAGGATGGTTCTGGGGGGGGGGTCAGGAGAGGTGAGAAGAATAGACGATGCAATCATCGAACATATTTGCTAAATATCAGCATTGATACGTGTTAACATTCGAACATACGCACAATAATTCCCTAACGAATATGAATGAAGTTTTGCATAGTGTTGATAACGAATTTTGGATAACAACAAATATGCAAAAAAAATTGGCTTTAGATAAGCTTATTGGGTGTGTTATCATTATTAGACAATATTGATAACTCATTGATATTATCAGATATTAGCAGATAGACAACTCGGTGATAATAAACTCATTGATAAGAAACTCGCTGATAAGTTTTGATAGGAACGTTCATAACGAGTGGTGGATAGAGAAGCGCTGAAGAACACAAAATATTATAAGGGAAACAAGTAATGGGATAGTCGAACTTTATGAGCGCATTAGAAAAAGATCGTTATGTTGAAATGGACGAAAGACAGCTTAGCGAAAAACAAAAAAAAACCCACTTCAATAGCACATAAACTGAAGGAATTCATATAAACCAACCTAACGATGTGGTTGGTAGAGAGATTGAACATTATATATAAATATAAACAAATAAAAAATAAACAAATAAATAATACGTGTGCATACATATATTTGTGCGGCAGCAAATGGAGCTACAAATACGAAANTGGTAAGATCAAGTTTGTTGATTGTGATGCAACAACTGACTACTACTACATGACAATTAACGATGAAAAACGTTCATTTAGACCCTCAATACCAATAATAAAATCCAATGAATGAATACTCTCGTCGATTAATTGCTTAGAAAGCAAAGAGAATATAGTTAAGATAAGAGATATAATATCATACAAAGAAAACAACAACAACAACACGAGTTATTCAAGAAACTCCACGATCGTTTGCAATTCTCTCAATGTGTTAGCGGATTATTTGCATATTCTAATCGTTCATTAAAGCATTAGTGTTTTCTAAATTCAAGACGGTACTTTCCGCTTTCATTACAGTTTGGCCCCATTTAAACGATGATAACGACACCTGAACTATGAGATATTTCTATCCAAGAAAAATAATTAATTAATTAATTAATTAATTAATCAATTAAAATAATAAAAAAATAAATAAAAACAACAACATTAGGCGAAGGTTGTATTCTTTAAAAAAATATGTTAAAAAAAAGGATGAGCCGATACGTCGACGAACATTTCCTAGAGTGATGATGGTGACGCGACGCCTGAACGTTTTGCCACACTGCGTATCCGTCTGCATATCCACTGTTCAGCAATACGACCTCCAATACTTGGTATATTCGTTTAGAAAGTTGCTCTCGTTCTAAGATTGCAATTGGTTAATATCTATTTCTTTCGTTTTCACCTAAAATTTACCTGAAATGCAGCAGACATTAGGGATTACACGACGAAACTATCAAACATACACAAAAACAAACCAACACACACACATAACCTTATTATAATATACTATATTTGAAAAAGCACATAAATCTGAATAGCAAATAAGCGACGGTTTGTGCAAGATTTTTCAGATTTTGAAGTGTTGTGAAGTGCGTAGAACAGCTGTCATTACTCAAGGTTTTTGACGAGTGCAGATAGAGACGCAATTTCAAAGGGTTCATGTCATACACGTGAACGAGCGCTACGATATTCTATGAGTTTTAAAACGAATACCACATGAAATCGTTAGAACGCTTCGCATAATGCCAACAACCAACGGATTCATGATTGCACATATCTGCAATTTCTATCAATTATCGATCGGTCTTTCAATGTGCTTCTGATTCTGCTGTAGTATCACTTCACTTACATATCAGTTTCAAATGAATAAAAATGGCAAACACATCACCGACGCGTTGCGTATGCATTAGGCTATATAGGTCAGCCTTCATTCGAACATCCCACTGAAATTGAAGGTGCTATGAAATGCCCTACTTAACAATAGAGGTTTAGAAATATTTCTCTACAAAGAAGGTAGACTTTTGCGGTGATATACACATTGGACATCCTGTTGCATTCGATAATGCATCGATGATGACCCTATAGTGTGGGAGAGCACCCAGATGCCGTTGCGTCTGCCGACTTCATCTGCTGTGAACATTGATGCGTTCGTTAACTTCAAAGAAACGCTGAGTTGCACAAAGAGTAGGATACCTTCAGGAACCCTCAAGGAGTAGGACGTTTACGCAGCACGTATAGGGACAACGACGAGGAGAAAAAAGTATAGTGAAATAAGGAACGTGAAAATGTTGGAGAATGAGTAGGGCTCTTTTATGAGTTGATTTATGGCAAATTACATTTTACAGGTATATGGCTTTCGTGCACAAATAGGAAACGGGTTGCATTGCTAACTTTTTGGATTCTCTGCTTTTAAACGTTTTACTGAGGTGAAGCTTAGCCCTTAATACTTCGAGCTTATCGGTGCAGCCATTGAAGGGTTCAGAGATGATCAAAGAAAAAGTAAAAAAAAAACTGCATTTCAGTGAAAATGATTGCATTTAAGAGCATACTTTACTTTCTTTTAAGCAGAAAAAAACAAAAAAAAGCTCGACAAGTTAAATAATCGATAAGAATGATTAAGATAAAAAGCAAATTTTGTGCATTTGATTTCGAATAAATCTGCGCAAAAAACTTTTCATGAAAATATTTTCAACCATCAATTAGGGAATATAAAAAATAAAAGAATTCAAAAAAAAAACGGAAATAGATAAACAATCATACCGCATTTTTCTATTCGAAGTGATTCTCGTTTATTTGAAAAGTTTCTCGTAAATTCAATGAAAAACTTTTCGAAAAAGTCGAATTAATATTTTATAAAAACCTTTGCCGTTTGTCTTTTACGATAATTTTTTCAATGAAAAATCAATGAAATATCTCAATCATTTTTGATTTTATTCACTTCAATGATCTCCGATAAGTGAAAAAAAAAAATTAAAAAAGCAACCATTTTGTCGAATGTTGCTGCCAACGTGCATAGTTCAGCACGAAGTGAGTTGTTGAACTCGAAGAGTGAAGCTTAAAGAAGCTAAAAAAAAAAAAAAGAAGCAAGAACGATGGAGTCTAAAACGACGATTGTCAATACGAAATGTGTTGTAATAGAAAGTTGGCATTCACTAGACAGCAATAAGCAAACGTGCATACTGATATTTACTTCGTGTGTGCTCATCGAATTGCCCTAGGCATATTGCGATTCTCTCATGTCCTACTCAACGAATTCTAGCAGTCGATTGACTATCCCAGAAAAATTCTCATCATTGATCTATGCCAATTTGCTAAGGTTGAATGCAATACAATGGAGAATTTTAAAAAAATTTAGCGCTATCACTAAATTCTACTATAAACACAGGCTGTCACCTATGAGAAAAGAGTGGGGAAATATTCAAAGTGGTATATATATTTTGCACAGGAAGATGATTAAGTATGCGCTATAATTATAGGCTATATCAATTAATTTCATATATATTGTAATATCACCAAGAATGTGGAATAGAGAGGTTGAAATTTGCATATCTGATGCGATTCAAATTGTAGTTGCAAAATTAAACCCCATCAGCATCTATCGATTGGCGATAATTTTCTTAATGAACTTTATGCAAATTCAGGTAGACTTATGCAAATTCAGGTAGGCATCATAGTCATCCTAACAAATTAAACTGCTCAGCCATTCGTCTAGTTCGGCAAAAATATCTCGTTAGCCGATTGTGGCTGTTTAAATATTGAAATTTGCATATACATTGTGCAAATTTCAATGTTGGCATGATAATTATTAATAAATCTCTGTACCTTCAGTGAAGATTTTCTTCGCTAGCAATATTCGGTCGATTGAACGTTATGCGCTGGTATTAGTTTATTCGCTTGTTTTTTATGTTATATGTAGGATAGGAAGCTAAATAACGTGTCGTTTTTTAAGGCGCAATGATTTTTTGCTATGGAAGAGAGGGGTTTAACGTTAAATGGTGCCAAAAATTCTAGTGCCGAAGCGTCCAATACAGTGTCACTCAACAAAACAGTTGAATATTCAAATGGATTTGCTCTTAACGTCAGCTTTAATTGAATAGGTGAAATTGGTGACCGGGAAGATGACCGGGAAAATGCATCCTGATGCATCTTAGATCTGATGCATCTTAGATGACCGGGAAAATGCACTCTGATGCATCCTGAAGGTGCGTCCTGATGCATCCCGGAAAGATACATCCTGAAACAGATGACAGGGAAGATGCACTAGGTACGCAGATTATTATGCTTTACGCATCTCGTTCACCTGTATGCTTATACAAATGAACGCAAAACACATTCGTTATGTTTGATCACAGCGTTTTATTCTTTTTGCGCATTGGTGTTTTATTCTCGAGTTTCTCCTTTCATCTTCATTTTCGTATTTCCGTTAAAAGTTTTTCGTAATATTTGGCTAGCCGTAAGTTCATTAAAATCTCTCTGTCTTTTTCAAAAACTTAATGAGCATACAAATTTAGATAATGCGTTTAATTGACCAAATATGCAAATGATTTGACGTTTAGAATGCATACACGATGAGTGTTCATTTGATAGTGCGATATGATGTCCAAAACAGTTTTGGCCATAATGACCAAAGCAAAATTTTTATAACAAAACGGACGTTATAAATCGCAAGTTGGACAAAATATTTCATCTTGATGTGGCCAAAAATGACACAAATGGCCTCACAAATAGGCGTGCGGATGTGACATAATGGTTCATTTGTCCTAGCGAATTGATATGGAAAATGATACGTTATGAATGCATTAAGGACAAGAAGACGAGCTCGATCTCGGCATATCGCATCTGAATTAAGTGCGTCGCCGATATTCAAAATGACAAAACGATGTGAGGAATTGATCTTAAGTGATTCGCATCATTATTCGCTCTTCAATGATTTATTTCATTTTCATATTCATTCAACAAATATTCACCTAAAATCTCCTCAACATTTTTTTCTATGATTATAATTCTTTTAAAAAAAAATCTCTTTTAAAATCAATTTCGCTATTTATTTTTTTATGGCATTTTGTCTATTCGTATTAAACGAATTTTCTAAATTCAACTATTTCGTTGTCATAAATTCTATAGCACTTGCTCGACCAATTATCCTCTTATCTCCTTAATTAAAGGTGTACTGATCCTACCTGTGTCATACTTCCAATTCGATTTCCTTCTGCTAAGTTTTACTCTCATAATGGATAATATTGATGTGGTTTACCTCGCTCCTCAATGGCGAACTGTTGCTGCTAAAAAAAATTGTACATCTAGGTTACAGAATGAATATGCGAACATAATGCTGCATTTTGCAGTGGTTGATACTCCACTAATGTCTCAACTTCTATGCTTCGATACTTGATTCAGGGTATTATTCTAAATGCTTAACCAACGGAAATATTAAGTGAACATATTGGGTCAGTGGGGATCGATGATGTGCTGATTAACGTTCGTGATTAGTATAACGGTTCATGAATGCTTATATTGCTCGATGCCAAACTTCTCGAGTGAATCTTCTCATTTCAGTTTTAAGGAAACATCAAACTTCTATCATTTTCTTTCTAATCTTCTACGCAACATTCATATCTTACATATTTTATAAACTACTCGAGCATGATATGGCGGTGGCCACAGCATGGCGGAACGCTCGTATTGCCTATCGCTGTATGTATTAATTTGTTATTTCAATTAGGTTAATTTCTTGAAGATAACGATCCCATCGAGTGTTAAGAACCTAATTATTGGGCCAATGAACTGACTTCTGTTAGGATTTCCTTTTTATAGACGGGAAAAAAAACAGATGGAATTTAAATATTTTGTCGAAAAAAAAAGGTTATAAATGAGCATTTTAAGTGGTTTAATAGATCTATTATAGTATTGTGAATAGTTTATTCAATTGTGAAGTGAATATTATTACTAAAGAAGGATATTACTTATTTAAACTTTACATATTACTTATTTAAACTTTACTTTTTTAATATGCTGCATAAAAGTATAAAACTTATTTCAGCTAAATTTGCTGCATTATCTGAATGTATTTTATTAGAAAGAAGCAATTTCTGGAGCATTCTAGAGATTACCATTCGCAGGTTAATTCCTTATTTCTTTATTTGCTCTTAATTGCTATTCACACTAATGAAAACAGTATTCTTTTATGGACATTGCTTTTTGGAAGAAAAGTCGATCAAAATTGATCGCTCAGTGATCAGTGATATGATCATGGCCTTATGACTTTGAGCAATTCTTTTTGCTCATCCTTCGTCATAGTAGAGTAGATCAATAATCACAGTTGGGTATATTTAGGTGATTAGTACATCGATATGACTATAGTTTCTCTATTCCTATTGATGCAAGAGGTTATCAAGAGACTTGAACAAGTTTACTTTCTTTCGTGTTTGGATGTTTTGATTGCTGAGATGACTATTCAATGATAGTATTGATATGATATGTTATCATTTTGCAGATGTATGCAACAGTATGTGTTATTTGCTGCATTGAATGTCGTTCAGCTTAGTGGCGATGTAATTCCTTCGTTGAGAGTTTTTCTCTCAATAAACAAAAGAGCTTCATCGAATTGTTTCTGGCTCATATTCGGTAGCGCTGAAACGGAAATTGCACAGAAAGAATTCATACAATTGTAAGTTATACTCAACAACTATAAATCGGAAATTTAAGCGGTCTTTCTTAGCCGGTAAGTTATATTCTTATGTTAAGAATCAGGATAGTTAGTGGCCTTTTTGACGTTAAATGAAAAGTTGGAATGAAATATGCTGTATTTGTTGATTCGTTTCAAAGCTGATCTGTTATTCAACTCAGTATGGAATAAACCATTCGTTACTATGAAGCAATTAAGATAACTGAACTTCACCATATATTACCTTCATTTCCTCACTTCCTTATCATTACTACCCGATAGGTGATTGACAAAAATAATAGAAATCCTGCAACGATGTTATCCTATTCTCTATGAGTTACGCTTCGATTGTTTCCACCATTAAAAAAGTTACTATAGAAGTACTTCTTTTATCGTAGTAATTTGCATAATAATCGTCGATGCTTTCAGGTTTCCAAGTTGTCATATAGTTCGAGTGGATCACTACAAGCAATACAATGCTTTAAAACGAACGCAAATTGGTTAGCATTTTTATTGATAATGCTAAAAATAATATCACTCCAATCGAATATAATAGGCCTTGCATTTCTCTAATAATAAGAGTCTAGTAAAAAGAATATATTTTGCATTTTGTAAACGTTTATACAATTCCTTAGTGAGCGATTTATTTTTAAGGCTATTATGACCCTCAAACATATTTCTTTACTTATATTAATAATCGAATAAAGTTGATTCATATGATTAATTGTGGCCTCAAAATAAGCATAGATGGATTTTTACATGATTGAAATATCCAAATGAGATGAGTAAATATGCAAATTTCATCACTTTCCTTACTTCTCTAAGCTTATTATTCATAATATCCACCTTGTTGTTGCATGAATAAATTTTGGATGGGATTGTATGCTGAACTAATGAAATGTAATAGTGAGGTGAAGAACGTGTAATTGCAGAGTCGAAAGGAAAAAAATTAACGCTGAAGTTGCAACTAATGGACAACACATATATTCTAGAAACTTTCTCAACTACACTTATCCGAACAGTGAGTTATATGTTTGAATATTGATTTGAAACGATGTTGATAGGTATTGCAATTCTCGCAACGAGTATTGCATTTTGTATTGCAAAGATAGCCATTCTTGTTTGTTAGTTATCGCAAGAGAATTATAAACTTTTATGAAATTAGGTACAAAATGAATCAATGAGTGTATTAGTGACAAGCCTATTTATGCAAATTTCCTCACAACGGCTGTTTATGCGCTCAAAATATGCTGATAGGTTGGTTGATGTTTAGTGTGAAATGTGTAACTCACGAAAGATTTCTAAAATTTGAATACATTTGCGACAGTTTAAAGTTCAAATTTTAGTAACCATCTCGGAGCCATATTAATAGTCAGCTTATTGTTTCAATATCTAATGTTTTGTTATTTAGACCATCCAGGCGTAAATCTTCTAATGGATTCAGGCCTATCAAGCGTAAATCCATTCATACCAAAATAGACAAAGATTAACTATCAAAAATAAGCGATCCAATAGAAGACAAAACGCATTTCCACTGAATATATAAATAATCTAAAACATTAGATTCAACTGGTGACAATGATGAGAAATATGTCTGTTAATATAGTCATATTTCAGCTTATACATAAATATATAAAAACGAATAAGATTGCATTCGTATCAATTAATATGAACGGCTATGAGTATGTCATACTTGACGAGTTAATTCATTCAATAGAAAACAACAACGAAGAGATCGTCTTCTGCCAGGTTTCGTTTTCAATTCAACCTTCAACAGTAATTCTCACTTATTCAAAATACTTTTTGATGTAATTTCTACTTGGCGTACCATTCCCCACATGTCTTTGTGGCTTTTATATTTGAAAAAGAAAACAAACAAAAAAAACGAAAAAAAAAACAAAATCTTTGCAAAATAACAGTCGTATATTTTTTTTTACTAGTTTAGTATTTTTTTTTGCTTCAATTACAGATTCCTATTTGGTCTGCGAATCAGTTTAGTCAGATTTTTGAATGAAAATATGGAATGGGGATGTTATATAGTTAGGCATATTTGCTTCATTTTATCGCTATAAGATATGAGAGAGAAGCGCATAGAGGTGAAGGTAAGTCTCTTACAACTCCACCATGGATTATTGCTGCCACTATGGTTTGACCGGCTGGCAATATTTGTTTGGGTAAAAGCAATTATTTCAGATTGAAGTGATACTTAGCAGCCCCAACATACAACGAGTATTTATGGGAGAATATTTCTACTTCGATGGTTTCATAAAAAAACTCATTGAGAGTCACTATGTGCCAATATATGCATCCACCTATCTCGAACATAAGAAGCTTCTATTTGTTCATTCGAATGATGACTATTGCATGAAAACATTGGATTATTCCGGATTCACTTTCAATTATAATAATAATAATAACATATCGGAACATTCTCCTTTAAACTAATTTTGAACGGAATATTTGCCACTTCCAAGAGGAATATTACGACCGCAAGATGCGCATTAATTTCAAATTAAAATTAGAAGTGATTTAAAATTTTCGCAAAGAAACGATCAATCATTATTTCATTGAATATTCGAATAAATTAATGTGCAATCGAATAAATGCCATAATCGTAATTCGGTTGTCCTCTAACAAAACTATCGATATAAGCGGCATGATGTGAGAGTGGCCTCATTGCGTATTTTATCTGAAATTGAAACTTCTTTCTTTGATGAAATTATTATGCATCATTATTATTTCTTATTGCTAATGACTAGCATAGAGCTTTTTAAGCCAAATGGGTCAATTAGGTCAACTAGGTCAAAATTAGATCATTTAGGTCAAAATTAGGTCAATTAGGTCAAAATCAGGTCAATTTCTAAACAAGAAAAAAAAATGAAGTGCCTCAAAATTAAGCCAATTTAATGCATCAAATTCATCAAATCAATTAAATCAGGCAAATTCATTAGTGTTGACTCAAATGAGAGTCGCATTTACTCTCTCTAGCTAAAAGAGATTGGTGATTTTACTAATATATAAGAAACCAATGAGATGATTTGGTTCAAATGGTTTTTTTTTAGTATTACAATTGTAAGGGAAATAAGGGAAATAGTTAATCGATATACCTCTGGTTGTCGTTGCATTCGTGCAATATAAGCACCCATTTTTGGATAATGTAATCCAGGAAAATATCTGAAATAATATGAAAATCATTGAAGACTCTTTATAAGGATCATCAGATTTCCTAAGGATGTAGTCGAGAAGTTGAAATGTGGATTCAAGATGAACGATTGTAACATGACTTTTTTGGTTCCCCATTAAGCTCCTTTAGGTTCTGTTAAGGTAAAACGACCACCCATTAAGCATTCGATTAGAATAGGACTTTCACATAGTTTACCACCCCGTTCATAAGAAGCTGGGTTTATAGCATTTGCAACTTGCCAAAGTTCAATTCTTCTAGGGAAGGAGCTAAGCCTTTGTGGTTTGCAATTTCCCAGAATGGAAGCAGTTTAAGCAAGTTTATGGAGAGTGGGGTGGGGGGGGGGGGGGGGGGGGGGGGGGATGGAAGTAAAATAGGAAAAGTGGAGCTCGTAAGGGGAGCCAAAGTTTATTTATTTCGGCATATACGTTGATTTATCCACAATATATTTGTATAATTATAGATGAAATTTTATGAACTCTCTTTCAAAGCGCCCTTAATAAAAGTTACGTTGAGCTCAATTGTTTTTTTTTAAATCGATAGTTCACTTAGTTCGAATTTTTGAAAAAAAAATTCTCTTGCCTTTTAAACATAAATTTTCAATTCCTATTTTTCAAAATATTTTCCAAAAATTCGAAATAGCCACTAAATGAAATATCTAGATAAGTGATCAATTGCGAGGACCATACCTGAATTGCGTATAAGGATTACTAGTTATCAATTGTAGTCGTTCGAGGAATGGCCATATCATTATATCGGCATAACCCACTTGATTACCTAAAATAGACTTTTTTCCATAAAGTGGAATATTTTATATATTTTTGGTGTACGTGTTGGTAACAACGAGATAAACTTCTTATGTCATAAAATTTGAATCACTTTATCTTAAGGATGTTGAATTATCCACAAATCCTACTTATCCAGAAATTTAGAAATCCTCTTCTCTCTTTGCTCAGAAATAACTTTTTTTCAATTGAAATTTTATTTTCTATGTGTTTATCTAGTTCTTGAGAAAAAAAATACTTGTTTTATGTATTGTTTACTTAGCTGTTCACTAGGCAATTGACTGAAACGGCAGTCATGGGTTCCGTTAGCATATGGTGATTCGAATCTATCTACAACATAAAATTTCGTCTCATTCATTCTAATCTAGATTATTTCCTGCTATTGTATGCAATATTTGCATTGAATCGCTAATGTGCGAAAAGGTATGTGAAAATTAGTACTGATCGCTGGGATGATAGAACCGACGAAATCTGCTAGCAACTCACCGGAAATAAATTTTTAGCAAGTTATCAATCATATCTTTGAGGATTTTCATAGAATTCTATAAAAATGAATATTTTTTTTTCCATTTCGATTGCGATAGCCGAAGCAAATGATAGTGGAAAAATGTAGAATTCAATTAGCAAAATCATACAAACCTCCATAGAAACTATCGGTTAAAAGCGATTCGGCGTTACGAAGTGCCGAATGAAGTGATTGATCGGTTTCCCTTTGTGCGGATGCTCCCGATGATGAGAAGAATTGTTACATAACTGAGATCAACTGAAAAATTACTTTCGAATTAAACATTATTGAACATGAACAACGTATAGCTGCATAAATCTAAAGAGTTGTTATCTATGAGGAAAATCCAAGTCTATATTAGTATATTCGGGTCGACGAACTTAGCCACAAGAGACGGAGAGAGACTCCGCGCATCTTCGGCGACGATGCGGTACTGGTCATTCGGAAATAAATCGTCGCAATAAATGTGGAAATGTACAGTAAGAAAGCGACATATTCCAGGCTTACAGTAATATTTGCTACTGTCTAAGGCGTTGTTATGGATATCGTTGTTGCACAATCTGTGATTTTACACCAGTCGATGGCACATTCCCTCCTCGGTTAATCGATCTGTTTTGCATTAGAGATCACCTCAGAAGGCAGAACTTACATCAACTTGCACCAAATGATGATAGTATATGGTTTTTCATATGACAGTATATCAGGTTTTCATAACTGTAGTACCACATAGCAAACGCTTACATATAAATCATAAAAATGTTAGGGAATTGTAGTGACTAACCGACGATAGTCTTTCGAGGGTGATCTTCTGTTGAGCTTTTAAGTAGGGATCACGAGGCAGAATTGAGCTGCTTGGGAAGAGTTCATCGAGGTATTCGGCAAGGACGTTCGACTCATATACAGTCTAGAACACCTTTCGATTAGCATTTGATATTCGATTAATAGAGAAAGTATAGAGCCGAAACAGTATCATTCAGCGTTATCTACGTTTCTTGCCTCCAATTTAGAGTCGAAAGATCTATTAACTTTTATCATCATCAAGTGCAGGATCCGTTACTATTTATATATGGTAGTATTATGGAGAACCGACATCTTAACGTGCAGATTTCCTCGCGTGTTATACATAAGAAGTTTCTCCTTCATTGAATTTTAGTTGTTCTTTTTTTTTCCACTCTCCTCTTTCTCGTCTTTTGTAGAGAAGCCGTTAGTATCGAAATGGAGAAAAAGAATTACAAAGTATCAGTTTTAAGATTGAAATGTCTAATTAACCTTTCCGTTGACTTCAAATGCTGGCACACGACCTAGAGGGCTCTTTGCTAGGAACCAATCGGGTCCATGTTCGGGATTCACGTTGATAACTTCCACGCTGAAATATATTCGATATTAAACGACGAGCCTATTTTTAATACATATTTGTTGTTAATTATTTACTACTTTTTGATATATTTCTGATAGATTATAGAACAAAGTAATTATGCATGGTATGGAGCAATTATTTTAATTTGGAACACCTCATAGGTATCTGTCGATTTAAAAACTCTCCTTATATTTGATTCAAATAGGTTTTATTGAATCAACAGGTCTATTGCTCTTATGTTTACAATGTGAGTCTACTGCTGATCTGCGAAATTTGCACACTAACACACTCTTATTTTGAATAGCAAATATTGCACTCAGATTACGATTTTTTTTGTCGCATTTCGATTTGATATAAAATACTATTTATTGATTGATATTTAGTAATATAAAAATAATAAAAGTAATAAACTTGAATATTTAAATTGCCAATATTTAATAATAATTTAGTAGTTTTATTATATTTATTAGTTAATAAAATAATAAATAATATTCATTATATTAGACAATGTTGGCAATTCATTATATTAGACAATTTAATCCGGCCTATCAAGTGATCAAGTGATATTAGACAATGAATTTTTATTGACGGATTCGATGAAAGAAATAGGAAACATTGAAAGAAATAGGAAATATTCTTACGGAATCCCTTTCTTTGCCACATAGATGATTGCTCTTTCTGCATACGGACAGAAACGCATACTATAGAGACGCATCGTTCCAGGTGCAGCGTATGGCTCAGCTGATCCTTTAGAAATTCATATTTGTTAGCATAGTTGAGTTATCATAATAAATGAAAAAAATTTATATGCAAATATTTGCAAGATTTTGCGATTTTTTAATTGAAAATTCTTCTCAAAAAATATAAATCGCTTCTATAAATGGTCAAAAAATAATGAGAAGATGCCATTTTTTGTGCTGTTTGTTCCTAGCTTATAACTGTACATAGAGAATAAGATAAAATTGGACTCTACAAATTTCATAAATTTTCAGTCGATTTATTTCCTACTTGCGTTTTTATAGCCGTTGATCTATTCTATTTATTAGTTTGTCTACAAGGTTTAGTTTGTCTACAAGGTTTAGTTTGTCTACAAGGCGTTTGCCATCTAAATATTCAATAGGTAGATTTATGAAATAAGCATTTAAACGAACCAGGATGTAGTGTGATCGAATTCAATCCTCTAATGTTTGAGCCAATTGGTGAGGGGATTGTGCCATATTGGTTAGCAGGTTGAACAATGCGTGGAACCATAAATGTCTTCTGTTGCGACATAGCTGCAGGTGCTGTAGAGGTATAGCTATGCATCATGTTGTATTTATTCTGTTTCGCATAGCCATTAGGGTCTATATAGGTTTGATTACGCTGGAAATCATCAAAATTAGAGTGAGTGGTTGTATTTGAATTGTTTTTTTTTCACCTAATTTTAGGAGAAAAGCTGATTATATTATATGAGTGAAACGTATAATATTTCATTTCACTATGCTGATGGTGCTGAAATATATGAGCATAAGGCAAATATTAAGACAAACGAATATTTCACTAATTATGAGTATACGGATGTGAGTGAAACAATTTAGCATATATGGTCGTAGAGATGAACTAAAAAAATAGGAAATAGTGTTCAACAATTATAATATTCTATGAAACATTGAAAAATGTCGTTGAGGTTGAGGTGTACTGATATAATAGATAGCGCCAACGAGATTTTTCTTTCGTCTTAAATTTTTTCTTGCAAATATACTATAGGGAAGATATTAAAATTAGCAGTTCTTTAGCACCTGATTCGGTTCTCTAATCGCCGAATATTTCATGATCCCTGGATCGTAGTTACTCGACCAAATCGTTGAACACTTGACTCGTATCATCCTAGTTAACGGGGAAAAAATAATAAATATATTGGATCGAAAATGAACCTGATTTATAATCTGTTGAGTATGACCTTGCATAGGCTCTCCCAAAATTATACTTGCTAATTCGGTAAGCACTTGCATACATAATGCAGTCGATGCACTGCAGTTATTCATTTGCATTATGAAGCGTTGAAATACCTCTTCTCAACTGCAAATTTTATGTTTAGAAGAAGGCATTTCCATGATGATGATCCATATTTCGTGTTCACAGTTATGCTTTGGACATATTTGATACATTAAACAATAAAAATTAGATATATTACTCATTATACAAAAAATAAAAATAAAAATAAAAATAAATAAAATAAAGTAAAAATAAAAATTATCTATGCCGAGTTCAATCTTGAGAGGAAAAAGATATTCAATGAGCCTATTGAGAAATTAACGGAATCTGATGATATTTTATGCACTGCGTAACGATTTAGGCCGAAAAGAACATACAATATTTCTTTATTTAAATGTCCTGAGGCTTATGAGGTTCTCGAAGCTTACGTACCTCCTAGGACTAGCATATATAATGGGGAAGGTGGAAGGAGAAGGGGAGGGGAGAGGCTCATAAACGAGAAGGTATGAAATTTGGAGTGAAAGAAGAAAACCACTTCCATCTAAGAATTCAAAAAAAAAACATTAAATATACAATTTGCATCGAATGAAACCTCGCCAGTTTACAGCGATGAATGTGAACGACCATTGAATCTTCTAATGGTAGATTTTTTTCTAATGGTTGGATGCAGATGGTTGCTTCAGATTAACATCGGATACCGTCGCCTAACGTATACAACACCATATACGATACGTTCTTGAATGGTGTTCACAAGAGAACTTTTGAACATAGAATCATAGGACGTAATGTGATCGACGAACTTTAAAGTGACGACGATGACTTGATTCTGTATCTTATATTCATAAATACAACATATTCATAAATATGCACTATTCGCAGTGTTATTGAGGTTTATTAAGGCATTTCCGTGTTTCCTCAGATGTAAATTCGCAATACGTTTTATCAATCGTCTTCTTCGAAAGATGCCTAGTTGGTTAGTCAAAAAACTTAACATCTTCGACATTGAGCTGAGCAGAGCTACTATTGAAGCATCATAATCCCGTCATCTTATTCTTGGAGAATTTTTTCGGGTTTCGGGTTAATTTTTCTGGTAGGCATAATAAACCACTGAATTCCCATTGCCTAAACTTTTTCGGTGGAAAAAATTTTGTGTTAGTTATTTCCATTCACTGCATAATCATTCATGTTCCATATTTTCATACCTCTATTTTAAGCCGCCTTACATATTTCAGTTTACTTTACTTAATTCAGTAGAAATAAACTTACAATCCTGATAGCAAATCTAGATTCACCTAAGACGACATTAAGCAATAATAAGACCCACCGGTCACATAAATAAGTTGCTGATAAAGTTCTAACAAATTTTTTAAAACAAATAAGGATTACAGCAGATATAACAAACAATTTTCACAATAGTAGTGATCTTAAATTACGCACTTTCACAGACATTGGGTATTGCCACCTCAGTGATATCTTTCAACAAACTAATGTGTCGATACGATCATATTATACCAACGAGAAGTAATGTTTAGAAGTTTCAAAAGAGGTGAATCTCCACAAGCACCACTATTCCTCTCCAACCGAAAGGTGAGCTCTCTACGTTGATGAATGTGGTGGCACTCGTTTCGGCTGTTGTACAACATTCGTACCACCCGATGCTCATCGCTTCTATGTAAATAAACAAATAAACAAAAAAAAAACGTCACTGAATTCCGATGGGATGTAAATCTTTTCACGTTCTTTTCTTAGATAGTGACTAGTAGAAAATAATTGAGTACGAGTTTCCGCCAGAAAAAAAAAAAACGAAGCGTTTTTCTTAGTGAAAACTCGAGAAGATGCCTAGCTGGTACGAAATGATAATGAGACACACACGGTACGATTATATAAGATTCGTTGAATGAACGTTGATTTAGATAACATTGCAAATACGGTACTCTTCTATATAACAGGCTGAAAAGATAGATAAAACGCCACATAAAGACCATCATCGTATGGTAAGGCTGAAGCAGTAAAAGAATCAACGAGAAAGTGTTGAGGTGAACAACTTTTCAGAGGGTAACGAGTGGATCACCACAAGCCCACAATGAACAATGACCACAATTTGAGAGAGGGCGAGTGGATGTTCTTTCGAATGTATAGCCATACTTATATTGTTGACGTTGTTTACTCGAGCAAAAAGCAATGAACTATAATGTGGCGATATCGAGTATGCAGTTTGCTCGTATATCTTTACATCGAATGCAAAGTCGATAGAGTGTAGATCTTATTTCACTTATTTACTTATTTCCCATTCTATCGTGTGCAAAAACCAACTTAAGACAGAAGTTTGGAGGAAGGTCAGCGAAGGTACGATAATTGAATGGTATGCCATTCATTTAGTTAAGTTGTAACTCATAGATGTGAGGATGTGAAAAGCGATTACTGTATACTTTAAAGCTTACCGTGTGGAATAATGCCCAAAAGGTTTATTAAGAAAGGATGATAAATAATTTCTAATGCTTTGGTAATATCTAATTTGAAGGTTTTCGATAGATCCATCCTAATCCTAGAAAGAGGCTTTCGTTAGATAATTACAAGATCGAATTTCTTTTTATATCTCTTCCCATAGGTATCGCTTTTTTTGATTGCGATAAATTCTTTAAGCATCGTTGAGAAAATAAAAATTAAATTACGATTCGTTTTTCTAGTGATCAACAGTAGATCGACTGGGTATTGGCGCTAATCTGCTTGCCGTTTATAGTAGTAAACATCGAGGAACGGTCATCGTGACGATTATTATACGTTCCAGTGTCTTGTTATTATGCCTCGTGAACACTTTTCTTCACTGAAATGATTGGTACTTATACTTGTAAAATACTGCATAAAGCGAAATAAGTGGTACTTGATGATAGATTTCTAAGAGAAAATTCTACTTAAAGAAATTGGCCATTTTTGAATCGCATCACAATGGTTTTTATTTGCATTGAAGTGAATATTTATTCAACGCTTTCAATAGAGTGGCTAGTCCAGTTGTGTAGTTCGTATTGCGGTGAGTACAACTAGTGATGACCGTCATACATACACAGCTAGCTGGCAGATGAGCAACTCCACTCTTCAAATATTATTGAGATCGTTTCTGCGACCTGAGGTTGTGGCTCCACCTCCTCCTCCTTAGTGGACTCTTCACTTCATTCACACAGTGATATTAATGTTTGCCTCGTGAACACTTTTCTTCACTGAAATGATTGGTACTTATACTTGTAAAATACTGCATAAAGCGAAATAAGTGGTACTTGATGATAGATTTCTAAGAGAAAATTCTACTTAAAGAAATTGGCCATTTTTGAATCGCATCACAATGGTTTTTATTTGCATTGAAGTGAATATTTATTCAACGCTTTCAATAGAGTGGCTAGTCCAGTTGTGTAGTTCGTATTGCGGTGAGTACAACTAGTGATGACCGTCATACATACACAGCTAGCTGGCAGATGAGCAACTCCACTCTTCAAATATTATTGAGATCGTTTCTGCGACCTGAGGTTGTGGCTCCACCTCCTCCTCCTTAGTGGACTCTTCACTTCATTCACACAGTGATATTAATGTGCCAATAAACGATTCGACGGTTCATCGCTTGCAATGTAGCTCACCAGTCATTAGAAACTTTCACTCCCACAAATGCGCTTAATCTTTGTAGTTGTTTTTCATAACCAGTTTGACATGATACGATACGATAGCTGCATTGATTTTTTGTCACTGATTCAGGCAATGCCTAACGTGCTATTGAATACTGTGATGTAATTATATCGTAAAGCATCGTTACAATGCAAAAAAAGAAATGATTTATTCGAGTAAATCCCAAAATTTAAGAGAAGAATGAATCAAAATACAAATAGAATGGCTAAAAACGCGAACCAATACCAACGAAATATCTGACGCATTTGATAGTACTATGCAAAGATGGATGAACTAGAAAAATAGAAAAATAAATAAAATATTTAAAAAAAAATATGGCTAAACATCAAATAATTCCACCGAATCCTTACAAAAAGAATGCACACATTAAAACCACTTACAATACATATTTTATATCCCTTCATTGGAAGGAGATATACGACATCATCTAACTTTTGCTTGGACCTCACTGCTTAGTGACGATATAATCCGCTTTATCTTTGCAACAAAGTTTGCTTACCGAAAGACCAATCGATAAATTCGAATATAATATTTCATTTCACTTAACTAGATGAGTAGGAAGACATAGTTAAGACTAAACACCTTCCGAGATGAATAAGATTTCCAAACTTCTAGTTGCCGACGTAACACCATCATCAGGCTGAATTACTACCGACGATTACAGTAAAAAAAATTTTTCTACGCAGAAAATACAAAGTGACCAATTGAAGTATTGATCTCGGTTGAAGACAGACTGAAACATATGGAACAACTATGCGTTGTAAGTGCGCATATCGAAATATTCATCCCCTTTCCCTTTTATATATACAATTTTGGAGCAATCTTAGAGTAGTTCAAATGACTGATAATAGTCGAAGAAAATAAATAATTCTTCGACCATTCACTTTATTCGCATATTTTTTATTTTCTAATGATTGTATGGGTGTTGTAAAATTTTCAGAAAAATTTTCCAGAATAAAGGAACACATTTTCATTGGGTTCAAAACGCTTTAGATGAATCTCGTAGAAATAGTGGAAAGCTCATTCAACGAATCAAACGTTTAAGAGATTTCAATGTCACCTTCATTAATCACTTTCAGACTAAGAAGCTCCATTCGTGCACAATTCTTCGTCTCTTTACGCAGCAGTTCATCTATTGCACGATATGAACCCGGATCGATTAGACCAACCTGTAAGATGTGATTCTCAAAATTATTGGTGAATTATCCTCTATAGATATAGATGCAATCTTAGTAATGACAGTAACTTCCTCCTTTAATTGGAATGACCAAGTAGTTTTTCTTATTGGTCAAGATTGGTCAGCAAAGTGACCAGTTGGTTCTCTTTCGTGGTGAAGAAAATGACGAAGTGGTTTCCTTAGTAAGCAAAAAGTTTAATAGTTTCTTTAGTAGACAGTAAAATAAAAGAATATAAAACGCTGTGTTTGGCGACGATGATTTCAGTTTAAAGTCAGCTTGTTCCAATATATCCACTAACCTTATACGATAATATTAAGCCACAGTAGGTTGCGCTCATTTTGATTACAGAAAGAAATACTACAGGAAAATATTACAGTAAAAATGTACATCAACATCAATCTTAAAGCAATAATATTTCCTGTTTTGCTCAGCGATAAGGAACCGACGTTATAAGTAAAAATTAAAAAAAACCATCGAAAAGTATTAAAAAAACCGGAAGAGTTACAATTTCGAGATTTCCTTGATCCCAATCTTCGACTTCAATATTCGAGAAGAGTGCTTTGAGGCGATCGTGCATCCGTTTTGCCTCTTTTGCTTCCACTGATATGCGAAGACGCATCTCTGCTCGATCGATTTTCATTATTTCACGAAGTTTTGGAATCATCTCTAATGCCTGCAACATTCAATTTACTATGCATCTGCAAACAAATAATGTTAATTTCATTGCACTCATAAATATACTGTCGGTTCCCCCCCCCCCCCCCCCCCCCCCCCCCCCCACCCTCAAACTTTCGGCAGGAAGTAGTCTCCTTACCTAAACTGTGTTCCTCCTCCATCAAATTCAGAAAAGGCAAGGACATACTTTGTTACTGCATAGACATTCATACAACTGCGTATATACTATGCATAAATGCTCTACGTTATAAGTGGGCTCCGATCATACTCCTTGACTCCATTCTACCGAGCCACTTTGCCAGGTACCCCCTTTGGGACGAGGATGGCAGAATAAGTACCAACTTTCCTCCTAAGCTCAACAACGACAAATACCACTGGTGAGCATGTGAAAGGTGGAAGATCAGCTTAACCCCTAACTTTCAGGCAACCTTACAACTTCCCCTCCCAAGCTAGAGTGGAAACGATCAATTAGTTCAGATGACCCTCACTCATTCCCTCCCCCTTCTAAAACCTTGGGATATCTATATCTCGCTCGAGGCAATCTACATCCATCTTGATAACTTGAAAAGAACCATTATCAGAGAACATCATCTCCATAAAATACTAACACTTAATAAAGAGAAATAACTGCAGTAATTCTTTTCTAAAAGAGTTTCTTCGCACATTTCAAAGTATTAGATAAGTACCTGTTGTTTAGCTGATCGATTCGGTTTGAGACTGAAATGCAGGTCGTGTAATGCCTTCTCAATCACTGCCAACGAGTAGGGACGTTTTGTTTCCGGATTAACGCACATATTTGCGATGATATTCGCCACCTCTTTGAAAGACGACTCCGACTGCACTTGCCTCTCCTTTTCCGATACTTGCAAGTCACCCTTGTCCAGGATCTAGCAGAAATTCCGCTCAATTAAGTCATGCTTTCGAAGTATTAAGCCAATGATGATCCCTTATGGAAATGGTTCTTAGATGGAAATCGAGAATGTTTAATAAACTAGTAAAGTGTTTCTTCACATCTTATGCTTCTGAATGAAATCGGAGATTTAAAAATCAAAAAGAAATCAGTAGAAACACATAGAAGAAGGTTTTATTGTATTTCTATGTGAAGAATGTAATGCAAGATTTTGTCAACTACATAAAATTCGTTTCTCACATATTCTCATATTGCAAGTGTTACGTTGTTTTCTTATTATCGAAAATAGTACCTCAATTTGCGGCACCAATAATAACTGTAATCCAGAAGGATTAAGGCATCATACCGATTTCAAGGAAGGCCTCAAAGAAGATAAGGATTTTTTCTGCAATTCTGACAAATAAACGAGTCATGAAATGTGAAAGCACTATAGCTTTAGGGATAAAAAAGTAAATAATTTTGCTAAATAGAGATGAGATACGGAAATTGCCAGCATTCACTTTACCTGTCTGAACGTCTGAAACCCCCTCCCCCCCCCCCATAAATCTGCAACAACGTTTAGGAAATAACGCACAAAATAGATAAATCACTAAAAAAATGTGACATACTAATTTGCATATTTCCAATTGATCTTCAGTACCGAATGCAGCGTTCAATTCTTCACGTTTCGCCACCATTCCTTTCGAAACATTCGTAAAAACGGTCGGTGTTTGTAAAACTTCATCTATATCTTTCTCTCTACAATTCAACAATATGAAATATTTAATTATTCGATTATAACTACAATTCAACAATATGAAATATTTAATTATTCGATTATAACGACTATAGAGATTTCTTTATCGCAAAAAATAACTCATTGTTTTTGCAACTTCCCTGTATCAAGTAAAGAAAGTCACGATTGCATCTGGTTTCACTTCATCTATGAAAACGTCTAAAACCAAACGGGAACATACAGATTCTCTCCAAACAGAGTGATCGAACGATTAGGGATATCCTGAGAGTAAATGCTAAAGGAATATATCGTACTCGAGTGTAGTGATCAATGATAGAAAGTTATATAAATACTTACGTACGATTCCTCCAGTTGACCACTTTATTCTTATAACATGCAATCTCGAATCGTTTACCACATTTCTTCATACGTACAACAGCAACATTGGTTAGCAATTTTACATTGGTTGGTGTTTTGATACGACCAGCCATTTATACTGAAATCGAGAATAATATACTTGAGAATTGAGTTTTGTTTTTAAATTTTACATCGATGATAACAAAAACGGAAATACCGGAAATATGCACAATTTTTGTGCATGTTTACAGGTGTTTATCTGTTAATTTAGGTACATAGGTAAAAACCTAGGTAAATACCCGCGATACAGGTATTTATAAATTTTTACCTATGTACCTAAATTAACAGGTAAACACCTGTAAACGTACACAACAATTGTTCCAATCATATAAAGCGATCATATTCAACTGTGGATTAAACGGGCATGCTAGGCCCTTCATTTCTGGCATCAATGAATATAAGCTGATACCCAAGTTTGGTCGTTAGAAATTTGCATAAATATTCACCGCCTCTTCAGGTTCATTTTCGCTTCTTATTATCCGGCTATGCTTTGCAAAAAGTGGCTCTCGTACTTACCAGTTGATTTCAAATATAATGTTAAAATTGAAGCACCTCTAAAATCCAATTTCTTATAAATTACTTGTCATTGTGTCGTAGAGGAATTGCAGTGATGATTTTTTAAGGTTATACAATTATGCAAATTTTCTCCACGTACATACAGAAATAAATAAACAAATAAATAACTAAACACCTGTATACTTACTAAATAAAAAACGTTTTCTTCCCAGAGTAATAAATAAATAAATAAATAAATAAATAAACAAGAAAATAAATAAATAAAAGTGATGAGTTTGTTTAGAAAGAGAAGCCGTCGTGATAATGCCTGATTTCTTTGAGGTGATCGGGTCATATAGTTGCATCTAACCTTGGCCGAACAAAGCTATGCTGATCACTGAATTTCGGCATCGGTTTGTGCAAGGATAGGCAAGGAGCGGGGTGGGTATGAAGAGGATAAGGTGGATTAAGGTAAACGATAGCAAGAACGAAGTCCAGTTGTCTTTATATTTCTTCCAGGGGACTCTCTATCACGTTTTCCTAGATGGGTACACCTGAAGTGACCTGACCTCGGGTAGTAAAAAAGGACCTGACCGCTTCACCCCCAATACCTATTTGCAGGGTAGTCGAATAGGAAACCAATTTAAGCACGCCAAGCTAGTCTATGTAACCCCCTAAGTTCAGCAGTAGTTCGATATCTTATAGTATGTTTTTAGGTGAATTCATTTGTTATTTCTCATGCTTGGTATAAAATCTGCGCTTATAAATGGCAGTAGTAGAAAATAAGAAACCAACCAACCACGAAACCAACCTGCAATACACCCTGGGGTTTACAAACGAGAGGATACGGTGTAAATATGCTAACAGAATTTTTAAGCACTCAATTTTCTTCATCATTACCTTTTTTCATCAAGTTCTATAAAAATCAAAACATAGGTACATGTTGAGGAAAGAAGATGACGATACACTCGTAAATAATCAATGAAACAATATGTTACTTAATAATAGTCATTGAAATCTTTAAAAAAAATAAGTTCATTTATGGTATCGGTTGGTCTATATGAAACCAATAAAACGATCACTAACATTCTACGATGAACAGCATTCAAACCTATCCTTAAAGACGAATAATAGCATTGAAAACACAATCAAAATATCTTCATCTAAACTTCTATCATTTGATGGTCGACGATAGACCGTTAAAACTGCAATTTCGACGAATATATATGTAAGATCAACCTAAAAGCATTTTGCGCTCCAACATAAGTTTGCAAAATCTTGTGCAATAACATTCGTGCTTGAGTCATTCGTGTTCGCTATGGAATACCGTACGCTGGGGATACGATCAATTACAGCCTCATGGGGTTTTATTATGCAATAAAAAGCGTTTATTTATTTCTTACTAGTTGCTTTAAGGTATTTACTTGATTTTTAGTTAAATTTTAGTAGCAAACAATAATTTTAGGACATTTATGAGGGGATAAAATTGAATTTCAACTATACGTCTATTAGATAAAGTTTACCTTGCAAAACATTTACGTATTTCGTGAATTTCATAATAAAAAGATTCAAGGATAAGTCCACCTCGACAATGTATATATGAATCTGAATTCAACCAGGTGTCGATTCTGGCCTCAACCAGAATTAGTTATCCGGTTGTCAGAGAATGTCCACAAATGCTGCACCGGTATTGCTTCCTACTGGTCCATACTAGCCTAATTACGCAACTTTACCGTGATCCTTATTTACCGTAGTCCATACTAGCCTAATTACGCAACTTTACCGTGATCCGTATTTACCGTAGTCCATACTAGCCTAATTACACCTAGCAGGCTAGATATCTTCAACCTGCAATCATCCTCGCAAGCTCAAGTCTAACTTAACTTCTTGTCTTAAAATTTGTTAGTATTTTCCAACATTGCCAATATTCACTTTGCCTTTCCCCGTAGTCGATGCACACACATCACTTTCAGCTCCCTAAAAGTTATTGCAATACAAACAATATCGTGGATATTTTCCAATTTCGTGTTGTGCGGTTTGGAATCTACATCTTGCTGAGTCGTTTCGATCTACACGAGATCGCTTTTGCCGCCTATTTCATCTTGAAGTGTTTAATATCTATTCGTTCATGCACGTCTTCGTAGTTTTTCTCTTTCTTTTTGTTGTGTTGTTGTTTCAATTGTCTTTTCTATTGTTTTTCTTTTTGGTTTCTATCCATTTCACAAATATTTCTATCTTTTCCCATTTCTGAACGTTGATAGAGAAAAATAAAGTTGTTTTTAATAATTGCTTCTTATTTGCTTCTCATTCCTCAAGTAATATTTCGTTTTCTAAAGATTCACTTCCAACTTTGAACCTCTAGTTGATCATTTTTCAGATTCCATTAGTGATTTTGTTGAACCAATCTATACAGTTTTTAGATACGGTTTTTGGTACGGTAGATACGCTTATCTACATATGGTTTTAGAAATGATAAAGGTGCACTTTTTTAGAGCATATTACACGGTCACTAAAACGATTCTAACGTAATCGTGGCGATCATATTATGAGAGGGTTATTTATAAAAAATTAAGTCCTCTTTTTTTGATATTCTCTTCATTATTTTTATGTCAGATATTCGCGTGAAGAGTTGACTCTACTTAAGGCTAGCATGAGTTCAAGAAGAGGAAATGCATCTTACATCGTTTAATATGAATCCAGCTTTCAAATCTGACCTTAGTTTTATTGACATTGTTTGTTTTGTTTTGTTTTTTTGAAGGAGAAAAAAAAAGATAGCCGAGAAAATATTCTGCAACTCTATCTTCAGGGCCATATGTTAATTTGTCGACATGCCCTCTCTCTGCACTATTCAGGTCATGATCTGTTTTGGTTCAGATCCGATCTGGTTCATCATGATCTGGTTTGGTTCATATCTGATTTGACTCTTCTAACAATTCTTTCTGCTCTAATTTTTAAAAACTATTTCGAGATTACTGTGCTATTCAGGTTGATTTGTTGTCAGCAGTATCAAAAAATTTTTATATCAAAAATAATTGACAGCCGCGGTGAAGTAATTTACAGCTTAGATACAGTAATTTACAGTAATGATACATTACGGTATTATAGGGTTCAACTGTTAACAGTTTTCTGAGGAGTGTTATATTTATTCATGTACTTATGTTTTATCCGCAAAGATTTTAAGTTGTACATCTTAGGCGCATTCAATGATATCTTTCTTATGAATGTGAAATACCTTTTATACCTTTATTAATAGCTGTTGGATGGTAGATAATAGCATTGTTCTCAATGCATCAAAAGATTTGCATGCAAAATGGCGTGAAAATGCTTCTTTGCAATTTTTTTTTGCAATTTGCAATTTGCAATTTATTGCAATTTGTTCGTTGAATGCAATCAATCAAATCAATTTTTTTTTTCTTGCAATTTCTTATATCTCCCCTTGAAGTTATTTCTACTGCTTGTTTTATTTTATATTTCAATTACAAACTTTCAAATGTTTAATTTCGATAGAAAATGTCCACATTTGAATGAGCCGAATTATATGTGACAGGGTTTATGACAATTTATGACAACAATAAAAATGTTCAAGGTCGAACACGAGATTTAAGACGTGGTAGTTTTGAGATATCCGAACGGAAGTTACCGCCTTCATCAGGTTCGTTGAGTTCGATACGAGGCCGATCGCAAATACAACGGATTTCGTCGAGAATAGCATCACCAAGACATGATGTGATTGGACATTCACATCTACATTTATCTTCATCCCAACGTTTATTACCTCCTCAAAGGTTTCTTTTTTTTTTTATTCATTTTTTTTTCATCATTAAAACAAATAAATTTGATTCTCTTTCTACAATGAATTTTTTTTTTAATCTTTGGAGATTTTTGAAATTTAAAAAATTCACTCTCAATACTTTTTATAAAATTTCTATTTTCTTGCAAATTCCCCTCCCAGACTTTCCAATTTTCTTCCCGTAAATTACGAATGCAATACTATATTCTAGGAAGTTTTTCTTGTGTTGACTCATCAAACGCATGCAAAAGAAACAAAACGGATGGGATCCTATAAAGGTTCATAATCGTTTCATCAATAAAAGTGGCAGAAATATTTGTGAAAGATTTAGGTAAGTGTCTCGGTGAATATTATTGAAGATGTTGCATTTCCAATCTTAAAGTGGGCACAGAGCCAAATGCCGAAAAAAAACGTCAGAAAACTTGAAATTTTCAAGTTTTTATGTTTTCTTCAGCATTTTTTTTTCAAAGTGTAGGGAATTTTTTTTTTTTTTTTGCGAAAATTGCTTGTTGCTAACCTTTGCAGTTGTATTTCTCGATTTGATTAGCACATTCACATGTGCAACTTGCTCCAATCACACGACCAGGTTGACATTCAGGTTGCAATCCATCAAGGGTGCAATCTCTGCAACTGCATGCTTGATGCTGTTCCATTGTAATGTTCAGTGTCCGATTGATTACAAATCGATCTTTTCCTGCATAAACCATTTCAACGATCTGCAAAAAATCGCGCTAATTTAAAAAAAAAAATTCACGTTTAAATTGCTTCTTTCCATGAAATTCATAACACCTTTTTTTTGCCTTAAATCTTTCTTTTTGCACTTCTCTGCTTCAAATATCAGTGGTACCTCCATCCTCCTCTACCACCATTTCCTTAGATCAACTTCAGTTTTTCAATTTTTAATATTTGCTGCCAAATTATTTCAGGATATTTATCTTCAATTTTTAAGGCTTTTTTTTGCCTCAGTGGCAGTATTCTAAGCCGATTTACTCAATAAAGTTAAACTTTTATGCTTTACTTTATATATTAGATTGGTTTCAGAAGGTAAGGAAACAATGGATTGAAATTAGGTGAGGTATTGGAAGTGAAACGACCGGTTTTTGCAGGTATTCGACGGCAGTTGCATGACAACTCTCGATTGAGTCACAACACGATCCAACGCATTGCATCATCTCATAGCATCTTGGGAATACCAATATACCCGGATCGGGATTCTCGATTGGTACAGGTACACAAATACTTTGCAATGTGCACGTATCGTTGCCTTGTCGAATTGAGCTGAGAATTTCCAAATTTGTTTGCATAGTATCTGCAAATATTCATATTGAAGTCATATCATCCGATTACGATTGGGAATTCGGCCTTCGGAGCTATTTGGGAAGTAGCTGTCAAATTGGCATGAGAATAAATAAAGTTTCCTTCACTTCTAATGCAAAGCTCTGATGTTTTTCTCGAAGATATCAGCAATGCTGTAATGATTTTTAAAAAAAGTACTGGAATTTCAACTTAATTTGTTTCATAAACTTTGCACAAATTATGCTGGGAAAAATTTCCCAACTTTTCACTGAAATTTTTTTTTTTGGAAATGAGAAAGAAAATCTTCAGAACGATAAGATTCTTTTTTAAGTTATTATGTGGATATTAATTTATATATATTAGTTAAGAGCAGATACAAAATTTGTTTTCGTTAGAGGAGTGGTGAGGATAGATAGGAGGTGGGCTATCGCTTAATGCAATAAACTTCAATAATCGATCGAATTCGCAAAAATGAAACCCATGAAAAACATTTTCATATATTTTCAAAACAATCGAACAAATAAACAATCGAAAAATCTGAATTTTCCGGAGAAAATTCCAACAAAAAATTCTCTAAAATTTTCTCGAAATTCCTTGAATAGCATGAAAATGATTATTCGGCAATTTAAAAAAAAAGAATAATAATTGAAATAAATATTATTAATAACCATCGATTTCCACTTGTGATGGTTGTTGAGAGCGTAGATTGGTAGGAAGCGCAATGAATGATGCGCCTTGCATTTTGATTCGATGATGACGATCGTTCTGTGTTCCACTATAGGCGATACTTCGAAATTTCGATAATCCTCGATTTTTTGATGGTGGTGTATAGAGTAACGTCGTCATACGCATCAATTCATTCAATGAGTGCGCACTTTTAAGACGATTTCGAAGATCCGATGGGATTGGTTCGTGACCGTTGATCACCACTATCGTTATTACAAATATAACTGCACAAATATTATGCATCCTGGAAATTGTTACTTCATTAAGGATGCAAAATATGGACATTCGTTCGGGTGACTCTCTAATGCAGCACTTTGATAGGTTATTGAGCATTTATATAGATCGTTTTTCCCTCTTATTGAATGAATCAAAAATTCCCCGTTGAAAGCGATTAAAACGATTGTTGTGGGTGGTCGTCACTTTTGCTTCATATGAATTTAGCACAAATAAACGTTGAGAAGCGAAATCGATTATGACTTTCATAGCCTTATTATTTCGGCTATTCAAATATTTTAGTGTTGATTCAATTTTTCCTATTCTCTAGATTTGAATTTATAATGCTTAAAAAGTTTCAATGATTATTTCAAATGATTATACGAGGCAGTAGATTATCTACTAATAATTTGATCTTTAATAAATATACTTAAATATACAAAAAGAACTAAAGTAGATATAAATAATTTTATATTGAAAATCCAATAAAACCGGAATTATCGAACTTTCCGGATGTGCAATTTCCGGATATCTAAATATCAAATAATAATAATTCAATACTAGTAATTATTGAAATAGAAGATGAGTCATCAAGTTGATTAAAATGCTCAATATGAACGAATAAGTTGAAAGAGAGAAGAGCCGATTAGAAGCAGTGGGAGATGCTCTTTGGCTGGAGCATCTTCTAGAAGCATTGCAGTGATGCAATCAGCAGCTGTTGTTGATTAATTCTCAACTGAAAAGTCAGCTGTTTGTTAGTATCATTGATGCCCGTGCACTAATATATACCAACAACTTCAGAATACCTTTTCATGATCGCATACGGTAACAGTGATCGTACATCACTATTACAGTATGACGTGAAATTGTTGCCTAAAAAAATATTTGTGAAATTGATATGTTTAAAAATTCTCCTCAAAAATCATGAAAATTGCAATCAGATGAAATTGCAAAAAAAAATTGCAATATGCAAAGAAATTGCAATTGCTATTTAGTGCGTTGCATTGCAGTGATCCAAGCACATTGCATTGAATTGAACACACTGATCTCAGCATCGTTTAAAACATGACAAATTATCTACTATTAATTACATCATATAGTAAAAAATTGCAAACGGGAATAGAGAGGAAAACAAATAAATTAAGTGTAGTGCTTTTTTCGACTAGTTTCCTTGCCTCGAAATCAGTGCCAATTTTATGGAAAGAGAATATACTATGAAGTAAAACTGCAGTAAAAAATCTTTGACGATCTCGAGGTATATTTTTTGAATTGTGTTCGCCTCTGTGATGGCAGAGAGACTTTAGATCTAAAAAAAAATTGCAATATGCAAAGAAATTGCAATTGCTATTTAGTGCGTTGCATTGCAGTGATCCAAGCACATTGCATTGAATTGAACACACTGATCTCAGCATCGTTTAAAACATGACAAATTATCTACTATTAATTACATCATATAGTAAAAAATTGCAAACGGGAATAGAGAGGAAAACAAATAAATTAAGTGTAGTGCTTTTTTCGACTAGTTTCCTTGCCTCGAAATCAGTGCCAATTTTATGGAAAGAGAATATACTATGAAGTAAAACTGCAGTAAAAAATCTTTGACGATCTCGAGGTATATTTTTTGAATTGTGTTCGCCTCTGTGATGGCAGAGAGACTTTAGATCAATAATTCATGGCTACAGATCGACGAAGATAGAGCAGAGAATGTTTTTCGAGAAGCCATACTGAGGTTTTTTTTGCAGTGTTTTAGTTAAGCCGATATCCCTCCTCAGAGATGATGGCCAAATTTGGGCTAATATCCTAAAATAGGACTGTAGTATGCCATAAATACAACCAATGATTTTGTACGTTGTTTTGTGTATTTTTTATATGTGCTAACAATTGAAGTGTACGGAATGTGCTAAGGAAAATAAGAGAAAATTAGTGGAAAGATATGAGGGAGTGACCTTTATGATGATAGAGGGAGGGGTTTGATGCGGGCGATAAAAACAGACCCTCCTTTAAGCCGGAAGAGGCGGGGGAAAAAGAGGTCACTGCGCATCATTGATCACAGCGCATCGCAACGTATTTGTATTGTGCCGCTCTAGCATTGCGTTGAAATTGAATGAAATTTGAAATTCAAAAATCATTTCGAATCCACCGATATTTATCGGGGATTTAGCACTAATCTTTAGGGGTAGAAAAATTTCTTAAAAAAAGATGTAATGGTCTTTTTAAGTGATTGAATAATTAGAAATAAAAGCGAAGGAAGATTATAGATAGAGATGATGCTTTAATATATTATGACTCAATGTTTTATGGTTGCTGTTGTTAGCTTATAAATTTACATATATTATGTACTTATTACAATAGGAAGTAAATCTTTTAGGTACCTTCGATTGTTGTATTAGCTTTTAGTGGCGCAAAACCTCACGAAGCAGTGCCGCTTTTCTATGGCTTGCTTTACAGGTGTGCACTTACCTATGTGCGTGCATGCTGATCTCGCCCACCTTACATCTTGCGATTGGATTGATTGCTTTTTTAAATCTCGTTGATCTTTATGAATGTAATATAATTTCTACATTTTTTCATTAATGGTTTTTCACTTATTTTATTAATACTGAAATTATTTATTGTCTAGATATTTTTAATAGGATTAACCGTAAGGACTTTTTTGTTATTAACCGGAAAAAGTTTTCCACCATTAACGAGGAGGAGTTTTCCATTATTTAACTGAAAGGAGCTTTTCATCATTAATCGGAAGAAGTCTTCAATTATTTAATCGGAAAGAGTTTTCCATCCTTAACCGGAAAGAGTTTTTCATCATCAACCGGAAGGAGTTTTCCATTACCTATCACGAAACATATATTCGATTTTGAAAGATTGCTTGCTGGTATCGTTTCAACGAAATTTGCGAATGCAATATAGCTCGCACCAAACGCTGGTTTATTCATACAATTAGCGATGATTATACTTTTTATATTTTGTTTATATCGTTTGTTTATTTTACTTTATATTTCTATGCTTTTTTTCCCCCATTATGTGTCGCTTCCAAAAAAAGTTTAAACATTTCGAATGCCAACAAAACCATCGAATCGCTTAAATTCGATGCTGTCTGCGTGCGCACATTGTTTATAACTTCATATACCACAAAATATTTTGCTCCCAAATTTTGTAGATTTTTGAAATTATTTTGCTTCCAGTAATTATTTCCTTTATATTTATTATCTTCTTATTATTTTAATAACTTTTGCCTCGATATATCTTCCTTCATTTCTAAAGTAGTCTCCGCACTGCACTTCTACAAGATTATAGGTGAAGAGTGAAGAAGAGTCGGGGTCATGATCGATGCATAATTGTGCACGTTAATCGCATCTGTTTCATCATGAAGTTTGTGCTTTTTATGCAAGCAGTTTGCGCGAACAATCTCTGCAATTTTTCTATCCTCGAATAGCTTCTTGTTAGATAAACTCGTTTAACTCCACATATATACTGTATACATACAACATACTGTATGTCTAATGAATTGCATTTTATTTAGAATACAATTTCGATTACGATAGCGATATGGTAACGGAATTTCAGTATAGGATTTGCCATGATATATGCGTCTTTGATGTCGATAGAATCTAAAATCAGAATGGCAGCAACTCGTGCAGTTTGTTTATTTATTTATTTGCTTATTTATTTGTTTATTTTTGTTTACTTATTTATTTGCTTATTTATTTGTTTATTTTTGTTTATTTATTTATTCGTTGATGTGGTGTGCCTTAAGAGTGCATAAATGTGAGAATAATTTGAAATGGGCATAGATATCTGTGTTGAGACGATGTAAAGTCAAATTTTAGATTAGAAATAAGAATCACTGGTCACCATTGTTAGATTAACTGCTAAATCGACGATATAATATTGAAATATTTGATGTTAAACATTCCATTGAATTATTTTTTTATTATATTTAAAGAAGAATGCTTGAGGAATATTACTTCATAAACATTACAATCCAAAATAGACTTTTTTTGCGACCTTTTCGAGATTTTTTTTTTGGTAATTTTTGGTAATTTTTGGGAATTTCCCATCTTTATTTAAGACTTTTTTTGAAGGTTCCTTCCTAAAATCATAGTTGGTAATGTGTGTATTCAAGAAAATTGCCCTCTTCATTTGACGTTTCTTTTCGCGCATTTTATCGCAACCAGTTTCACTAGTACACTCTTGACAATGTGGCAATAATTTGGGCTCATTTTGCTTTCATGATCTGCTTACCTCGCATAGGTGAGTGTTTTTGATCACTTTGAGCACTTTATTATTGGTACTTATATTCTAATATTTAGTACTTATTACTAGATTATTGCATAAATTGGAATCGTTAAAGAAGTTAGTGAGACAATTTAAATTAATAGTTAATAGTTATAGATGCAACTCTTTTTATATTGCATTACAAATATTCATAATTATATTAAAATTGATAAAGTGTCTATGAATATTGATTAACTTTATTGGCCAAATTAACTGGGCTCTTTTTTTATTGGCCAAAAGTATAGTTTAAGTAATTTAGTGATTGTTTAGTGTAAATTAACCTGCAGATGAACCGAATTCATCGTTTCTCAGTTATTATCTCTTTTTTTTTCTTTTTTTTTAATCACGTTCTTGCTCTTGTTTCTCAGTCGGTAATTATCAACGTTTGGCTAGAAATTGTTGAATGTCGATCTCTTCTTCGATCCTCTGCAAACGATTATGCCTTAAAAACGTGGCTTCGAGCTTTTTGCAAAATTTTTTGTAAAACCGCTTTACAGTATGCTAATATATATTGCCCCTACAAATATAGCGCTCTATATGTGTATATATGTCTGCTGTATGGTCTGGATATACGCATATGTCTATGATATCTACCTATGAATATAGGAGGTTATTTTAATGGATTTTAATTTCTATTATTCATCGAATTATATCTGACAAACACTCAGTTTCATCTTGATTATTCAATCGCCTATAATTTCTCGAGACAAGAAGTTTTATCGTATATTATGGCAGTTGCCCTCGAAATTTGTTAGATCGCTGCCAAACTTCCTACGGGTATATTTTAAGGCTTGGAAAATGCAAAATTTTAAGAGAGACCGACCGTTTTCACGTTGAGAGTCACTCTTTGTGAATTGACCGTGTCCAACTTTCTGTGTTCCAGTATCCTTGTATAACTGGGGATAGGAGTAAATTTTGCGGGGATGTAGGGGGAAGGAAGTTGAAGAGGACAACATCCTTAATAACCGAACTCGATGACCGACGCTAAGCGCCATTGATTACATATTACTCGTTATTTTTTACCCCTAAAGTATAGTTGAAAGACGATTTATTATTGAGGTGAAGCCGTTCAGATGCGAGATATCGTTGAACAACTGATCACCACCTCAGGTCGTTCTAAAAAAAACTAGTCTGACTTCGTGCTCTGATATGAGTGCTTTATTTTTATTGTTTACGAACTGGCAAGCTCGAGATCAGCTTCCATACAACGCTTGCGACATTCCATATAGAGCATTGTCTACTCTGCAGTGTAACTTCATGCGCTAGAGTTCGCGAAGTGCTTCACGTTGTATCTAATTCCTATCGGTTATCTCTTATTTAACAAGTTAGCATGCTAGTGTTTAGCCTGAGGTCACGACACATTGTGACCTCAGGCTAAAGAGCCTCACTCAACAAATAGTTTTCTCGTCTATCTAGTGCCTAGTTGGTTCCGCTTCAGAAGTCTTGTTCCGCGCATTGACGCCAAGTGATGATGCATCGACGTCCTATGACTGCGGTTATTGGCAATGAGAATGATTCATTGTTGTTGAGAGGGGTGTGCATTGATCGGTGGTGGTGAGTGGTGACGAACGCGATAGCCATCTCTTCGAGTGTGTTGTGGTGGGACACGAATGCAGAAGGCATCGTTTAATCTTGAATTGCTCCTCCCTTCTGCATAACGTTTACGTTTCTCACTTCATTTTTCTAAAAGTAGTAATCGTTTACTTTCTACGAACACATAACCACTTCAATCCATCTATGTGTATATACCCCATAATCCACCAGTCTATAGACTCAATAATAGTGCTTTTTTTTGTAAATTATTCAATAATTTAATTGCAGTTAAGATTATCTCTCTCCCCCTATTCCCCATCCCACCCTAATCCCCTTCACATGCTTCCGTTTTTTTTTTAGACAACTAAGCGCACTCTGCATGGCAATTAAAGACAGCTGAGAAGCGCGACGGTTTTTTTTTATACTTAGAAGGGCAGCGTACCTTCCTCTTTTTATACGTTGGAAGAACGTTGCACCTACCTCTTAGCAGCTGAAAAAGCGTTGGAATGTTTTGTGCACTTTTCTATCTCTTTTCGTTTTTTTTTATTCATATGTTTGTATTATGTAGATTTTTTTTTCGGTGATTTGCATACTATTTTCGCATTCGACCTGTGCATTGCATCTTTCACCCCTGTAGTAAGAGTGCTTAGAGGAGTGGGAGGAGGGAGGGAGGCGGAGCGAAAAGGAGCTAAAATTGGGAGCCGGTTTGTGACCTTAGGTTCTACTATGTGTCACTACTGAAGCTCCAAGGTCTACAAGGTTCTAATTTCTAGGGAAGCGATCTACATAATTTTCTATCATTTCAGCTGCTCTCGAAAGTTGATCACTAAAAAGTGGTAGTTACAAACGGTAATGCAAATTTGGGCACATGTTGTTGGCGGATCGCGAGTAAAGATGAGGAAGGAAAAAAGTCGACGAGAAAATTACCTTCTTATTCATCTTTTCCCAGCCAAGCTATGAACGAAGACAGAATATTTGGTACTTTTGAACAGAACGGGAGAGTGGGAGGGAAGAAGTGGTAGTGGGGAAGGGTTTTGGCCATGATGTTGCGGTAATGGCCAAAAAATGGGCCTTAACCCTATTGTTTTCGCATGAGCTTGTTTTCCTCTTTTTTTTTGTATCGGTTTTATACGGATGTTTTTCTGCGGGTTTTGTTCTCGCCTATTCCCACTTCTTGCTTAGTGAATGCGTTAACAATGACTGACTATCATACCACTTATCTATGGTTGGTATTTATAAAATTTTCGCACTTGAGTGCTATTATTTCCCAACAAAACTGTAAATAATGGCAATAACCAGGCTGATAGCAAGCAGCTGGTGGATACAATATGTATATACAGATGCTAAATCATACGGAGATAATCCGCTTTTCCTAATTAAAGGTAAGGGATCAGGTTGCAATTCAACTGTAAAATTGAGAATGCAGTAATAGTAAAAGAGATGGCTAAGATAGGTTTGTCTGCTCAAATTCATTCGATTACCTGTGAGGTGAGAATCGAAGAGAATCCCCCTCCCCTAATTAAAGGTAAGGAGAACATATATTTCCGACCTGAATCGATCGAAATGCAACTTTCTAAGGCAAACGCCATCGTCGTAATTTTTACATTTGTATATTTGGAAGTGATTTTTTAATTCATTCATTTATGTGAATTTTACTCATCTATCCGCTTTAATATTATTGAAGAACGCTTATTGTTGTTGTATTCAATGAATATTTGAGTTTTTATTGCGAATTAAATACAACGATTAATTTTTAATGATTTTTTTTTTTTTTTTTTGGTTGAATTTGAATAGATATAGATTGAATAGAATAAAATAAATAAATTATAGATGGAATTTTTATGCAAATATTTTTCAAATCTTTCTGGTATTTTCTTTTTCTTTTTTTTGTTTCTTTATAAATGCAAATATAGGCTTAAACATGCACTATTGTAAGTGAACGTAGATAAACTCATAAACGCTGCTTACTTGTTTTTCGAGGCGGATTTAGCGATGGAAACCGGAGCTAGAGGACGTTTTTTTATCTAAGCATGGAAGCTTCTTGTTGATGGTATTCTGCTGCCTTATGTGGGGGGATTTAATTGCAAAGTTTAGTAGTCCTCTATAATGGGGTCCATTTCTAATATTTAGGTATAGTTTCGCATAGGTGCATTCATAAGTAAAATTCATTCCATCGTAAAGCAAAATTTTATTTAATTTACTAAGAATTTCAATAGTAGATTTTGAAATATTTTCAATTTTTGCATTTCGATTGTTTTTCCACTGGAATTTTTTCTCGTTTGTTTTAATTATACGAGTTGTGTCTCATATTCCTCAACTAGGGGGATTGAAGTCATTCAAACTAATGGAGGTTTTTTTTTTTTTTTACAGATGACCTCTAAAGGAAAAGAAATATATAATACAATAAAGCGATCATTGGGGTCGTCGTCATTCGGTGTGGCAAGTTCTTCGAGTGGATCGAGCGGTGTACGATATTCAGGCGGTACAACTGCTAGTAAACAATGGATCCATCCACCAGGTATATTTCCTAACTTTTACCTGCTCATTTACTGTGTTGTTCTCGTTAATGAAGCTAGACAAGATACTTTGCGGTCTCTTGGTCGACCGTTCAAATTTACTGTCGATTGAGAATCGTCTTTCAATAAGATTTTCCACCTTTTTCAATTGCGAAATAGTTTTTAAAAATAGTATATTACTTTTATGAGAATATTAAAGGTCACATAATTGAAGATTTTGATTGAAGTTATTAACTTCTAGAATATTCACGATTCCACTAATATTTGTTGTAATCTTTCATAGTCAAATAAGGTGTATTTGAACGATCACTAAATCGATTGTGTCGTCACAATCTGTGATATTCTTCTCATTCTATTTCGATAATCGAATGCGAACAATCATTTAGATGGCATTTAAATATGCAGATTACATCCTAATTTCAATTTGTAGTTATCAATGTTAAATTGTTAAGATAAGTGATAAAGCGAGTGGGAATTTCGCAGACTAATAGATAGTGAAAGATAATTGAAGTGGATATATTCGATTTGAATAAAATCATCGTTGAATAAAATAAATACATTCATTTCTGTTTCTATAGAAGAGTGGCACTTTATAAGGGATAAGTAACCTCACCAAAGCATTTCACAAGTTGTTAAACAATGCGAAGTGTTTGTTACAAAAAAAAGGGGAAAATTTCTTAGCAAATTGTTTTCTTCTATTGCTGATGGAAGGGAGTAGAAGAATTTGCCAATGAAGGAAATATTTAACTAAGAATGGGGAAATTCCCATATAAAAGAAGGAAGGACTTTCCTCGTCACAGTGGTAGCTAAAGGATGAAAGTTTATTGCTTTCACGACCTGGGCAACCTTTTGAAATACGTACGATGCAGGTTTAGTATTTTATAGAGCATTGGAACGCCATGTTGGTAGGTTTGATCATACTGGAGCTCGAGCTTTTTCTTTTATTGGCACTTAAAGATTCGCGAAATTCCTGAGTTTTAGACAAAGTGGGGCTTTTCTTTGAGGTTAGCTAGTTTGCTTTTGCAGATATACTTCTAAATGGTCGCGTTGAGTATTCGGTGAAGATGTTGGGCATCACGGAGGTGAATGAACCAAAAGGAACACACGTGATACGTGAGGCTATACATGCCATCAGATTCCAACTGCAGGTTGCTTTCTGAATACTTTACATTGTTCGTTGACTGCGATTGAATTTTAAGTATGTGATGTGGGTTCGGGAGTTTGTTTTTTTCTGTGAAATATCTGCTAACAACTTCTTCTCGATTGATATTCAAAGCATTTGGGTATTGTTCAAAGAATATTCTATTATTTTTACTTCTCTATAAATTTGATTTTATATTCTCTGCAAGTTTTTATGCTAGAAGGTACGGGCTCCATCTGTTTTCGCATCAACAGGAAGTTCATTTCTATTAGACCATCCCACTTGTTAGCGTTGTTGACCGGGCAAGAACGAGTCTCATTCCTCTAATATGTCAGAAACTTAAGATAGAAAAGTAGAGCAAAAATCTTATGGAAATTGCATTTCGATTGTGAACAACATCGACGTTATCTTTATTTTACAATGTTTTAAGCTAGCTGCATTGTTTTCAACTCTAATTGAGACGTGCCCATTAAAATAAAAACGAGGTAATATGTTACTTTATTCGATTATTTATGTCGTTGATGGCTATGATCACGGAACTATATGGATGAGATGTTCTATTAATCAATCTTACTTATTTCCTCAACTGTTTAATTTTAGGTCAGTCGAAGTGTAACGGGACATTCTGGTGCCAAATTGAAGAAAGTCGACCTACAAATTAATGTGGACGGTGTAACAGTGGTGGAAAATAAAACAAAAATGGTTTTGCATAAATATCCTCTACATAGGATTTCGTTCTGCGCTGATGATAAACAGGTTCAACATTTTATTTGCAATTTTTCTCGAATTCATTATCATCGATTTTGTTTTCTCTTTTTAATCAAATGTAATCAGTTGTTGAAAATATTTTTGAGAACTTCAAATTGTAGTTTGCAAATAACTAAAATATGTCATTTATGAGAATTCATATCCGATGCGAATTGTTTCCATCATTAAAACACTTATGTTTATACCTGATCATTAACGATATACTACTTGTTTTAAAACATCCTCTTTTAGTATTATCGTTTATGTCACGTTAAAAGATTGAATTCATTTGTTGTTAATTCGATTTTATCAATACAAAAAAAATTTTTTCTGAGTCTGTCAAATTGACTTCATCAGTGACGGTTTTTTTTTTCTGATTGGTGTTTCATACCTGCTTGTCTTTGAGTGGTGTTGAATTCCTCCTACTCTCTCTTTCCCACATCTTCTACCCTCTCCTTTCCACAACCCTACTCTCCCCTCTCCACCCCCTTCATCTTCCCCTTCCCGAAAGGGTTTTAAAAAGGCAAATCTCCCTCTTCCCCCTTAAAAAAGGTTTTAAAAGGAAAATGCGCGCAGGTAACTGATTTGTTTATTGTGTTTGCTGAATATTTCAGGATAAACGAGTGTTTTCGTTCATCGCGAAGGCTGAAAATTCACAGCGGCACGATTGCTTTGTATTCCTTAGCGAGAAACTCGCAGAGCAGATAACGCTCACTGTTGGCGAAGCGTTCGACCTTGCATACCAGGTGATTTCTTCTTCATCTCTTGTGTACGATGAACGGATGACTAAACAATTAGCGTGATATGACTTGCAGCTTTACTCAGCTTTTGATAGCACATTTGCTTTATGCAAATACAAATCCACATCCAGAGATTCATTCGAAATACTTGTTTCTTGTCTTCATTATGTACAAACTTTGAGAAACGAGATAACCAATCGGATCTGTCGTCGTAGACATTATTCGCATCGGATATCATCGACGTCTTTCCCGGTTCCTTAGTTGAATCTACGGGTAGTTGAGTTTTAGTATAATTCATGATATACCTCTGCAGATATATGCAAAGGTCTCAAAAGAAGATGGGAATCGCAATAATGGAATACTGTGGGAGATTTCGCAAAAAAGACCTCGATAGCTAAGCGAGCTTGAGCTCGATGTTATACATCCAAGCATATGCCATTTGATGAAGCCGTATTTGCCTACATCCTGTCTTCTCCACTTGCTGTTCCTTTCCTCCTTCTCCAATCCTCCTCCCATGCCCTCCCCTCCTCCTCTTTTATCTTTATTAAGGTCTTTAGTGTCTCTCTACGCGATTTATTTCTTGCGCAGAAGCATTTCTTTTCGAATACCTATAAAAACAATGACCAAATTCTATTGACTCCTTGCGGAATGGGTTGATCCAAACACATTCTGTATATACTGACATGCATTTTTTCAACACCTTCAGCTAGCCATTGAGAAACATTAAAGCCGTGGCTTTTATCGAGTAAAATTGAGTGGAGGTTGGTGGTCACCGACTTGTCGCAGCGTTATCGGCGGCGATCCCTAAGCAATCTCGATCAGTGACCACCAACAGCTGGCGGGTGTTCTCATCATCAAAATTTGCCGATTTTTCTATGGTGAATTGGTTGCTGTTCTATACAAATACCATCCGGCTGATAACCGTCAACCGTATTCCTTCTATTCGTTAGCACCAATATAATAAATAGTGGGTGATAAATATGCATTTTAAAGTTTGAGTCAATCAAACATATCTGCCTTTAGTTGAATAAGAGGGATCGGTGTATACCTCTCTCAACAGAGTTTCATATTTGAAAAAATGAGAAAACTGTATGCTGTTTTGAGGATACAACATGTAAACAGTCTTATCAACTATTAGGGTTGATTTCTAATGATTCCTAAGTGTGTGATTTTATTTTCGATTTATTTGTGGATAGTTGGCATGCGAGGATTTCTAGCTTTGACCGACGTTCATTTTGGGAAGCGATTTCAACGCGATGATAAGCAGATTATCCTCTGATAGGTAAACATCCACTTCCCATATCACATACTAACAGGAATTATATATTAGCAATTGTGAAGCATTATAGATAGTGGAGATGATTGTTTTATGTTGGCAATTAAACGATAGGTCACTCGCAAATTTTATGTAAATCTTGATATAAGACTAAATTTATTTTTCTCGTTACGATTGTCTCATACGTTTTGGGATTCGAATTTAAGTGAATCTTATAAATTTAATAAAGGCTGTAAGGATAAATATTTCTTTATAAAGTTGTTGTTTTGCAGAAATTTCTCGAGAATAATGGTCGTGAACTGGAGAACAAAAAGCAGATGATTGTCTTGCGTAAACGAATCGCTGAACTCGAAACGGAGAACAACGAACTAAAACAAAAACTTGCGGCAGCATTAATGAAGAATCAAACAAATGTGAGCTATTTGCTGATTATCATATATCTATAGGTATCATCACATCTACAGATATCTTACAGGTATCACCATATCTACAGGTATCACCTTATCTACGAGTATCACCATATCTACAGATACCTTATAGGTATCACCATATCTACAGGTATCTTACGGGTACCACCATATCTACAGGTATCTTACAGGTACCACTGTATCTATAGGTATCCTACAGGTATCACCATATCTACAGGTATCTTACAGGCATCATCATATCCACAGGCATCTTGTAGGTATCACCCTGTCTACAGGTATCTTATAGGTATCCCCCTATCTGCAGGTATCTTCATATTTGTAGCTTTGTTTGTTTCATTTCACCACTAACGAAGTAGGCGCTGTCATTTCAAATAAACTCGTCGTTGATTAGATGCTATTTTTGTCATTATTGGTGACGCTTTATACAGCCAAATATCTATTTTTCAACTCACCAATTGTTATTGCAAATTTTATTTTTAGTTGGGCAGTTTCATAGACTGATTTACCTATGCCTTATGTTCAGGGATTATATCCTGCAAAACGCCTTTGTACTTCTCTTCGCAGAGTAGTCTTCTAACAGTATGGTAGTGAAATCTAAATGAAAGTGATCGAGTTTCCACGTATCCAAAAGTGGGGAAAAACCATGTTGCCAATTAGTCAATGCTTCAACGGCCGCCATCATTGCTGAGCTTAGCGAGGGCATGCCAAAAGTTTGTTATTTCTATGCACTTTTGTTGTTTGTAAAGTCGTATGCGTTTTCATCAAGAGAGGCTAAAGTACTGAAATTTATTATGTATAATATGCACCTATATCAGGTGCTAATTTCAGCCGTTATTGACAGCTGCCGTTCTTTCGAAAAAATTTATCATTGAAATGCACCGAGAGATGCGACACGCTTAACATTGTTGTTGAAGGTGTATTTGCTCACGTGAAAGTTGTTATCATGACTCTGGACACTTCAGCTTCGTAGATACGAAAAGGTGCATCATTTTCTAGTTCTCGATTCTAGTGCATTGAGGCTTTATCAACACAGCTAATAGGGGAGGGTTAACTGAATACTATATGTGTACGGTAAGGGAAGTTGTTTTAAGCGGCAGGTTCGCATAGCAGCAGCAAATGGGTGAAGAAGATATCCCTTTTAATGGCCACTGGTGCTAGGGATACTGTTTTATCAATTGAGGTGTGAAGATATTAATAAATTGTAGAGGTAAGTGCAGTAAAGTAAAAGTGAAGCTAAGAAGTTATACAGGATAAGATATTATTAGCTATGGCCGTTATCGATCAAATGTGAGAAGGGGAATATATATTGGGTAGCACAGAATTGCATCGATTTCTATGATGAAGGGAACTCAAAAAAAAATCGATCGCCAACTTCTTGTTGAAGTTTTTTTTGGCCAAAAACGCCAAGCTGCTATTTTCTATTCTCTTCTTGCATCATCGAGGGTCCCTATGCATAGATTGCCAAGTTTTGACTGTCGATGATCTAGTGTTAAAACAGCTAAGTTAATGCATGTAGGTGGGATACTATGAAAATTATATCAAATTATATCTAAATAGGCCGACAAATCTGTTCCATTTTTTTTCATTGATTTCTCATATTTATTCCTTTGATTGATATTTATAAGAGAACATTTTTTTAAATGAAGTGAGCGAGGTTGGTTGTAATAAAAAAATAATTTTAGGTTGGACGAAAGCTCGAGAACCTTCAGATAGATCAAATGGAAAATTTATTCGACGATGAGTTCGATCCGCGTGCCGATGAAAGAAAAAAGGCCGAAGAACGACGAGTCAAGGACGAATTCGGTCTCGACCCGTTTGGAGACACTTTCATGAACGACGCCGTGGTAAATGAATATCAATCCACTAATGACATCTAAACAGTATATATCTGCTTCAGTAAGATTCTTGTTCATACGGTCAGCGCCTTCGTTTTTATGCTGTGTCTGTGTGTCTGTGTCTGTCTGCTCGTCCGACGGTTTCAGTTCTTGAAGCAGTAAAGCTGGGGAATGGGATTTTATTTGGTATAATTTATGTTGTTTGGTATGCTTCTTATTTCGATTGATTCCATCAATGTTTTTCTATATCAGTTGCTAACACCTAAAAGTGCTAAGGATTTGCAGCTCAGTTTTTTTTTTTTTTTTCGATTATTATGGCAATCTGTAGATGAAAGGTGCTTAAGAGCAAAAGAATTTTATACTGGCCTCTTTGGGGCATTTTCTATTTTTTTTTAATTTAAAAAAATATTCGAATAGTTTTCAACGGTCGTTATCGTTTATGTTTGCTGCTAAACTCGTTGATTTAGTTTGAGGAAATGCTAAGAATTTAAAAACTTTGCTTTCAAGAGAAGCAATTTCCAGTATTGAGATGCTGAGTAATGAATGAGCTTTCAGAGCAACGAAAACTCTGCTGATGCAAAGACAAACAATGCGGAGAGAGAACACCATGAACCGACGCCTGAACAATTCGAGAGGATGCTCTCAATGGTAAGTGATAGGATGCTTATTACCCGTGAAAAATAACCACTACCCAAATTACTATCGGTAACATTCAGAACTTTTCTTCATAGGTGTTCCCAACATTGGTGTGTCACATCCTGCAGTATATCCCACAGGATGTGACAGCACTGAACTGTCCCTCTCCAACAACATTAGGTTCAAGTTTTTGAAGAGCAATTTCAACTTGCAACCGGCGCTGTAATCAGTAGGTACTTAATTTACCAACATCAGTAGGTAATTTACCAATAAACCGGTACCAACATCTAGCATTACATCGATATATGCTTCTTGTAATTTTCCTTAGGCCGTCGAACAAGCCTTACGTTGTTTAACTCATTGAGAGACAAAGTAATCCATCCTTCCCCTTTCTTTTTTTCCCTCTTCCTTAGAAACGCTTATATTTATTGAACCTTTTTTTTACAAAAATTCTGTAAAATTTTGCATGTTTTATACCTCTAAAAATCGTATGCTATTTGTGCATTCGATTAGCGGCCGTTTCAATAATGTTTCTTTCTGAATCCGATCTTCAATATTATCTCCAACTTTATCTTCAAAAATTGCCTACGGCTATTCAAAGATTCCAGGTCACTATTGCAATAGGCATTCAAAATGTTGCATTTTATTTAAAACCCAGCTTCTTTGTTGGTTTAGTATGCCATCCGAATGACCTATGCGGAACCTTTCTTAGTCATTCGGGTTGAGTAGCGTTGGCCGTATTTGCATTACGAATCGTCTTGGACATTTTCAGGATATATTCCGAGGTCTTTGCCTATTTATGACTTTTGGCATCTCTGTTTGATCTTTTTTTTTTGGGTTTAAGGTAGACAAGAGGCTAGCAGAAATGCGCGATGGTTTCGCAACCGGATGCCTTGCTGTTGGCGATACGGGTGATTCGGCACGTGATTTCGACAATATTTACAGTCTACCACTACACAGTCCCGAAACCGAGAATATACCCTCAACGTCACGCGTTTCTAATGGACGATCATAATAAATTATGATAAGCGACAATGGGCATTTCAGTTGGCTAGTAACAAGTAAATGAGCTTGAAGGTGTGATGGTTTTTGGGCAGTTCAAGATGGAGCAGCTGAGGAAATCCCACCTTTTCCGAGATTCTTTGTTTATCTCGTTCTATCCTCCCCCCCCCCCTCCCCCCTTTCTAAGCTTGTGTGCACATATTTTATTAGAATCGATCACAGCCATATGTGGCAAAGACGTATTATAAACTAGGATAGGTAGGTGGAATTACTTGCTCTGTTTTTCGGTCGTTTGTCACGTATCATTGAACTGAAATGCCGAGTCTAATATCAACGATTCATAGTCTAAATGGGGGTGCTTTTGGGTTGCATTAAAGGATTTATATGAATTATTGAAGAGAGAGAAATGAACTCTGATTTGGTGAATGAATTTCAATTACTTTAGTGAGGGAATTTCCTAGAGAAGACATCGCTATGTTTTTATTTATTTTCCATTTTCCATGTTATTAAGGAAATCTCTCACATATAAAAAATCGTTTGCATAGTAAAATTGTAGGGTGATAATTATGAGTGGTAGAAATGATAAAAGTTTATATACGGCAGAGTGGGGATCAATTATATTTTTTGTTTATAATGTCGCTATATCAGTTATAAAAGAATATATACCCTTAGAATATATGATAAGCGATGCCTTCTAAGTTTTTTTTTTAAAGAAAAATGCTGAATTAATGCAAATAATTGGAAAGATTAATTTTAATTAGTGAAAAGCATGAATCGTTCGACTATTTAGTAATAAATCTGTGATTCGTTTTATCCTCTTTTTTTTTTCGTTGGAAAATATTTGTAATACTTCGATGAGTGGTGCTGCATAAAGTGTGTTTTGTTTTTCTTTTCTTGCTCAGAGTTTATAGGTAGTTGTATATCATTCCCCCTCCCCCTCCCTCCCCCCTTCCTGATCTCTCCTCCCTCTCGTCCAACCCCCCCTCCCCTCCTCTTCCAGAGGATAGACATTCACTCTACGATTTAGTGGTATGAGAAGTGCAACACGAATGGTGGTGCTTCGAGTGGCGCTTTTGTCGTAGCGCATTTCAATAATGGTGCTACTCGAAGTGCTTTATAAATTATATTACAATTGTGATGTAAATGCCTTCCTTTTTTTGCGTTTCATTGAAGTGATTCATGGAAATCGATTTGCATCGTTGATATATCTGGATTGTAAAAGATAATAAAATGAACTCTTTGTTGCAGATTATTTTATTTTTAGAGGACAATAAATTACACCTCGAGCTAACGACATTAACAGCACCTCGAGCTAACAGTACCTCGAGCTAACAGCGTCTCGAACTGATAACATCTCGAACTGGCAACATCCCGAACTCACATTATGACATTCGAGTGCCACAGTGGTTGCAATCGTACACACTGCACTACAGCGCGCTATTACACTCTAAACGTGGAGCTCTATTTCCGGTCTCAAATAGTCGATGGAACATGAGTAAATTACGGTAGAAGGTAATTTCGCATTGAATACTGCATCGTGTGAAACGATTAAATGATCGTAGAAAAGTGATTTCAGAGGGGTTTAATTTAGTTTTTGGAGCATCGATAGCAATAGCACACGCAGAGGCGTCTTCAAGTTGGAACGTTATGTTACAGTAGCCTCGCAGATGCAAATACAGTAAATGAAAAATACAGGTAAATGTAGCATTACGGTGGATCTCTAAACAGCACAGCAGATGAAAAATCGGGACGAGGTAACGTGAACAAGATAAGGTTTGATGGGGCAGTATGTAAGTCGTTCAGAATTGGCCAGTTAACACGAGCATATAATTACATGCAACGAAAACGAATAAGTCGACACCTTCTTACGAACGTCTCTACGGGTAGGCGACGTTGTAGAATTGTCGTGGTAAGAGATTACTGGCGAATGGAGCGGTGAAACGTTGTTGCCAGCCGACTGGACGCAGCCGTGTCGACGGCGCATACATCGCTGTTCGGCGCCGTGACCTCGTCTCTGCCTCTGCTCTCTCTCGTTTTCTTGTGCACTCTTCACATCTCTGCCTTAAGTTGCATTCATAAGCACTTCCACACTTTACATTCGAATGCCGCACAATCGATGCACGTCATCAATGATTGCTGCAGAGAAGCAAAGAGAAATAAAATGCAGCACACATGTATTACACTATAGCTGTAAACGAAGAGAAATGCTGTCACGTGAAAGAGGCCCCCCACAAAAATAAACTTGTTGTACCTTAGAGACAGCCTCAACAGAGATGCACACAAATGCAGGTAACTCTCACGAAGGGGAAATAGGTGTGGGTTGCAGCAACCATCCACACAAGGGATACGCCGTCAGCGACAACTCAATCGTCGATCTATATGAATGGATTCTGTTTCGAATTCATCGTCGTCTCTTGCAATTGGAGATTCGAATCCGCTTTAAGCAAGCTCAACATTCGTCAGTGAATGTGGCTCTCATTTATATCTTAACGTCGAAAGTTATCGATTAAGTAGTTTGTTGTATTGTTAAATTTCATGAACGCGATGCGTCGTGTCAGCTGCATCCACATCGTCGATGTGCGAATAAATCGATAGAGCATTTGCTGGCCGCTCGTCACATCACGCGCAATACTCTCTCTCTCTCTCTATGATGCGAAGGGTGAGCGCGAGAGCGGCCGCCCAATGGGGTGCGCCGCCTCACCGTTTCCATAAACCTTCGTTCTCTGCACATCGCGACCACACTCCTCGTCGCTTCCTCTTCATCTTCGTAGCACCCCCACGTTGCTATTTTTTTATTATTCATTTGTGGTCCTTCATCAACTATAATAACTCCTATCCTATTTTATAATTCAGGAATATATATAGTTTATCTTTGTATTTTTTATTTCATCGTTGAATATCGTAGAGTAGATTTGCATTGTTTGCCTTGCATTCGTTTATGATGCATTTTATTTATGGTTCATCTCCCACTCATACTTGAAATAATTTTTCCATGTTAGCGTTCGATGAAAGCCGATCCGGATGCTAGTTATTCGTATAGTACCTGTAGTGCCTGATGTACCTTTGGAAGGTTATTTTCAACAACGATATGGGGACTACTTCGACGGGGTGGGGGAATTTTTAGAATGCAAAATATTAGGAAAGAATTGCAATTTTTAATTGTTGAAATTTCTTTCCGCACTATTTATTATTATTTATCGAATATTATCTTTAATATTTCTCACTAGTGCATAATATTTTCTTTCCCGCAAATGTATTTTAAATTCATAAAAATATTGAAATTTGCCCCGACGGAAATTTTCCATTTTTATTTCTTCATTCAATTATTGAATTAATTTTTAATACACTAATGCAAAGAGATACTAGAAGTTTTTTCTCTTTTTTTTTTCTGGAAAAATTACCTATAAAATTTAACTTCAAAATTTCCAAAAAAAATTCCACCATTTTATATGAATGATTTCAGAGAATTTTCTAAGCTTTGAATATTCCACTTCTATCCTAAACTAGTGGAGATTTTCGGTTATATTCGCCTGTTTAATCACGCTTATTGATATATATTGATTAGTTCTGTGCCGTTTGCTTATCCCATCCACTGTTATCAGTTGTTTATTATCAGAGTGTAAGATATCACTTATTACCTAATTTATTGATCGATATTATCGATCGACAAATTATTGATCGATGGATTTATAATTGCGAACGATGCAGCTAAATTATTTCACATTTCTTTTATAGTAGTCATTACTTCGTATGCGCTAATTAACCGTTTCGAATACAATGGAAAATGCTTTTATTGTTATGAATGTTTGTAATTCCATCTACTAATTGGTACTTTGTGTATAAAACAAAGACGATATGCTTGTTATTCAAATCACTCCCATCAGTGTACTTCCGCTTGAGCTCGACATAGTTCGTGAACTTAGGTTCACGAACTATGTCGAGCTTAAAGATATATTAAGTTTAAAACAAAATGTATGCATCAAGCTAATGCACCATTTGCGCCGAATAAATGCAGAATAATTCAAATTGCGTAAAATGTTTCATCCTAAGCTTAATTAGTTTTCCTGCTAGCAATTAAACAAAAAGAAATGCAATGATTGCTCCACTTTATGTCGACCATGAAAAGGTGGAAATGTACTTCAAGCGTCCACATCACGGTTCTGAAAAAAGAACTTATTTGCGATTTGTTACAGTACATTTAATAATAAAACTCCATGGGGTTATAATGATAGCGTGTAGAGAAATTCTTTTGAAAGGAACAACATGAAAACTTGAGGCATGAGGTTCTGGAAGTTGCTGAGTTCGAGAAGGTCACGCGCTAGGTCAAACTCAAAAATTCGAGTTGCTCCAAGATAGCATAAAGCTGAACATCGTTCTCGATATGCGAAAGCAGTCGTCTGCATATCTGCGCACATCACAAAATTGTTGCCTCATTTGTGTTCATTGAACTCATATTTAATGTGACGCAATGTTAATATCGAGGCGGGCAAACCTTTACCCTATCAGTCCTAAATTTATCGAGACGAAAAAATAATTATTTCTTTTATTGAAATTTATTAAATTATATTCGAGCAATATAACGAAAGTAATTATAAACCTATTGGGTTATTCATCTTCAATAAATTGACGATAAAATAAATAAAAAAACCCTCGCAAAGCATTTCAGGTTTTTTTTTTAGAAAAATTTAGGCCAATTTCTATCTTTTATTGCTGCGAAATTTGAATATTGTCTTTGTTAAGGTGCAATCTCTCGTTCGATAATCGTTCTCGATCAAAGAGCTCTTCGAATCGTTTTGCTAGTAAGCTGTTTACTCTAAATTTCCCTTTATTTCAGATTTATTTATACTTTTAATTGCTTTTACCTTTACGACCAAAGAGGTATTTTTTATGCTTTCTGAAGAGGTTTTTTTCTTTTATGATCGTTATCGAACTAGTCGATAATATTTGAAGCTGAATTCATTTATGTACCTTTTACATACACCATTTTTGGTAATCTTTCGGCGATCGAAATAGTACTCTTCGTATGTTGTATAGAAATTCAAAATGAATTCATTCATAGTGTTGATGATACTGTAGCTTGTCGAACACTTCGAGTACTATATCTAATTATCGAGAGTTTCCACTAGTTTTTTTTCTCTTGAATATATCCAGAAAGTTATTGATAATGAAGCAAGGATCAGATTCGCTTCTGAAACTTTTTTTTGGTATTTATTTATTGCTCTTATTTCTTGCACAAAAGTGAAGTAAAGCTCCACGAGATGATGTCACTTGTTGATTGCACTTTGCAGTAAAGTAGCTTTCGTTCTTGCAGTGTTTTGATATCTATGGAACGATAGTCAACTGTGAATTATTTTCATCACATTTCAAGCTCTATGCCTAGTAGAATCGAGAGTTTAATATCTGAGACGGGAGCAATCTTATGGTTTCTTACTATAGACTGAATTTGGTTAAGACAAAAATTAAGATTGGAATATTATTTAAGTTATATACTATAACAATTATTTATTTAGTATTATCTAGTATAAACCAGCTGGTATATAAAAAATGTTTACGAGTTGATCGGAGTGAATCGACATTGGCTGATAGTAGGCACGACGCCAATTCGTTGCAAAGAGTCTTATTGCAGATGCAATTGCCTTTAGTGTTGACATATTCATATAAGGCTATTAGTGATGCATCTCTGGATTGATTGCTCTGCGTGTGAACATATTTCCACACATTAATCTCCCCTAAGTTCATCGAGTATTACGGGAGAAAAACTTGACAGCTTCGTGGAATAATATTCAAATTTCAACGAGAAAAGTGCTCAAACTAAGAGTGCAACAGAAGTCGATAAAGTGATGATTGGTAGTATGAATAATTTGAGAAAATGTTGTACCTATATTTTAATATAAATGATTAAATATTATGTATGGAGAGATGAGAAAAGTCTAATAAGTGCGAGAGTATACTTACCTATGAGATTTGAGTGAGAGAGAAAGGAGGATAGCCATCAATGATTTTTATATGCTTTTAGCTAGCAACGAAATGATGCAGATTGTGGTTAGCAACGAGGGAATAAAGAAATAAAAGCTCTCAAAATTGCAACATTTCTGTTGTCATAGTAGTTAAGATTCAAGGGGTTATTCAATAAAATCATATAAGAAGGGAGGGGAGAGGGGGGGGGGTAGGAGGCATAAATCACATAAATTTTGAAATACAAATGAAGAGGAACTTAAAAAAATATCGAATATTGCATCTCATTACTAATATTTGACAAGCAATCAAGTATCCTTAGTCAGCATCGCATTCAAATTGCATTTATGCTTCAGCAAATGTTCGTCTTTAAAAAAAAGAGCAGCATTCAAGAAAACGTTTCAAAAAAATATGTGACGCTAATTTTTATGCTGTGAAATCAATTTCTATTCGAGCGTCGTACATCCAATTGCCTTCCAAAAATTTGGCCAATTGTGGCCAATTTTGGCCTATTATGGCCATTTTTGACCGAGCGCTTTTTGATTGATACATTAATATGATGAGAGTTGTACTCATCAATTGAGTTGAATTCAAGCAAGGCAACATTATTGAATATGCGCATAAGAATTGGATCGACGATGTGTGGGGGATCGCAAAGTGTGTATGTATGCGTGCACGGCACCCAGCTGAGTGTGTAACACAATTCGTCCGTCGTTCACGATCACGTCGACTCGATGCATCGACCCCACTCGAATTTATGCTCTCTATTGTGTGCATTCCGCATTGGTACTTTTTTTTTTCCTGAGTTATTCATTTTTTGTGAAAAAATCAGCAAAGATTTTTTTGTTCATTATCAATGATTTTTGCCATTTTTGCCATCATTGTGGATCATTTATGTGGGATATTTTTCGAAAATAATAAAAATATTTACATTCAGAGATTAGAAACGGATAATAAATAAATGGGGATTACACCGCTTAAATACCACTATCTTTTTATAGTTTTGATTTGAGATAGAAAGAAAAGGAAAATAGAGTAATCATATAGCGTAATAGAATTGATTAATTGAGAGAATCTGAGAAGAAAAGAGAGAATAAAGAAAAAAAAATTGAAATACATGAGTGGAATAAATTAGAAAAAAAAAAGCTAATATCGAAAATATGGAAATAATTTAAGCGAATGCTAGAAGAATTCGAGATGATTAGACGCGAATCTGAGTATGAGGGTCATTTGGCATATGTTATTTAGGTTTGTGATTTGTATAAATGGGTGGTCTTGAAGGAGAGAGGGGGGAGGGGGTTATAATTACTAACCATCAGACGTTTGAATGCAATTAGGCTGTGCGCTTCAATCCGGCAATTCCCTCCGGAAGGAAGTGATTCGATAAGATATGCGTGGAATAAATTTAATTGCGTATGGCAGTTTATCGAACAGCTGCTTGCCGTGCTAGTTGAGTACACTTACCAGCTGATATATGTGCATAGTTAGTGCTGACATCCAATGTATGGCTGAGAGCATTTCACCTAATAGACGTTTGCACCGCATCTTTATCTTTAGACTCTGCACTCTTTTCATAGCTCTAAACATTGCACTAGATGAGTTTATATCTATAATTTATTTAATCTTTATTTATTTATTTATTTATTATTATTATTATTATTACTATTATTATTATTATTCTTTGTTGTTTTATTATTTTATATTATTGTGTTTTATGTTATTTATATTATCATCTAATTATTATAACACATTATTAGGCGAAACATCATATTAATATAGTCGAAATATCAAAATTTGCAGCATTTTTCTTCGAAAAAATCGAATATTTTAATTTTTATGAAAAAAAGGACATAATAAAGTTTTTCATTCCCGAGAAATAAAGTGATGAAGGCAGTTAATTATCATATAAGACAATGATTTACATATTTACTTATGAAGTCTTATTCATCTGCGGTACTTTTATTTTTATGAAAGATGCTAATGCGATCAGTCCTTATAGCCAGGTAGAATGAGAAATACGCCGGAAGAATTGCCATTTAATTTGGTGCACATTTAAAAATTGTTGAAGGTATAAATCGATCGATTCACTGTTCTATTATTGTTCCTCTCGGCTTATCTATACCTATAAAATATCTTCTATTTATTTCATTTTTTTTTGCAAATTCGCTTTGCAAGACTCCGTCATGATGACGTCATGCTTATGCATTTTGACGTCATTCTTATGCACTTATGTAATATGTATATTGCTTGCTCCTGTTGTCTTATATTATTCGATGGTTGAAACTCTCAAATCGCTGACGATTGAACTAGAAGATTTACGTCATAGACTATTTTATGTTATATTATACACTATAAGTTCACCCTATTTATATTAATTGGTATTGGTCGATCGCTTTTCAAAGAGATTTGCAGGTATTTAAACATACAAAGAATTTATGAACATTTCAAACCCGATCGGATTTTCATCATTTGCACCATTCAGATCAAAGGAAAATCTATCTTCTTGAGGAAGTTCATTCGGTCGGTTGTTTTATATATTCGATTATTGTGTTGATAAGTTTTGAAGGTGATTTACTAGCTAAGCGGCATAGAAATGAACATTAATTAATGATTTTCTTTAGTATACTGCTGTAATCGTTCACATATTGACGCTACCAATGTAGTGAAGAGTAGTGATTTTATTTAAGTTATTTCTTTTTTTTTTCATCCGCCATTTTATGCATCTATGGAATATTAACATAAACCTTTATAATAACTAAAAGTAATAATCATTTTTGGGAAGTTTTTTTTCCCCAGTTTGGTGTAAATATTTGCTGAAATTTGTTTCGTTTACGTTTGCGTGGTATTTTCGTCGGAGAACTTTGCCATTTAGAGATACCGTCGCCCACCCAATTTTCCACTTCCACTAGTGGTGGGTGACTTGTTCTCTGAACAGCAGGCATTATGGCTGCAAGGTTGGTTTTTTTTGGGGCATATTGGTTCGCATCGTCCTGGTTTGTTTTCCTTCTTCTGATTTGAAAATCTTTTACTTACTAATTAAGGTAAGCAGTTTGGGGAGGGTGATTTTTACCCTATGATATGGGTAATGAGATGATATGCATTAAAAGTGCACTAGTTCATCATTCATTGAGATGCAGTGTAATGACCATCCTACAACGATTGATATACCATTTTGCTTTAATGGCAAATGACGAACCATTTGGGAAACGAGATGAAAAGGTAAAAGAACAGCCGGCTGAACGCAACGCCACCATTCCTCTCCTCGGTTCCCGTTCACACAGGTAGTGGCTGCATATTTTTCCCATAAGTATGGTGATATGACATTTTTTTCACATATTGGATTCAACGAATTGAAGGTGGGACAAGACTGATATAGAAAATATTTGCGTGGTCGTAATGTGAATGTAATCGAGCCATAATCCTGGATTTCTACTTTAGATGATTCCAAATATCGTTCTAATAATTTTTACCAATATTGCTGAATAGATAAAGATGTGATACCTATTAGCCTTTAGTATGCACGAGTATTTTTTCTATATTTTATTGCTTTCTCATATGTCGTTGGCCTCTTATCCTTTCTACATTTCCTCAGCGCCATCTATCAACGTCGATAAAGTTTCTGGAAGTGGAGCTTCTTTCTAAAACTATCAACCTTCATGGAAAATGTTGCAATAAGTATCGTCAATCGAGTGGGAATATTATTTTTCTTGCCTCACTTTCATATGATCCTTTTCCTCGCATAATAGCCTGAAATTAAAAATAGATATTCCTATGTGCCGTCAAATTTTTAGCGTAAACGATGGTCGTTGGCTAAAATATATGGGAGATCTCAGTGGAAATTTTTTGAAAATACCTAATATTAAAGGCAGCATTACTGCTGCATAGTTATTTGCTTTCAATTGAATACAGCCGTTTGTCACAATTATTTCCATCGAATTGTTGCAAAGTTTAGTAGTTGTATGCTTAGTCATTTCTACATAATCGTTTTTTTATCATTTCTGTTTAAGTTTTATTATTGTTTATATTGGCGCATTTTTATTGTGGATGGTGATGTGATATGAGTGGAAAGATGTGCACAAATGATGTAGAATATTATGATTATATAACAGTCGTTTACTTATTAAGAGGGTTAAGAAGAATTTAGAAGATATAGATACTCACTAATAGATTCAAGTGAACGACTATTGAATTTCCTGATGATAAAAATTTCTATAGTATTTGGAAAATAATTAAACATGTTATTTATGAATGAAAAAAAAAGGTAACCAGAGTAAAGTTCCTTTGGGAAAGGATCATGTCGATTTAAAGATTAATCTCGATATTCCATAAGCCTTTAGTTTATGAAGAAGCAAGCCATACCAACAACCGTTGAATAATTAGCGTAAATAAATAGCATTTTCGATTTATTGCTACAAAGCAAATGCACCCATTGAAGCAATTTCCTCAACGATGATTTATATTATTTGCATATCGACGAGGTGGGGTTTTATTTTATTTTACTGTACTTTGAATTCATTGCGGTCACATCTATCCAGTTGATTCAATTCATTGTTTCCCTCATTCATTTGTTTTGTATTTTCTACGGAACCAAGCTTATTGGTATGATGACGTCGAATATTTGTGGATTTCGACCTTTCGTGTGGGAGGAGACAGGTGACTTTTCTCGAAGGATCTAGAACTGAAGAACATGGTACTAGGGGGAACGGAAGTTACGCTTAGATATATTTTATTAAATCGAAGATATATCTTTAGAAGTAAATAATGTTTTTTAAAAAATTTAATTCACCATTATTACAGATCGAATACCTTTTTTTTCACGCTACCCAAATATTTATCAGTTCTTATTGGAAAGTTCCTTTGCGGGAAGATTTGCGGGTAAAATGAGCTAGCATTTTACATAGGTTTTATGGTCAACAATCGTATCATCCTTCACTAAATCGATGTACTATCGAATATTCAATTTCCCTTTAATATATGCTTGTAAGGATGGTTTTTTTTTTTTTTTTTTTGAGCAGATTGATGAACGTAGATAGTTTCGCGTAAATTTTCCATACTGAACGTGAAATCATTGATATAAAGCAGCAGTCTGTACAGTTATAAAAAGTGTTTCTGGCAGTGGTTTGCCGTGGGCAAATATAGAGAGGGAGAGCGTAGGGTAGGGGGGTGATCCTTGTGGTACTGCAAAACGGCACTCGATGTTGACGTTGTATTTGTTTGTGTCGAAATAATAAATATTCATCAATTTATAAATCTTTCCTGCTTACCTATCGCATTATATCAACAAATTATTTATGCATCGATGCGTCTTTATAATTTCGCTGAAATCGTTTCGATTATTCAATAAAATTACAGGTGAAAAACACTATCAATATCCGAAGTTATTATTATTTGTTGTGTAGCGTCGATCTAAAATTCTTCATTGGTGATAAGGCATTCGGCCGATTTGATAATTCGTTTATGAGAAAGGCGTCTCTCGGCGCGAAAAAATTTTTCAATATTGGCGATCGTTGACGATGAAATGTATCGATCACAATCGATATAAGTATTCGATAAATAAATATATATCAGAACGAGCGTGCAATTCATATTCTCAAGTATCGTGGCTCCATTCGCCAATTCTTGTACTCCTAAGCGAGCAAGTATTCAGTTACAATCGGCTATTGATTTGGCACCCCCAGCGGGTGACCGCTTTACAAACGAAATCACTATGAAAGTAAGTAATTATTATTTATTGTTTTATTCTATATAACTCGACTATATATTTGAAATTATTTTATTAGCTATATATCGAATTGATTTGATCTAGAACAAAAATGAATTTTATATTCTCTTCTTTCAATGAATTAGATGTTGTAGAGCGTTGAATATGATTGAGTTCTACCGTGAAATGAGGATCATTTCGTTCCTTATTGAGTCCTTCTTCTTGCCGTATCTTCCATTTAAATTTATTAGTAAGGTATTCTTCAGATGCTCGATTATCATGAAATGTTGAGTCTGTTATTGCTTGAAAATTTACTGCTTTTTTTCGTTGTATGAAAAAAATTAGGACATTCGTAACTATTGTTCTATTATTTGTTGCGTTGATTTTAAACGATTCTTTGTTGAACTCAAAAATTATACAGGTCGTTTCATTCTTTTCTTCCTTTTCCACTAGAAGCTTGCTTCATAGAATACCTTCCTCCCTCCTCCCCCCTTTGAAACTGAAAATCGGTTAGTTTCAAAGATCCTTATTCGAGGTTTTTTTTAATGCAAAGCACTTAGATATAATATCAACAAAGAGAGCACAAGAAGTATCTCTATATAATCTCAATATATCGTTTCATAGTCGTATTGATAGGAATTTCTGGTTTTAAACTTCGTTGCGGCGGTATTTAGCAGTGGAACTGCTTGCTGTCAATATTCGCCATCATGATGCTTCCTTTTAATTGCTTTTTTTTTTGCATTTTCAATTAATGAAAATTCTTGTTTTATACGACTGATTAGAACATATCACTCTATTGCGATCATTCATTTTTGTTATTTTCTGAAATATCGATTTTTTTTTATTGATTGATTTTCTCTGAAATGTTTTTTTTTTTCGTTTAAACAAATAAAACGATTGTTTCTATATAGTTTCTCTTATTCTCTCTCGATTTTATTTCGAAAATCTCTCTTAGTTGTGCTCATAATTTATGAATATTTTTGAATATTTTATTATTGAAATAATTACCTATTGAAATCTATCTGTAATAGTTGATCGTTTTCCCGATGGTAAATTATCAGCATTTTTTTCCCTCAGCTGAATCTGCAGGATCGATCGCTACTTGAGTAGAGATCATCTTTCAGCAGCTATGTTTTTTTCTATAGAGAGCTAAACTGCGAAAAAAAAATCCAGAGGATAAGCGAAATATCGGTTAAAGAGTTGTCACCTCTGAATTTACATATTTGAGGGAAAATTTGCATATTTGTCAACTCCATCTAAAAATTTTCCATTCTTTGATCCTTAGATCACGTTTATATAACATGAAGATATTGAAGATATTCGGATTGATTTGAACTTTTTTTATGGCAGAGAGAGGGAAAGTGTAGTTTCTAAGAGAGAAGTGGAAAGAAGGAAACAAAGAAGATATGGTTGTTTTTTTTTTTTTTAAAGAAGGTTGAGAGTAATGAAGGAATAAGAAGGGAACACACTCTTCAAAAAGAGGAAGGCAGCAATGTGGGAATGGGATATAATAATTAAGCTGAATTTATAAAGCATATCAATTTGCAGGAGATGCTAGGAGGTTGTTGTGTATGTGCAGACGAGAACGGTTGGGAAGCGAATCCACTCGTCTACTGTGATGGACCGAATTGTGAGGTGGCCGTTCATCAAGGTTTTTTTTTTTTTTTTTGGAAAATTTTGCAATTATTAATGCATTTTCTTGAAGTTCATCGAATTTCGTCGAATTTTTATTTATTTTGGCATATCTTTTTTTGCCATTTTTCTTCATCTCTCTCTCTCATCTGCCGGAGATGTCGATAACTGTTTGAACAATTTGTGTTGTTTGCTTATTGGCAGCGAAGTTTTGCTTGTAGATGTTAGATACGATTGCTAAATGCAGTTAGTAAACCAGTTGCATTAAATTTACATTGCACAAATCCTGAATTACTCTCAACGCAAACAATAGCACTTTTTCATGGATGACCTGAAATTGTCTAATATTTCCCCTCGGCGGTTTATCATTATCGAAGAGTCTGGGCAAGATAAGACCACTTCGTCATTCTTGAAAAAAAATTGAAGGGCTGGAAACACGAAAACAATTTGCATTAATTAAAACAACGGCNGGGGGGGGGGGGGGGGGGAGGCATTATTCACGGTTTAAAGAATTGCTGATGAGACGAGGAGATGAGGAAGTTTGAGGTGTTCACCTCTCTTTCGCTGTCACTTAAATCAGTCTGTCAGTCATTCGACGTTTTTAAAAACCTATTTGAGAGTATTTGGCAGCATTCATGAACAAAATGTAAATCATTGTTCCCATATTCGATTCGATGCACTCAAACACGTATTCACAATCAGTGTGTGTGCATGTGTCTCCATCGAGGTGCAGTAAGGGGATTTCGATGTTGCGTTTGCATACGTCCTCTATGCTCTCGCCTAAACTATTGAGTCCATACTTGCTGAATTTCATCATATCCGTCGATTCGGGGGGAGAGGGAGAGCGAGCAGTAGGATCAGCTCACCCACCAATTCTACCCGCCTTCTCCTCCCCCCCCCCATCCCCTTCCCCTCTCCAGGCATAACGCGGAACAGTAGCTAATTTCAGTGAGTCTCCATAGGAGTTGGGTTTTAAATCACATCTGTGTGCGACAATATTTTTACATATTTATTTTTTATGTGTTATGATTTCATTGAAGTACCACGTTTTTAAAGGTGATAGCCTGATGCCTATTGCGTAACGGTCGTCTAGTACCTAAACACGGAATCAGTGACATGTGTTGAGTAGTTGGCTACATGACTGGTTGTCTTCTTGTTCATTAATTTCAATTCCCTTGCAAACATTGTTCATCGTTTTGTTTGTTGCTGTAGAAGGGGGGAGGGAAGAAGGTGAGGGGAATTGCTCAAATTTTTTTGGGAATTAGATCAAGAAGAAAGCTTCACACGTAAAACTTCATAAGTTATCTTTGTCTCGTTGAAGTGCGTATTTAATTTTTGCATAAATTTCGAATTATTCTGTAAGAAACTCTCCGTTCTAATGTTTTATTTTAATTTCATATTTCTATAAAAACAGCTCATCAGCCTACTGTTTTCACAATATAGAGTAAGTGATCATGCATATTTCGTCTTCTTCATATTCCTTTAGAATGCTGGTCATTTGTTAGCTGACCAATTGACCAGCTGACCTTCAGAAGGTCATGTGGGCATGCATTCTTTCCCTTGAAATTTCATATCTACCAGTTTTGGGTGGGAATTTTGTGACAACCTATTTGGCAATGTGCTAAAAGCCAAGATGGATTTAAATTGTTGTGAATATCAGAATTGCTTGAAATGACATTATTTATTTGGTGACGAATGATGCAGCTCCGAGAGCTGCTTTCTTTATTTTGTATTTTTAGAGTGTTTTGCATTTTTGATCTCTGAAATGCTGCTATATTTTCCCTTTTTTTCATTCTAGTTTATGGGGAGTTTTTTTGGGGAAAAAATCGAAATGCTCAATTTCCCATCCTACTTTGTGGGATATCGGAATCTGCGTTTGGTTCCAACTCCAACCCCTCCCTCTTCCCTTCTACCTCCTCCCATCATCTGTTCAAGAGTGTGGGTTTGAGAATTTTTCTTTGGGTAGCAGAGGAAAGAGCAATGAATCCATAACCTAATTTGTTGACGTGTTTATTGATGCATTAAATTTTCCGGCTCTTCTAGATTTATATAGCAAATGGGCACTTCGATAGAAATAGTGGGAGGGGACTGTAGACATCGAAATGGTTGAAATTATAAGATATGATTTCTCAATGCTGAATTAACTCCCATTATGTATCTTATTCTTCCACAAAAAATTTGCTTTTAGTGATTTCGTTGATTGTTTTCAGTTTCTTTGAATTTTTCATTAACTGCATTGTTGAGTTCAGATTTTTTTTCTTTTTTTCCTTTCTTTTTCGGCATTGACGCATATGCGAAATTTCTTTGCCATATTTTTTTTTGGGGGAGGGGGAGGGGGAAATTGTCTTATGATTTCAGGTTTTTCTTTTTCGATGAGGAATTGCTCTCATCTATTTCATCGGCATATCACCACCAGAATTCATTTGTGGGATATCGTCGTGTTATACGGCGAATATTGCCCCACTTCCACATGATATTCTTCTCTATTTTATTGTTTTTATGTTTTTTGAATTTAACTTCTATCAGCGTCTAATGATAGATCATCCTTGAAATATTGCTTGTTAAGACAGTTGCTTGCTTATATATAAATGAATAAGTGCAAATGATCTCGTTTTATTGCTATATTTGCACATTGCACTTTACTTAGGTCGTCATTGAAATGATCTAAAAAGAGTGCAATATGCAAATATACGTACAATATAAATATGCAAATAGAAAATCCTCGATTTGTAGATTTTCTTTTCGGCAATTTTTGGTTGAATACGTTGTGCGGGATGGTGCAGAAATTGATTGGTATACGCCTCTCTCGTCCCTCCACTCCACACAGCTGCGTTGCAATCGACTACACATTGTGTTTGGTGCAGTGTATTCGTGACAGCCGTGTGTCTATGTGGCACTCACCTCTGTGCACAAATGTTATTTGATGTGCCTGGCTACCGTATCGGCCGAACGAGCAATACACACCCCCCCATCTATCGTATTTCTTTGTTTCACTGCCGACGCTTTTCATCGCAAATGGCACACCTTTGAACAAAAGAAAACGAATCCCTAAAACGATTGTATCCACTCATCGCTTGTCATGCACATACACAATATATGCATACATAATTGTGGTGGAGTTGAATGCTAGGGTTGTTGCGTTGATAGCCATTATTCAAGCATTTCGATTACTCTACTTTAGGATCGTTAGATGGTACTGATTCGGCGAAATAAATTTAAAAAAAAAAAGCAGCGAATATTTCTTCGTGCAAACATTTTTCGTTGCAGCGCAAAATAGCTTCACTCTTTGGCTTACCTCTTTTTAGGCTAATTTTCCACTGTACTATTTACCTCTCATATTTATATCACCTTTAAGGGGTTATTGATGATTTTATTTAAAGGGTTATTGGTGAAAAACGTTTAAACCCGTTTGATTGATTTTTATTCTTTTTTGCTTTTTCAACATTTTATAGTTGTTGAAATGTGATGAGTAGTGTGTTTCGACGATTGAATATGACATATAACGATTCGCGGATTTCAATTCTCAACTTAAGTTGCAAGCAGCCTCAACTTAGGTGGTACTTTGCAAAAGAATGCAATCTGTTGTTTGTAATGGTTTCAGCAGTAATCATTCATAGTGATGTATTTGTTTATGATATGAATACATTTCGTTTCTTTATAGCAACAAGTTCTACAAGCAATGTGAAAACTTGCATTTGAAAGGTATTTTTCTCGTAATCTATTATGGGTAATTTTCTCGCAGATAATTTCCATCAACTTGGGAAGAAATTCTACCCGCTTGATGAAATGATTTTTTCTAATAGAAACTCTTAAGGTGAATTCTTGACTACGGAAAGTTAAATGTGCCTAAAAATTTGCATATATTTTGTAGTAGATTAGAACATATTTTAGATCAGTTGGATAGAATCTTAAACCGATCAAATCATCGAAAAATTCGTATAAACGTTTTATCCACATAAAATAAGACTACATTATTTTTTATTTTTATCATTATTTGTTCATAAACTATTAAGCTGCTTATTCAGATGGTTGGAACTGCAACGGTACATATCATTGTAACCTATTTGAAGGCACTTCCGCCCTCTTCCCCTCTTTCTCTTCCGCCGTTGGTTTCTTATTTCTTTTCATCGCTATCAGCTAGTATTCCACTTAGGTGTTTTATTCACGATTCAATTTTATCAACAAAAAAAACCCCTTGAAATTTTATCTATTAGGGCATAAAGTTTTCTTTTTATCTTAAAAGACTGAAGCAAATTTTCCAGTTTTATAGTCGTATTTTTTTGTTTCTATCAATATTATGGAATTCTTTTTTTTCCTATCCCCTTTTTCAGTAAGTAAGTAAAAGCTTTCTATTGCTATCATTTCGTCTTATTATTTGTGCATTAAATATCGACTGGAAATATCAAAAAAAAAAAAATAAAATAAAATCTCTTGAAACAAATTCAATATTTCGAAACACTCAGCGAATTTTTTAAAACTTACAGATTTTTTTTTGTCGTTTTTCATATACTCGTTCAACTACTTATTCTACTATAAGTTGTAAAAGTTGGAAATAAAGTAATACAACAAAAGTAAGTCCTATGTTAGGAAGAAGCTTCAACATCTGTAAAGATATTTTAAAAAAATCATCAGCAAAAACATTGATTGCATTTAATCCTTTTTTTATGCGGATTGTTTAGTTCAATGCCTCTAAGTAGACTAAACATTTTTAGTGCTGTAAGCGTTGTATATACTCGTCATAGGTATCTCAAGCGGAAAAGTCTCTCTATTGCAGCGGAAAAGCAAGATGCATCGAGCACATTCGTATTGCGCTTGCTCTGAATTGCTCACTTCTATTTGTGCTTCTTGTGTCCGCTTATTGCATACGTGCGCATTACGTTTCCCATGTGGTGACTCTACCATGGAGTCGACTCCTTTAGAGTGGTATATTAGACCGATTGTAAAGGTAAAGGTAAAGATAGTAGAATCGGTTTGGTAGATACCTTGAAGTGGGTGGGTCATTGAAATATTTCCGGTGATCCGCTTAAATTTCAGTCTTAAGCTTACTCGTTTTACTTGATGAAGACTTCTTATGATTGAGGTATCGTTTAATAGCTGTCTTAATAATGGGCATAATTTAGTATTTAGTGACTTTTGGGTATATAATAAACTTTTTATAGAATTAATACAATTGAGCATCTTTTTGTCGTCACTTTTTATTAGTAATTTTCTCGGTTTATTTATTCATAATATTAATTTTATCTAGTTAATAGAATAGACGTTTTCTTTGAGAGTTTAATAGAGTCGATGAATTTTTTTATTTTATTTTTTTTGTTATTGACAGCCGCTGTAATTTCTGCAGAAATGTTGATCGATGTTGATGTGTATTGGAATTTGTGCAGTTAATTTCATTTCCGCAGCAAAATAGATAGACGGAAGTTCAAATGAGGGAAAATTCTAGATTTTATTTCTTTCGTATTCAGTTTGAAAGATGTCCATCATGATTGGAAGAGAGGTTTGCGTGCTGAACGAGTTGATACAACACGCTTATATTTGTAATGCGTGCATTGAATTACTTGGTCGATGAGTTTCAGCAAAATGGCGCAAATGTACTTTCATGTTGTCTACGTCGCCACAACTAGGTATATCAATAATAGTGTTTTCTTGCGATCCGGTTCAATTGGTTTTTAAAATTGCTAGGTATTGGTTTTGGGGATATATAGTTATCGGTATTTATTGCAGGATGTTATGGTATTATCGAAGTTCCCGAGGGGGAGTGGTATTGTGCAAAATGTGCGGACATGCTACAGCATTTGCGCCACAATGGCAACGGTAGCGTTGATGTACGAGAAGCACCACGATGTGAACTATGTCCATTCGGTGATGGTGCACTCAAAAGGACCGACAGTGGTGGTGAGCTATTTCAGAGTTTATGCGACTGTAATGAGAGGAAAGATATAGTTCCTCGTCCCTGATAGCATGATATGAATTCTTCTTAAGGTCATTGCTGAAGGCAAAGAGATCACTCCACATTCCTTTGTGCTGTTTTTTTCCGAAATCTTTCAGAAAATTTAAAAGAATATCTATGTAATAGGAATATTTTAGGCCTTAAAAGGTTTTTTTTTGACCTGCAGATTACTGACAGACGGGTGCATTTACTTTTGAGCGAGTGCAAGTGTGATGATGCTCGTTGTTAGTGTTAAGAATGTTATACGCTTGAATCGATTCATGTAATAGTGTTTTCTGGGAGTTATTTACGTTGAAATACAATATTGCATATTAATAGGTGATATTTGAAGCATAATCCTCCGATTTTGATTGTTTATAAACATCAGTGGGTAGGAAATCGATCTGCAAATAATATATTATTTCGAGTTTTCTAAGGGATTAATCCAGTTATTGTGACTTCATCTCTCGTAACTATTTGTCGGAATCTACCCGATCACCTGTCTTGTACTTATACAATTCATGACCTTTGACCTTTTTAGCAGGATAATATCATCTCATCTATTCTGCATTTTCTCTTTCCTTGTTTTTAAGTGAACCCGACAACAATCCCATCCATCTCGCCGATAATATATCGATAAATGATTATCGAAACTCATGATTAAAATTCACCTCTATTTGCACCTCATAGAGGTTTAATTATGTTGAATATTTCTCTAAATGAAGGGGTGAATTTTTTGTCGATTAAAGGTGAGCATGTTCTACTCGAAAATGAGTGCAATGAGGACAACGGGGTTATCACTGCCTCAATTAAAACCCATCTCTAAGTGATTGATGCTTATTCCTTTTCATATTTAATCACTCAAATTCTATGCAATAATACTCGAGTATTATGAAGCACGTTACTTATTTCTTGTGGATAATTACAGATTTGATTGAAAATGATTTTCAGGTTGGGCACATGTCATATGCGCGTTGTATATACCGGAAGTACGCTTTGGCGATGTGCACAGCATGGATCCTGTAATCATAAACGATGTTCCAATTGAACGGTATACATTTCAACTTATTAGTAGCAAATGTTAAGTGTTCTACTTCGAGTGGGTTTGATAGGCGTGATGTAATTTGTACTAGACAACATCTTAGTAAACGAAATCTGAAATATTATCAGCTTATCGTATCGTTATCGATTCACGGCATTCCTCTCGACATTAAAATATTGATGCTGGTTTCTATACTTTCCACTAGGATGAGATGGTCCTTTTTTTGAAAATGTTTTTATATGATATGGTTGAGGACGCCTTTTTGAATTTGCTATTTCGTGTTGGAGGTGAGTGCCTTATCTATTTGAATGATTGGAGATTTTCGATGAATATGGATTGCAGATTTCAACAGCCATGTTATCTATGCACTGAGAGAGGAGAAGATAAACGTGCGCTACAAGGGGCATGTATGTCGTGCAATAAACCGGCATGCAAAAAGGTTTCTTTTCTTAATGGGCGCATTTCTCTTTTGTGCATATTAAATTCCTTTGACTTTCATCGTTTACCACATCTTCGGAATTGCATTCTTGTAAACTTTAGCAGGTAATGGGCAGTTCATTATGATCGGTGTTCTTTTATTATTTATTATGTATTTTATATATAATATGACCAATATTGCACTCTAATGATTATATATATATATATATATATGTATATATATAAAATAGCTGCTTTGCGACAGTGTGTATATATTGGGGGCAGTTGTGGTGTGTGTATACTTTGAATAGGCTGTTTATTGTGCAGGGATTTCACGTGACATGTGCACAAGCAGAAGGCCTTTTGTGCGAGGAGGGTGGCGGTTCGAAGAACGTGAAATATTGCGGATACTGTGCAGCACATGCTAAGAAAGCGGTAAGTGTTTACGTTACATCACAACACAATTTTTTCTCTTCCTCTCGTTTTTTTATTCAGTGATATTCGTTTGCGTGCGCATTGTTTGCTGTTGTTGTGCCGCTCTCTGCTGTCGTCTTTGATCGATTATTACGCTGTTTAATCGATATCGATCTGTTGTTAAGTTTTATTGTCTTCCTCTCCATATTGCCGTTCCACTCTATTCCGTTAGTGTCATACATAGTTTTCAATGTGCTGCACACTAAGAGATCATACCTACAGTGGCTGTCATATCGATATAGGAGTGAGATGCTGGTGGTATAGATGAGAAGCAGAAGCCGCGCACGTTGATTCGTTCTTCATAAATCTTTCGATTGTCTCATATTTGGGATGTTAGCGGGTACATTGGCATAGGTGACGAGTGCTAATGCCTATGCAACATTGTTGTTGCTGACTCAACAACAACTTTTATAAATAGCGAACGAGTAAATAAAACATTGCTGGATTGCCGGAAAGTGTGGCATATTTTAGTGCTCATTGATTGAATATCTCGTCGGTTTATATTTTATTGAGCGTGGGCGTTCCGAATGTTTTCATGAAATCGTTTATGCCCACATTTCGAGGAATCGAATAATATTAATGCTTACGCAGCTGCAATATGCTGCCAATATGAATTGAATTGCCGTCATTTTCGTGCATTCAAAAGAGTTAGGAAAATGCGAGAGAATATTTGTAATGAATATTCTTAAATTTCATGGAGAGCAGTTTTGTTGAGCATCGTGAAATGTTGCATCATTTTTTCATTGTGCTGAAAATAGCTTTGTTTGTTTAGTTATAGGTTTCATAGTCGTACTCGCTAACTGCTATTATTAGTATTGACTTGAGATCGATTATGAAATGTGCTGTGAGTTTCTTATTGAGCTTCAGCTTGAGTTTGAGCTGTAGACGGCTCTTATGTAGGCAGTCGATAGCTGTATTTGAGCTGTAGACGGCTCTTATGTAGGCAGTCGATAGCTGTAGACAGTGTAATACTATAACTATCGTAGTAGGTCATTGATTGTGTAGCAGTAGTCGAAAGCACTTCATTCGACGGGGAGATGACGTCAAATGCGTTGATGAGTAAGTACGTTGAATTGACGAGCTTATTTGTCGATTCATTTAAGGACACAAGTTGTACTATAATCGATTAATGAATGCGCTTTTGTGTTATATTTAACACGATGAAAGCTTAGTTGAAGTGCTGGTTTTAGGCCATTTTTATTGAGGATAGAATCTCATTTGATCGACAACTTATTTCGATGAATTTCCGGTGAATTAAAACAATGCTGATTTTATTCATTTGATGAAAGAATGCTAAATTTCTGCTGTATTTTTCGTGCAAAAACCGGTCATATTTTTATTCAGCCTTACTGCAATAAATCTCTGTCAGTGAAATGAGGTTGAAATGGGTAGTGAAGTGGTCTGGATGGGTGTCTAATTATGGCGTAATAAGCGGTCGTTCGATTTTTTTTTGTTTTTTTTTTGGCAAATGTAGAGGGTTTTTGCATGATTTTATTCCACCTGGACGATAATTGCTGATAACTCTGTTAGTGACGCAAACTTAATAACAAAACGCTTAGCTGAAAGTGGATATGTTCAGTGTTGTATCATACGCCGCAATTAGCACTGGATTGACTGAAAGGAGTTGGGAACTTTTGCGGAAGATATTGCATACTGATGACAGCTAGCAAAACAATGTGAAGCATTTACTTGCGATCATGTGATACAGATGTTTCGCATATGTAGATATATTGCTGACAGATGCATTGCAGCCACCCGATGCTTCCCACATTAAAAAAAACATCTCGAACGCTGCATTTGGTGCGATGGAAACTACTTCATTCAAAAAAAGGGGGTGGCAATAAGCGCACATTCATCAAGCAGCAAATAGTTTTGCACACCAGAATGGCGCAAATGTCATGTCGAGGATTCTATTGGGTTGTCTCGATGCGTCTGATTCATTCCCATCCAGAATGTTGTTGCGTTTCTTTCATTGAGCATCTCAATGGTTTGATGTTGTTTGTAGAATGCATTTTTAGTTATTGAGGTTAGGAGAATAGGTAAATATTTACCACATGCTTGGTGGATTCTATTTACAGTTCAAATATCTTATCTTTATATTATCGTACAGTCGTGGTATTCATATGTTGCATTTCGATGAAAATCAAAAAAGCGCGTAGCGTGCTTCCTATTTTTTTTGTTAATTTCTTCTACCGCATTCGAAAATATTGCCGATTTTTTTTCTAATATAGGTTGCTATTTTTGTATTATTATGACTCTTTTGGAGGAATATAACTCTTATTTTGAATTGGAAGGCTAAAATATAAACGTGAATGGCTGCTGCTTTGGAGAGGAAGGATGGCCTAGTTACACGCTTTATGAATGAAAACACTGCCCACAATGAAGGCGCGCATACTATCGATTAGTCTTTTCGATACTCATTACTGGTTCATACTAGACTCTTCGACCATGTTACCGTATCGTAAATTTATTGCCCCATCCCCTCCTCTCGTTCTAGTTGATTTTCGAGGTGCTTTAAATAGGTTCGCAAATATGCTTGCTTTGCAGCGTACTCTAATTTCCTGTTATCGTTGTTGCACATCAAAGTTTGCACATTTGATTTTGTTTACTTTTAGTTCAAATATATCCCACTTTCGGCGTTTCTTTCATGGACAAGCTAACGCTGTCTCTAACATTCCTATGAGTCACTAAACGAGTGATCTTTGTTATTTCATGGAAGTTTATCTTATATGCCGAATCTGTCGTATATTTTTATATATAATAAAAGCAAAAATATGCAAAAAAAAGCATATATTTTGAAAAAAGCATATATTTGTCTTATATTTTAAAAGCAAAAATATGTTTTGCGTTTTGTGGAACAATTAAGCGAACGTTCAAAAATGTGTTTTAGTGACAGGTTTTTGCGCGTTCGCTGTCTTTTTTGAACGTTGATCTAATTATGTGGAAGAAACGATATGTGAACAAGGTGTGGGGTGGTTCATTTTGGTTGATAGTGGTGGGAATAATTTGCCATTGGAAAGGAATGTCTTTCCCATTGTTAGGAGGGAGGTGGGGGGGGAGAGGGGTATGACAATTTTAGTCACTGAAATTGACCTAAAGGAAGATAGTGGCATTATTGAAAGTGCTATCGCCGATTTTCGTTGAGTTATTTTGTCGATATAAGCATTCGCTTTTGAATGCTGTTCAAATAATATAACAATATGATCCATCACTAAGAGAACAAAGATCATTTGCGTATTAATTGCTGCATTTAGTTTATAGGTTGACTGACAAAGCCTGAACAAATAAATCGTGTAATTACTAACTATTATATTATATCAGCCTATTACGTTATTGTTGAAGAATATTAGCCCAGCTATATTATTATTGATTAACACTAATAAAAGTGCTATGATTCTATGGGATTAAACGGTAGAGTTGAGGCATAATTGAACAGGTAGTATGCAACAGATGCCTTTGTAAGGTGTAAATAAGGTTCAAAGAGTGAGCGTAAGCCATTGGCTATTTGTTGGTAGATTGGTTGTGTTGTGAGAGTGCAATATGAGGCGGGAAAGCAAGTAAAACGAAAGTGTTATTGTCGTGTCGAGGGAGTGGTGGATGGAGCAATTGGAGTCGAATGATGGACGGTGCACACGGCTGGCAGTGAGTGGGTCTTTACCTATCGATCGATGATAGCTGGCACGCCATCGTTTTTGCTTGGTGAGACGCCAACATCGACCTCGAGCACAACTATCAGTCCGCTAAACACACACATACACATCTCGTGCTATGACCAAAAAAAAAACGGATTCCTAAATAAAACAACGATAAAATGTAGCACTGCAGATCGATATTGATGGTTTCCTTCTTTTTATATGCCGTTGTTTGGGATAGAAGAGAGTGAAACGGGATATTGCTATTAAAACGATGAGAAAGAAAGGCGAGAGTTACCTCAGGTAATTGTTCATTACTGCTCTAGTTACCTCAGGTAGTTGATTACAGCAATAATATGCCACAGGTGCATTCCAGCTGTAAATATGAGTATGATTAATATTTGATTGATCGTTTCAGTTAGCATTTTGATAGATTGGTTGGGAATTATATTTCATCAGTAAGTCAACAAGTGCATCGATGAAATTTACTGTTGAAGTTGATGTGTGTATTTAAATTTGCATCCATATATTTAATATTGGTGAGGACAATTGCGCATAAGTAAACGAAGAGATCAGAGTACTATTGTTGTTTATATTATGTTTGTGATTGCGATATTGCGACTGACTTTTATTTTGCCAATTGATGCGGTATTTTTTATCTGAATATTATAAGTGATTAAAGATACGGTATTTAGATAAAGAAAAGATAAAAGGTACATATGGTATTTACTTATTGATTTTACCTGCGCTGGAGTTGTGTCATAACTACTGCCGATTTTTCTTAAAAGATGAGAGAAGCGGAGATGAAAGACATTTTTGAGAAGGTTGTGAAGTAGAACAACACAGAAATAGGTATCTATCTACATTCCTACGGTAAACAACTGTAACTCTTGAGCGTTGACTTTGCACTCTTTTGCAGTATTATTATATCGCTTAATTCTTTTACTAATAGATTGCTTGTATTTGAATTATTTGTGTCTGATTTAGGTCATATTGAAATTAAGGTCGGTAAGTATGGGGTTCAATAAAGATGTGGGAAATATGTGACTGCTATAAAACAAAACAAAAGCATTGGGTTGAGATCTGTGAGAATGTTGCCAATGCTAGATATCGATGTTTCCTATATGCTAAATAAAAATTTTAAAATAAAAGCATTCTTATAGAAAGGCGTCTATAAGTCGATGAACGGCAATTAAACACCCTATCGACTAGATGATTTAAATATCACAAAGTCGATTCGATCGCTTTTATTTTGTTTACTCATATCTTTGAGTATTTTATCAAAAATTTTTCTATAATAGTATATGTGTAGTGCTTTTAATGCGACTATAACTAATTAATTGACGTAAACGTGATTTAATAATTCTTTACGAGCCACGTATTAATGGGTTTTGTGTTGTTCCTGAAACACTGCTATACATAAAAAATTGTTGCCGACATTGCAAGGCAACATTTTTGCGCTAAGCGTATCGCTCACTATTCACTCTAACTTAATATTCACTCTAAAATCAACGCCTATTTAATGAGTTTCAATTATTTGTTCGGTTTATTTGGCTTTCAGCTGCCTGCTCATTGATATCTTTCATGTGGGATAGATAATCTAAATCATAAAGAGAAGAGGAAAGGGGTTCGTAAGATGTAAAAATTCTTTCAACTTCGCAAGAATGAAATATTTTTTATGAAGCACTAGCTGGATAGGAAAAGTTATCTTTTTTTGAGAGAGGGAGAGAGGGGGGAATAGTAGAAATAGCAAAGCGGAGCACAAACGATATTCTCGCATAATTGCAGCTTATTATTATTATTATTGAAAGCTGAAATCGACATCACAACAACGGGATTTTGTTTCCGCTTATCCTTTCATTTCCAATCGAATTGATTGCGAGAAATTTCATCATTCCATTATATTCAACGTCGATCATTGTTGTGCAAAGATTATAAGCACTGATTTTATACAAATCTATACGCATCAAGTATAGTAGGAGGGGGATGGCGAAATGAGCGACAAGGAATGATGATCCCTTGTGGGGGAGGCTAAGGAGATTATGCTGCAGAATAAAGAGGTAAGACAGTGGAAGTAGTGAAGCCATATTTAAGCTAGATAGGTAATGATTCCATTGAAGCTGTATGAACCTGAAGTAGAGGCACACCACCGCATCACTTTACCTTCGAAGGACTTTTGTTTCTAAACGAGAAGTACTTTTTCGCGGTTTCTTTACTGCGATTACCGAAGGGGATTCTGTATTGGCTATTCATCCGGTGCTAGTTTTACCTCTCGGGAACCATGAAGTGTGCGAACATTACTGTATTCACTTCGATAGTCTTTTTCACATCGGCAATAGTTTTAATTGCATTAATTGAGCATCCATTCGGAATGGCGCTCATTTTTTCTTAAGATTTTCTCTTGCTGTAATTGGAGCTGAGGAAGGGGAGGGGGTGGGTACCCTGCTGCTAACGTCGGACGCAAGAAGTCCACAGTTCCGCCAAACATGACAGCGAGAGCTAGAAAGTGAGAGTTGGTCATGATATAGTGAGAGCCTCAATTGCATACCTGGATGCCGAAATGTGAGCAGAGATAGAAGTCGAAGCCCTCAGGCGAAACGATGCCTGTATCAACAATTGTGCCCGGTGGAATGTTCTTCGCCCTGCCGACAGCATCGCGGGCATACTTACAAAACATCCTTGCGTGATGGCGCTTCTGCACAACGATATATGTGATCGGGGGACGGTAATCAGCCGACAGCATCAAACATGCCGTGCGAATGCCTTGCATTTCCTCGCGAAGAACCTGAACAGTACCAAATCATCATTTGCTCCTCTCGGAAAGGTTTTATGTTGCAGCGAATAGTGTCAAGCAGTTGCATATCTCAACGAAAAAGCATAGCTTTGGAGCGGCACAACAGTATCACCCTACTCTCCGTAAGCAATATTTCTGCGAAACTTGTAAACACACTTCTGCGAAACCCAGAATTATTTTCTTCCGTTTTTCGTTGTTTGGTGGGTAAGTACTGATCATCTGAAAGAACCAACAGATGGATTATCCCTTAAAAACTATCAATAAAGGTATTGGATGTATGTATAGCATTACAGCAATACCAAAATATTTATGATGTTTTGCAGTTTCGTTTGGGCATCACCTGAAAGGCGTGCGGTAACACAGGCAGTTGCATATAAATCAAATGAATGACGCAACAGCTAGATGGAAGAGGAACACCAGGTTATCACCAAGGTTGAAAATGCATTGCTTGGAGATTTGGTTCTAATGCTAAAACGATTCTTCTTGAGTGTTTCTGCACAGATCGGGCTTCTTCGCCCTTCATGTTTGGGTACCGGTAACGTCGTAGCTTTGAAAGACGTTTCGCCTATTTTCCCGCACCTCCAAAAAGCATCTTGCTCTCTCAATTGCACTCCACGTTGAAATCATATTGCAGAAGAATGGGGATGCCTAATCAACATTGTTGTGATATAAAACCGCTACCGGGACAACACATACAAAACGAAAGAGCTTCTGCCAGGTAGGAGAACACTGGACATAGTTGGACAATTCGTAAAGCAACCACCGTGACTCNATACATATATATATATATATATATATATATATATATATATATATATATATATATATATATATATATATATACATATGCATTAGTCATAATTACGAAATATTTCATTGAAGTGTTAACATAAGTTGGTGCATCTATAATCTAATAACGTAAGTTTCGCATTTTTCTAATTTATTTTTTATACTATTAAACGAGTTTAGTATGTTTTCTCGTATTAAACTATATTTAAGAACATTGATATCATTCATATGTTCACTGATGTTGAATCTGTAAATTGCATATTCATAAAAATTGTGCAACGTATTCATGAAGGGAGTAAAATGCGGGGAAAAACATGGGTAGGTGAAACTTAACTATATGAATTGCTTTTTCGTATTTTTTGATTTCAATCATGATGAAGACTGTTATTTGAACGAGTGAAGAGCTTTTTGAGTTTTTCGGGAATAGGCGTCCTTACCTGAATGGGAAGTTGTGTTTTCATTTTAGACAAAGATTTGTAATTACCGAAAAGAAACTGAGTGCTTACAAATGCACATAGAAGATACTATTAAGGTTGCTGCATTGTTGGTGAATTTTCATCTCCGTTCTGCTATATTGCCGGAAATTAAGAACACTTCAAGTTCATGTTTGTTTGTTTTAGGTTGATTTTATTTTCTTAGTAGTATTATCTTTCTGCTGTTATGTTTGAACAATTTTTTGATAATACTGAAAAAGATCAAAGTAGAGAGAATAATTGAAATTTGCATGTTATCGAAAAGGCGCGTCAGAGAGCAAAGTTGATAGATGTTATATGTTGTTAATGCCACATTCGTTCGTTAGTGACAGTCGTGTGGTCCTTATCAGAGATGTGTGATGCTGTGTTCTCTCAGAATGCATATCAATGGAATGTTTTCTTGAGAACAATGGCGTCAATATTTGTCAGCATTAAAAAAAAACGGATTCCTAAATAAAACAACGATAAAATGTAGCACTGCAGATCGATATTGATGGTTTCCTTCTTTTTATATGCCGTTGTTTGGGATAGAAGAGAGTGAAACGGGATATTGCTATTAAAACGATGAGAAAGAAAGGCGAGAGTTACCTCAGGTAATTGTTCATTACTGCTCTAGTTACCTCAGGTAGTTGATTACAGCAATAATATGCCACAGGTGCATTCCAGCTGTAAATATGAGTATGATTAATATTTGATTGATCGTTTCAGTTAGCATTTTGATAGATTGGTTGGGAATTATATTTCATCAGTAAGTCAACAAGTGCATCGATGAAATTTACTGTTGAAGTTGATGTGTGTATTTAAATTTGCATCCATATATTTAATATTGGTGAGGACAATTGCGCATAAGTAAACGAAGAGATCAGAGTACTATTGTTGTTTATATTATGTTTGTGATTGCGATATTGCGACTGACTTTTATTTTGCCAATTGATGCGGTATTTTTTATCTGAATATTATAAGTGATTAAAGATACGGTATTTAGATAAAGAAAAGATAAAAGGTACATATGGTATTTACTTATTGATTTTACCTGCGCTGGAGTTGTGTCATAACTACTGCCGATTTTTCTTAAAAGATGAGAGAAGCGGAGATGAAAGACATTTTTGAGAAGGTTGTGAAGTAGAACAACACAGAAATAGGTATCTATCTACATTCCTACGGTAAACAACTGTAACTCTTGAGCGTTGACTTTGCACTCTTTTGCAGTATTATTATATCGCTTAATTCTTTTACTAATAGATTGCTTGTATTTGAATTATTTGTGTCTGATTTAGGTCATATTGAAATTAAGGTCGGTAAGTATGGGGTTCAATAAAGATGTGGGAAATATGTGACTGCTATAAAACAAAACAAAAGCATTGGGTTGAGATCTGTGAGAATGTTGCCAATGCTAGATATCGATGTTTCCTATATGCTAAATAAAAATTTAAAAAAAAAAGCATTCTTATAGAAAGGCGTCTATAAGTCGATGAACGGCAATTAAACACCCTATCGACTAGATGATTTAAATATCACAAAGTCGATTCGATCGCTTTTATTTTGTTTACTCATATCTTTGAGTATTTTATCAAAAATTTTTCTATAATAGTATATGTGTAGTGCTTTTAATGCGACTATAACTAATTAATTGACGTAAACGTGATTTAATAATTCTTTACGAGCCACGTATTAATGGGTTTTGTGTTGTTCCTGAAACACTGCTATACATAAAAAATTGTTGCCGACATTGCAAGGCAACATTTTTGCGCTAAGCGTATCGCTCACTATTCACTCTAACTTAATATTCACTCTAAAATCAACGCCTATTTAATGAGTTTCAATTATTTGTTCGGTTTATTTGGCTTTCAGCTGCCTGCTCATTGATATCTTTCATGTGGGATAGATAATCTAAATCATGAAGAGAAGAGGAAAGGGGTTTGTAAGATGTAAAAATTCTTTCAACTTCGCAAGAATGAAATATTTTTTATGAAGCACCAGCTGGATAGGAAAAGTTATCTTTTTTTGAGAGAGGGAGAGAGGGAGAGAGAGAGGAATAGTAGAAATAGCAAAGCGGAGCACAAACGATATTCTCGCATAATTGCAGCTTATTATTATTATTATTGAAAGCTGAAATCGACATCACAACAACGGGATTTTGTTTCCGCTTATCCTTTCATTTCCAATCGAATTGATTGCGAGAAATTTCATCATTCCATTATATTCAATGTCGATCATTGTTGTGCAAAGATTATAAGTACTGATTTTATACAAATCTATACGCATCAAGTATAGTAGGAGNGGAGGGAAGCAAGATGCTATTGTGTTTGCAATTTTCATATTGCATCCTATGCGTGCTTGCATATGCCTGTTGTTTAATGTTCATCATTCTGCGTTATAATAATCTAATGCGAGGTAGAAGATATCATCAAAGATGCACATATCTATTGATCAGAAATGAGTCTTATTCTTTTCCAAGATAGCGAAACTGCAACTTCCTGTTGTTTGCTATTGTTCAGCTGTAACGTTGATCGATTGACTTTGTGTGAAAGGGAAAGAAAAAAGTCGTTCAGATATGATGGATCACTGTGGGATTGTTAATGCTGTTATGCGCCTGTGGATCACCGTGAAGTGGCATGAGGTCAGAGGTCAGCAAATAATCAACACCACAGTTGGAGTGGCGCATCTCAGTGAGAATCAAAACTTCTAAGAGTGGATGTAGGGCTAAGTGCTTAGGTGAAGTCTGTGGGTTGGTTTGCATTGTTCGACGCAATAAAGCTGGCAATCGGCAGAAGAGGTTCGAGGGGGAGACTAGCAAAGAAAGCGTATCTATCGTATGTGGAGGTCGTCGTAGCAGCGATGCTCGGCAATAGCACAGAACATAGTGGGGGGAGTGGGGTGGCGTTGCGAGGCAATACGCCATCTATCCGACCCGTGCATGCATCGATCGATGCCGAATCGATCGCCATCGTCGGCGGGCTGCCAGGCCGAGTGGCCTTTCTGCCGTCTTTTGGGACGTCGGGTTGGTTCGGTGTCGAGCGGGCGGCGCCGTCCGTATCGGCCGCTCTCTCCCCACACAAAAATAGTGTCCCCACGACGAGTGCATTCGCTGCGACCGTCATGTTGAGAGTACATCGCGTCGCCCAACATCGTCCCATCGAGTTTTTGTTGTGTGTATGTGTGTGTGTGTGTGTGTTACTGACCGCAGAAACGTGTCTTGTATATGCAAAATCGCTAGTATGCCAGTCGTTGATGAAGCATTCGACACTATTTTCGAATCGCTCGTTTACCCTTGATGAGGCATTTTCACGCATTTATCAGTATATATATATATATATATANAAGCGAATACAATAAGCAATTAAGAGTCACTTGGGATGAGCTCATTGGGGACAGATGAACGTTGAATTTTGCTTCTATATATATATATATATTAGATAGTAGATTATCGTATTGACTCGTCGATCAATGAACATTTGAAGTTTACAATTCCATTATTTCTATAAATAAATCGCAGATCTAATTATAAAAGCTTATGATTGATGTTCTTATGTTTTCTATGATGTTCACTCTACGGATGCCCCAATTGTTAATTGAAGACATGTGGTTAATGGCCAAATAGAAGACTGTATCTTAAATGATGCAAGTGAATTTCATTGCATCTCAATATTTGTGTTGATTAGTGAGGAAGACTTGTTGTTGGGAATGTGCATAAATGCCCAATTTTTGTGAACATAGTAGGTATAGGAGGTATTGTAGGCAAATGATTAGTCGAAAATGGGCGAATTTGCAATATTTAGTCGTTTTGGGCATATTTGGGCGGGTAGGGAGGAATGAAGGAAGCTGCATTTTAGGCGACTATTTTCATAGTATATATTTGCAAACGGCGGCTATCTGAGTATCGCTTTAATTGGTATAGTCTGTGGGATGCTTTTGGCTTTATGACATGCTTTATTAGGGCTGTCTAATAATACCGCTCGTTTGATTTGTAATTTTATTACATCAATAAAATGACTGTATTCATAGATTCCATAGGATATTTTAGTGCTTCTAGAGGAATGTTGAGTGGCCATTTAGATTTGAAAATAACCAACAAAAATTTTAGTGGTGATTGGAAGTACTTTCACCTCAAAGTAGAAAATATTTTCTGAGAGAGGTTAAAGCCTACTGAATGAGTTGCTTTGATTAGCAGCACAGATATAAATATCAGCTAATTTTACTTTAATATACACTATATAAGTAGATGAGATTTGCTGTGTATATTTTTTGAAATTGCTTATCATATCGCAGCAATTCCACTTAATATCTATTCGTTGTTCAGAGAGCATCGATGCGTCACTTTGCATCGCAACGATTTGTTGGTTTCGTTAGCGGCGATGAGAGTGTTCGTTGTCTTCTTATTTTATAGGACACCGCAGAAGCGTTCATTGTGTTGTCGTTTCCTTATGAATCATACGTTTATTATCGATCAATGCACCTATTAGATGCTAAACTTTTGCGTTGAATGTTGTTCATTTCCTCATCCTTCTATTTCATCTCCTCGTGCTCCCTCTTCCCACTCCTTCCATATCTTCCCACTCCTTCCACATTGTACTTAGGCAGATAAGTCGTGAATACGAGAGACACATGAAAATCGTTAGTATAGTGGAGGGGAATTTTCATTGGTGGTATAGTTGTTGTCGTGAGCAACTTTCTGCCTGACATAAATGGATTGAAGGGGAAAAAATAGAGAGGAAGTATGCAAAGGAGGGAAGAAGGCCGCCTTCCTGCATCATAAAGCAAGTTGATCCTATGCACAAGTAACGAAGTCGATTAGAAGGCTTTTGACATCGATCAAGCTCATTTATTCAGCAATTATTCCTCTAGTTGTTGCTTTATATATGCCCATACCTGTATCAGTAGTTATATCAGTTCTAAACTTGGCCAGAGATGATAAACTTTTGGCTCATTTAAAGATGAACATTTTTTCGAAATTCTTTTCTGTCTTAAATTTCATCATTATTATCTATGACTGATTTTCATTAATCACTATCTATCTAGAGATTTTCTTTCCTCTCATCATATTCATTCTCGGCATTGCAAGAGCATACATAAGGAAATCAGAAAGGGGCAATTGTTTACTTGTTTGATATTTACTTTTGATAATGTTTTGAACAAACCAAATTATATAAGTAAAATACTAAGCCAATAAGGTTTATTTATTATGAGATGGGCAATAGCGGTGATGTGGATGCGAGCACATATTTGGAGTTGATGAAAAGAGTGAGTGGGAAGATAGCTTACAGGAAAGGTGTAAAGGTTTAAGAAAGAGTCCCTTCATCGCATCGGCGATCACTGATCTGCAGTTGTTTGGAATCGGCAGTTATTTGCAAAAACTTGTAATTTGCAATTTCAATGGAGTGGAGTTGTGAAGTATTTATTTAACGTTCGCAATGAAGTGGAAGGGAGTATATGCCATGGCGCAGCTCGCATATCCGATCATTTAATGGCCCACAGACTAAGATATATTGTGATAAATGGCCCAAAATATTTAAGACAGCTTGCACTATCGTATCCGAATCCATATGCACTATCGTATTCCACTTGACGGAAAGCGATCCACATCTGCTTAATTTCAACGATTTTTGCGCGCATAATTGTGCATCATTTAATATTAAAATAAAAATATGCATATTGCCATTGATAAAGCTTCATAGATGGCTTGTCTTTTAAGAGTGGTCTTTTTAGTTACAAATAATGGTATCGACCATCATCACTCTTGCCGTCTTTGTTGATCATTTCAGGCATATGAATATGCCATCTTCGTTATCGCCTGAGGCATCTGAATGTGATATCTTCGTTGGTCACCTGAGGTATCTGAATGCGTTATGTTCTTGGTCAGTTCGGGCATCTGGAAGCATCACAAATAGGTGACATTTAAGATCGGTGAAAGTTCGGTTTTTCCGTGACGAAGCTTAACACTTGAGTGATTGGGCTTTAATCGTCGCATGAAAACCAATATGCCTTGTCACGTGCAGCACTCGATTTCCCAAGCTAGTAGCAAAGCTGCACGAAAATCCATTTGGCAGTGTGCCATGAAGCGGCTGGCAATTCTATCTAGAATTGGCGGGAAATCGATGCGAATGTGTGGTGAGTGGAACGAACCGAACTAACGAACGTTTGTTATCGCTTTAGGGCAGGCATTACTCTCTGCGTCATGCCAGTGATGTTTTTTTTTTCACAATTTGTCTCTCTTCGACATCTCGCAAAATTTTGCAGCCAGCCGGCTGTCGTATTCTTTAGTTGTCTATTGCAGTGAGCGCTTGCCGCTTCATTCAGCGAAACGAAGAATAAATTCACCTCACTCGTATTGCATAGTCATTTTAATTTATTTCGGTATATACATTTTGGGTAATTAGGTGACATTATGTATTAAACTTGCTTTATCCTTAGCTCTTATTAAGTGTCAACATATGTCGTACGTTACGAGTCATTGATTGCTATTTGATCTTCCACAAGTTCTAATTTCGTTTAAATAATTAAAATATTTTATGTGATTCGTATCAATCCATTTGTGCACTACAGACTCATATGAAGGGGTCTTCACGGTAGGACATGGTATGGTCAAAGGTGGAAATAAAGGTTGCGAATGCGCAGTACATTGAAGTGCGGGGTATTTTGTTCTGACTCAGTATAAAAGATAACTTCTCATCTTGTTTGGTTCGGTCAATGGTGGTTGCTTTCTGCTCTCGAAATGGGTCGATTTAACATTATGTGTTGATTATTTTATAGTTTCGGAACCAGTTCAAATTTTGCCTCTTTTGCAATTCATCTTGTTTTTGTTTACTTTGATTTGTTTTTGTTTATTTATTAGATAGTTTTGCTTGTTTTTTTTCTGTATTTCCGTTTTGTTTTATCATTTGTTACTGCAATTGTCGATATTTTTTAAACTAAGATTTATTTATATTTCGATTTATTGGATGATTTAATAGTTATTTTCTTGTCTTTATTGCTTCTATCTTGTCGTTCATCAAAGGAAATGAATATGTGGACGCGTTTATTGAATTGAATATATCCACATATAATCGTTAAATGATAGATTATATAACGATTGTAGGAGGATGCGTTATCTTAAAAGGGGATTATACTCACGTTTTGATATATATTTAGCAATCTTTAAGTAACCCTCTTCGCGTATGCAGTAAGAAACTTCTTTGTTATGATTAGGTGATAAGTGCTGATATTGATAAGCGAAATGCGCAATATCTATTTTTATCTTTATTATTTCCTTTATATTCGTTTATAATTATATAATTCAGATGAAAGTTTGGTTGAATAAGCTTCATACATGCTTGCTTTTCATCGTATTATTCCATTTGCATTTTCTATTTTATTCTTAAATCTATCGCAAAATCGATATCGGCGATGATCCATGATAGCGAGCTTCGTGGAGTGACGATTTGATCCATAGGTTCATTTCTTAAGTAATCTGATGGTACGACGATATAAAAGTTTAATTAGATCAGTTCATTAATGTGATGCTTATAGATTGGCGACCCGTTAATAAAAATCATACCTGCGTATCGACACCGGGCTCAGTCGTCGTCGTGCTCTTCGACGACCAGCGGTGGTGGCCAACAGATATCACCCCGACTCAACAATACCCTTAACGGTATTCCGCCAAACGCCGATCACTTCCTTAGTCGAGTTCGTCGTTTTTCTTTCTTCGGATTGTCGTAATTGTTTTGCCGAGAAGCTTACGAAAGTATTTGTTGGTGTGATTGAATGTTTGCGATTTTATGGTTGTCGGTTGCGTCCTATTAGCATAGTTGTGGAAATTGTTGATGTAGAAGATGGGGCAGTTTGTGGCTCTAAATTTCTGTTATGTGAGAGTGAACTGAGAACATGAGGTGCAAGTAATGACATTTTCTCTAAATTTAGGACACTTGCGCTTCGTCTGGTGTTGTTGCTGATGAGATTGTTTTCTTGCACGTTTGAAGGTTAGGCATTGATAAGGTGATAATGTAAGTAGATAAATGCAATTTGATGTCGATTGCGATGTGACAGACGGGTACGGGTTTCGCCAATTTATCTAATATTCTTTTGGATACATATACCTTTATCGATTGCATATTGACGAGGTGTTGTTCAATTGAGTCGAGATTCCGGTTGTGAAGAGCGAAGTAATTAATGTGTAGTGCTGTGGTTTTTCTCACGTTTTATGCTGCGTTTCACTGCAAGCGATCTATTGTAGGGAACGATTTCTTTTTCGATGACCACTATAAAATTTGCTATTTTATGCCTGCAAGGTTTGCTATTTTATATGACACACATTGACGATCAGGAAGGGCATGAAGAGCCTATACATTTAAGCTGTACCCATTGAAAGTTATAAGTTGTAATGGTGTAATTCCTACATAAGAGAATATAATTTGGGAGCAGAAATCAGCGTTATGAAGCGATTAATATACGTTTTCGGTGTAATGATTGTAGCGGAAATTGCGAAAACATAAGTGGGGAAAGTGAACATTGTTTATTAGTGAACGTGCATTTCTAGATAGTGTTTCGTGGGCTTTTCAATGTTAACTGATCACATGAAAATTTATTTTGCATTGCTTTGGCTTCATCGACATTCCTATCCCTGAAATAAAAAGAGTATAATTATGTTGAATTGATGAAATATGTTGGCGTTTTATGAATCAGAAATTGTTTCATAAGACGATATGAGTTTCAGACTCTGTTGTCGAGCATTTCGCCAATCGGAAGCAACGTCTACAGCAATAGTAATCGATCGGCATCTGTGACGCCATTGTCTGGTATATCGTCGCAGAATACGCCATCGGTGACCGCGTTACCAAACGACGGCAATACGCATCGAGACGGCAGCGCTATGCTTCACGACCCTATCCAACGGTTCGCTTTATTCGTTTTCTGTTTGTTTGAATTATTCTCAAGGTCTGATTGTCGAAGCATTTTTTACTTCATATCTATGTGTTTGAAGTGCATGGTTTTGAACTTCCAACTTGAACTTTATGAACTTGGAACTTTGAGCTTGAACTTGAACTTCCGATAGAGTGAACGTAGCTATGCTTGTTTCAATGTAGATAGACCCTCTTTATTAAGTGCAGTAAAAATTGCTCGATGAGTAAGCAGGAGTCACTAATGAAAGACTTGTTCAAACTGTACACAATTCCGTGGTTTGTTGTAATAGAGATTGAAGAAAGTCCTTTTGCAGAACTCCATTGCCTCCAACATCGGTTGATCGAGCGATGATGAATGCAGTGCTGTCACAGCCACTCGGTGCCCATTCCATACTCGATGGTACATGCAGCCCACCTGTATCCAGCGGCAGGTATCCATTTCATCCCACTCACATTTCTCTACCTGTGCTTGTTAGCTTCATTATGTTAGTATTCGTTGAGTGTTTAGCACAACTCTAGAGGTATAAAGATTTCGGTGTTGTGATTTACATATTCGCTTGCAAATTATTATTATTTTTTGTGATATATTTCCACATGAACGATGCGTTTTTTTATTTCTTCTTGTTGTGGGGTATTTATTTCTGATTGTTTTTGCATTAAATCGCATAGTAGGATTATTATGTTTCAGTGCTTGCAAAATGATATGCTTAGCGATGCGACGGTTTTGCTTGTTTTTGGGGTGAGAGGGAAAAGGGGGAGAGGGTGGGAGAAAGGTTTTCTTTAAAATGAATTTTTGCACATTTCCTTTCTTGTTTGTGCTTGTTATTTGTGCGCTTTAAATGAGTTAGGGCAATGCAGTTAAAACAAATAACTAAATTACCTTGTTGTGAGTTAGGTCGCTCTCAGAGCCTAATAACTTTGCAGGTCTTCGATAGTGCAGGACACTCCCCCGCCAGCCGCTGCAGCACTATCTTCGTCAAAATGCGAGCAGCCATCCAATCTGGATATACTCGCATCTTCGGCCTCTATTGTTCCCTTACCCTCCAGCATGGGAACACTTATAGGATCACCTCTTATGAAGGTCACATTCAGAGCATTTCCTGTTTCTACTGAAACTTTGAAGATTGGGAGGATATGATTGATTGTATTTTCAAATTTCTTCCTCCAACTTTTATTGTTATATAATTCGTTTAGAATATGTTGGGAAGTTATTTCTAAAATGCTTAGAGATTGTAAAATTATTTAATGGTTAAATTCTACTCCTTTATTTGAAACGGAATTATGCATATTTCTTTTCAGATATGCAAATTTGGTCATTTGGAACCATTAGAAGGGAAATATGTAAGATTGATGTAAAATGCAGTTGATGTTATGTGTGGTTATAAATATTTAAAGCTTTCAGGCTGATATCTCACCCGTATTGAATGAGAAGCCATTGAATAACGGCACATTGATGACATCACCAAGCACAGAGCTGTCGTCTCCAAACTCTATGCACACCTCGGTGAACGTTAAACAGGCAGCGCCTGTGTCTTCATTACCTAAAGCGGGTATGCACCTGAGCTGTTGATTGCCCTGTTGGACAAGGAGTACTGTTCATATGTGTTTAACAGTTGATATCTCAAGGATTAGATGATTTGGGGAGAGGAAGCAATATAATTATGTGTAGAGATCGTCGAAATGCGTGTTTCGCTGTTCTTTCTATGTTGTTTTTAGCTGTGGTCCACTAGTGGTCATTTATCTAATTTTCTTAAATAAATATATAAATCTGCTTATGTTTTTCTTAAATATATGATTTTAAAGTGTTGATACTATATAATATTGCAATTATGCATTGTTTGTTGATCATTGAAAATTGTTTCGTATATTTAATGATATGCTGGGAGAGTCACTTAGAGGGCTGCAAATGACCACTCACTACAGGTTTTTTCACTCATTGTAGTTTATTGTTTTGTAGCGAAACATTTTTTGTTATGAAGATTGAATGAATTTCAATGAAAATATTTTTTATTTCAGTGAAGCGATCGAGGACGTCTGATTTGGGCGATAAACCGAAGAGGCCGAGGAATAACAATAAAACAAGCAAATCAGTGAAGGCCCTTCTCGAATCTGTTGGACCCCTCATTTCGGTATGAAAAATCCATCACTGATTGTTAATAATAGCATAGGTGTTATGACACTTATCATCTTATCTGCACTTATCATCTTATCAGCATTTACAAATGCACTTTTAAATCGTTTTTGGTAGAGGAGAGAACTGATCCAAGGTTTTCTTCATATTGCTGGACACCTAAGAAGCATCAATGCGATCTAACTGAATGACAATTCAAGGGGGTCGATTCGTAATTCTCTTGCACGAATCGATTAAAAAAATTTTGTCTCCACTGAAATAAAATTCTATGCTGAGAGGGATTAATAAAGAGAAAGCGAACCTTGAATCTTTATTCACAGTTTGGGTTAATTGCTTTACCGGAGGTTTATATCTTCATGTAAGTGTTATTGCGAAGGTTTTAGAAATGTTCAAATGCAATTCTTAGAGTCATTGAGCTCTTGTTTCCATAATTTTTTGCTCATAGACCCTTCTCATATTCTTTCCTCTTTGAACTTTTGTGCCGTTCGTGGATATGTGTTCATATCCACATGTGATTGCGTGACAGAGAACATTTGCAACATTCAAAAAAACCCGTTAAGGGCACTTCGATTAATTAAATTAGAGTCAGAGTTGCTTAGAATATGAGGATTATTTATGCTATAAGCAGGAGAGGGGAGGGGGATCAACATTTTTTTTTCGATTTTTAGACTTCATTCCGCTTCTTTCTTTGCATTCTATATTTTCTTGATCGCATCATGGAACTGCGCTATGAAAGCTTCTTAAAGTATTCAGAAATTGAGCCTTCTTCAAGATTGAGTTGTTTATTCGTTCTAGCGGGATACATGATTGTAGCAGTTGTCTGTTATGGTATACGTGATCGTGTTGTTTCTTTCAGGAAACGGTTTCTGACTTTCAACGTGAACGAGTCAGCGAGAGGGATGCGGCAGCAGCAGCTGCAGCCGCATCCGCATCCACATCATCCGCACACCTTTCCGCACCGTCAACATCGACTGATACCAACAATTTATCGACAAACGCTGCCATATTGAACAATGTGCAAACAAGTACTACTACAAATCCCCTTCAAAGTATGCCTGCCTTTTTTATCCGATGGAGTTACGTCTTACTGATACTGCTATCTCATTTGAGGGACATTTTTTGTCAATTGTGCTTTTGTTTGGAATGTTGAAGCAGTGGTGTAGAGGAACAGTTCGAAATGCGAAATGTTTTGCCTCACCTTGAGCATCTAACTTTCTGGGGATTTTTTGGTGGAACCGTGAATTTCAGGTTGTTACCGGAAATTAAGGGGGCTCATTTTGTCATCCTCTATTATTTACTTCTTATCTCTCATCTTTAAGAGGCGTCCCGTTTTCTGTACAATTTTGCTTTATATTATAACTGAGGTGTTTAAGCGTTCATATTGTTGCTTTATAAAGTTTTTTTCGTTTTCTCTGTGAATGCATGGGTTGCAGAGTGATGCTATACTACTGGAAAGTAGAGGTGATGATTTGCCTTTGTTTTTAATTAATGAAAGTTACAGCTTCTTCATCATTGGGCATCGCTGGTTCTTTGGCATTCAGCTCAGCGTATCCGCCGTCGACATCGGCAACTTCGACAGCTTCCACCTTCGTTGGTGTTCCTCTGCTGCGTTCCGTTCCCAAAATGTTCGCTGCTTCCGATCCAAATCTTCCTGGGTAAGCTTGTAACTATCTTTGATAGTTGGATCAGTATCCATGGTTTGATTAAGTTTTTCATGCAATCTTGCATAGCAGTAAAATGTGATCATGATTGTACTGCTTTTTGCTTCTTTATTCGGGCGTTACCCATTGTTCCCGTACTATATTCTGCAAATTGACCAAACACTTCCTCATATCGAGACTGATGAGCAAGAACGCTTCTTGAGAAGTTGTCAGATTTTGGGATTGCAGCTTTTAGTGTTTATTGACAGTTTTGGCATAGTGCAAGCCGAAAGCAAACCAAGAGTGATCATTTCGAATTTCCGCCTGTTCAGTCAGGTTCCGCTCTTAACAATTAAGTGTCTGATAATGGAATTCTATAAGTCGGCGATCGAGTGTTTTTTAATAAGGTAGGGAATTGTTTGATAGGTGATGTTATTTGTTTTGCAGTGCATCGGTAGATCGACATCATGTATCAACATCAATGCCGTCAACGTCGTTTGGTTTGGGTGCTTCAAACGTTCAGCACAGTCCGTTCCCGCAGTCGATGGAGGAGTTACTTGAGCGACAGTGGGAACAAGGCTCTCACTTCCTTATGTCCCATGCGCCTTTTGATAGTAAGTTGTTGATTAGATAGGAATTGAAAGATGCTATTGGAGTGGGTGGTTTTAGGAGGGTGGTAATTGCATAATGGTGGTTGTAGTGGTGTACTCATTGATGTGAAATGTTTGTTTACGAAGCGTAACGGTGGTGGAAGTGCGAGTGGCATTGTGGGTGTGGTGATGCATTGATGCATCGACGACGTTCACATTCGTTTTTATCGTTTACGAGGGGATGCATCTAGACGAGAAACGACGCCACTCGCCCTCTCCTGCGAGTGCCACTTGCACAAACGCCGCTCGCTTATTCATCATTGCACCGCATCGATTTCGTTTCTCTCCAAAACACTTCTCACTTTGGGGACCAACCGGCTGTCACTCGCAGCAAATTAGTTTCTTCTTCGTCTTAAGATAATCTTTCAGTTTAAGCATATACATTTATATGTCTGCTTAGGTCTTCTATTATCGTCTAATAACTGATATCGATTATACAATATTTGTTATTTTCAAAGACGTTGATACTAATTCGTTATATTGCTTTCAGTTTTTATGACGTAACTTCACTGCTGATTATGAGATGAAAAGTGGAAAAGTTTGACTTTTGTGAATAGATGAGAAAGGAGATGAATGAGAAATGAATCGATATATATATATATATATATATATATATATATTTGATATTATTAACAAAGGGAAATCAAAAATGCAGCAGATTGTTTAGGTAAAGGAGGAATGGGATTCGGATTGGTGCTAGTTGTTGTTATATAATTAAGCGATCATATCTATTGGATGATGATCGAAAATGCTTTAAGGCAGAATCCATCTTTGTTTCATTCCAGCTCTTTATCATGTTGCAGGTGTAATCGGTGGTCATTTTCACTGTTTTTTTTTAAATCATATCGTATCGGACTAGCTAGTTTTATACGTGTAGCTTTGTTCTCAAGGAGTCTATTGTTTTCTCGATTTGTGAGCAGCGTTGTTAGCGTGGGTCTTGTTATGAAGCGATTATATAACTCTGCTAGTTGGCCGCAGGTGTTAAAACGAATAAACGTGTTTGTTAGCTAGGAAACGGTCTGACCGTAATCGTTATTTGTCTTCACAGGTTTGTTTACTACAGTTTTCTTTCGAACAGTTCAGCTGATGTGGTAGGCCAGTTGGTCCTTGTCTGTTTTTTTCTGATGTTATTCTGCTTCGCTGGAATTCCAAAATCCTTGTGCTGCGAATCTTCCGCGCACTTTTTTTTTTTGGAATATAAAAGTTTCCGCACACCTCAGTAGTTGTTGCCCTAGTGACCTCCATCTCGGGAAGAAGGTCATTTCCTGTAACACATTGACTTCGCTTAGAGATAGGCTAAACTTAATTGCTGGTCTAATACTTGAAATCTACTTTTTTTCAATCACTGCCAGCCTAAGGTTATATTGTTAGTCGTGATTGACGCGCCTTCCTGCAAGCCAGAAGGGATTCCATTCATGGCTAAGTTTTCCAACTAAGATGTGTTTTTTTTTTTTTTCAGTAGCGCAGTTGTTGTCGTGTCTACACGAGTTGAAGATGGAAAACGTGAGGTTGGAGGAATCAATGGCACAACTCGTTAGGAGAAGGGATCATCTGCTCGCCCTCAATGCTCGACTCTCGCTTTCATTAACTGGTGGCAATGCTCCATCCGCAAATGTGAACACCACAAGGTTTGATTGATTGCGTGTTTTTTGATGCATTTCGATTGGTTGTGAAACATTTCTCGAAATACACTTTGCAATGATTAGCAATTTGCACTTTAGCTAGTTTATGAGTAAATCACATCTTTCCCTCTATCCTTTATTGTTTAAAAAACGAATCTTGGAAGTTCTTTGTTGAGGCATCTCACCGCAGCCGTTAAGTATGAATTGTAGTTTAGTTGAAGGAGAATTGCAATCTGGTTAAAGCGAAGTTCTGTTTGTTATTATTTGATGTAGATCTATCGTTAACTATAAACTCTGTGATCATCTTCCGTTGACGATTCACTGAATCAGTTGCGTTCGTTGGCTGGTGGTGCTGCCTTATCGGGTGTAACCCGAAATGGACCAACATCAGGCGCTTCTCAGCTGCCTGCGGCAATTGCTCCTCCAGTTATTGGTCGACCTTCCAGTCGTCAGACACCAGCTTCCATCCCATCTGGGGCAAGTATCACCGGCGGAACGTCGATGCCGCAACCCTCCCAGACGCCTTTTTCGGCTAACAGGTGAGGTCATCGAAAAGATCCGCTTGGACAATTCGCATCGCAGGTATATTTTTATCTTATCACCATTTTATTCTCACATTTGTTCATCCTTTTTGTTCTTCATAATCGGAGTTGTTTCCTTGTTGCTATTTTAACACCTTGTGACCGTCTACAACAGTTCTCCATTTGCATAAACTTCAAATTTCCGCTTAATCTTTAAACTGGAATCTTTTTCCAAGAGTGAGAAAGAACGAGGGCATTTTTTACAGCTCTTGAGGTTCACATATTTGTGTCTTGTCAATGGGATGTGCCCTCAGGATAAAGTTGATTTCCTTGAGGAAGCATCGCTGTTCTCGCAGTATTTTGTTGATGAATGTAAGTTTATCTTGTGCTTTATCTATAAGCCCCTTTTTTGACTTCACGTTTTTATTCGAGAGTCTGTTTAAGGAAGCATTTCACTTAGTTCGAGATGTGAGGTTATGTGAGCACTTGAAGCTTGAATCATAACTGATATTCTCGAAAGAGATTTAACGATTTGTTAAGTTTTGAAATTGACTTTAAGGAATATATCGTCAATTTCAGGATCTGTTGACACAGTATGCGCTACTGGCACAACATCAGATTCTACAGCATCAAGCAGTAGCGGCCGCTGCACTGAGTGCACGATATGGAGGCCTCGTGATTCCCGGCAGTTCTACACCCCCCAGCAATAGTTCCACCTCTCAGCCGACTTCCACCAGTAGTAACTCGGGCAAATAGATCGCATAAACAGTGTCGATCTCTGAGGCCATATTTAGCGATCGAACTTGTTCAGCTTTCTTCAATTGTTTCTTTCTTGCTGATCATAATCTAGTGCGAATTCAGCTGAGAATATTGTGCGATTGAGGAGAGGGGGGGGATTTTCACAAAAAGTGCTAAGGGTATCGTTCAGACGAGGCGAAACTTAATTAGCTTAACGCGCTTCAGTAATGTACTGTATTTGCTCATTAAACTCACTATTTGTCCTACAGCTGATCTGAAGGTCATATGAGGGAGTAGAACCTGTTGCTTTCCACATCGATATATTCCACATTTCATCTTGCAATCGCACATATTGGTTTTGCGGCACTTTGTAGCCTTTTTTTGCAAAAACTGGATTGTTGATAAATCAACGATTTTTCTGGAAAAATCTACGCTCGTGGAGGTGGAAATTTTTTGCAGGTTCTATAGGAAGATGATGTCATTATTGTGGGAAGTGACGTCATAAGTGCATTTTTTATCACTTATGCGTTAATATGAATAAGATGAAATTTGAACGTTGTTGATATAAGAGAGCGGACGAGGAGAGTTCGAGTGTCTATTGGTGCTTGATTGTCGTTGCTGAGTAATATGTAACATTATTGTTGGTGGATCTACAATTATTTGTTGAGATGCATCCTCATGTGATCTGCTAACTTCTCACGCCACTCTTTTACCTCTTTATCTCTTTATTTTTCTTCATATTAGCTTCTCAACAATCATCCGTCTACTTTTTTAATTACGGTACAAGAAGGTCTTACAACGAACTTTTTGGTGATTCGGTACAGTACTCTTTTGGATACAGTACTTTTTCCTTCGATACAGTACCCTTTCATTACTGCTGCTGGCAGTTTTATGAAGCAAAAAAAAACAAACAAACCAACAAACTGTTGAGAAGTATGATTTATTATGTTCAATGAATGATTTTATTGTTTTTTTTTTGTCATTGATTATTCTGTGAGCGGTGAAAATTCAGGTAATTTTTTTTTTTTTGCTTTGTTTTTATTTGCGATATTTTTTTTGTTTATTACTCAGATTCTTAATTGTTTCACGGTAATTATGGGCATTTTACTTGAAGACGCATATAAAGCGCCTTCATCCCTATCTAGTTTTCAATTCGCTTTTTTTTTTTTTAAATCACTAACCTTCTCTATTAATAATTTTGCTAGTTTATTTGTGAGAAGATAACCGTTTGTGATCATGAAATACAACTCGGTGCTCCATTATATTTGAGCTTTTAGCTGAAATTTGCGATTATTATTTACTATAGTGGAGTAGAAATCTTTGGGATCTTTCTTTATTAGTGGTATGGTAGAAACATCGTTGTGATATCCCTCTTAATTGAGAGGATATTTCGAGTCAAACTTAGGTATTATTTTTCATCTTCTTCAAAATGTTTCTCCATTTTTATTGTTAAAGTTAGTTGATCCTAAGCATTACGATTATTTCTGCTTATCTCATCAATTTCTCTATGATTCGATATAAGATTGAAAAGTTAGTGATGGATGGCCAAGATTTTCGTATTGCTTTCAGAGGAAAGAAGTTGTGTCGATAGGGGGCCAAAAGTGGTCATGTATATTGGGAGGGGAAGATGGTAAATGAAACGATTATTGATTGATTTCAAAAGGGGGTTAGATAAGGTTGATTTATTGAAGTGCCGAGAGGGGATTGTTAAAGCAAACCGAGGTGTACGTTTTATCAATTGCCTAGAATGGTTATTGTGGCGTGATCGCCCTCATACAAAGCTCGTTGATATTATTGCTATGTTCAGTATCGTTTAAGAGTATAAACAACATTACATAATTCGTCGATTATGGATTGCATTATAAAACAAATGTGTACCTCATCGCAACGCATATATATCACTTGATCACTTGATAGGCCGGATTATCGAACGTTGTGCACGCTGGCGGCCACAATGCATTTCCATTTTGGTCTCATCCTCGCCATTCTCGGCCAGGTTTTACCCCAATCGTCTCTGGGTTCTCGAGGTCCGCTCCGCCGTAGAGTGGTTCGATCGCCCTGCAGGGTACTGAGGCCCATTTCCGTGCATTGTTTTAGCCATTAGATGACGCCACCTCGCTGGCTAGGCGAGCAGGCCATTACCTCTCTTCGAATTTAGCCGGTCCTCAACCTCTAGCAGGCATGGTCTGGTGATTCGGGGTATGAATCGACCACGCTGTAGGATTGACAGTTCAATACCTTTGTAGCATGGTTAGACCTGCTGGGGTTTACGCTCCGCTACCATAGCTATCGAACAACCGTTGCCACCACTGCGCCACGATGAGGCACCGAAGGAGGATCACGTTTGAATTGAGGGTATTATAATCGACAATTTGCTATAAATTGCTAGAGGAAATCATTTCATTCGGGAAATGTTTAGGTCGAATATGTCATTGAGAGCAGCAATCGTTAATCTGACCCCCCTATCCCTCATTGATCATTCGAATCTGTTTGATAGATTATATGCTTTCTTAAATTTACATATGAATGCGCACGTTGTATCTATATACGCATATATGTATATGCGTATGTCTTTACGATGATTTCATTTCGGGAACATAAAAAGTGAATTTTTTTAAATGAAAAATAAGCAGTTGAATGAGCTAAAATTTGAATATATTAATTATTCGGTATGTTATTAGCGATTTATGAAATTGGTTGCTTCGATGAGCATGATTACAAGAGCACATACCGTTTCAGATCCTTTGCCAGTCATCTAAATTGTTAGAGAGGATAACACGGATTCAAAGCAACGCATTACCTTTCCGTCAAGAGGTTAAAACCCTCGAACTTTCGGTTGACGGACAGAAACTACCACAAAGTTTTAGTGGGTGTAAATTAAGTATGTGCTTTTATAATTTATTAAACGGAGCTAGGAGGAGGGGGGGGGGGCGAGAAGGTTGTTTCTACCTTAGTATTGCAGAAGGAAAAGCATTAAGCGCAGTAGCTCTTCCCCGTTCCATCATTCTTTATTAGCAGCACGTTCCACCTCCCCTTCTTCATCGTCCAAGAGACAGAATCATATACAATTGTGAAAACGACGGATCTGCGGGGCTCTGATCGTCGAGTGAAGTTGAGAATTTCGGAAGAGCTCAGATCACCGCCGAATTTCGCTGTTGGGTGTTTTTAATCGAGGACGTGATAAAAGTAATGTTCTTATAATTTTTAAGTTGTTGTTTTTGGATTACCGGTTCAGTATTTTATCACGAAAATTAGCCGCTCAGCAATTGGCAATCTGCCAGAGGCTATATTTTAAGCAGTGAGATTGTAGTACGTGTAAAATTGCCATAAAAAAGCAAGCACCAGGGGTCGTGGACTGTGGGTTTCAGGGCAGATTTTCTTGAAGATTCCTGAAAAGCCTTCCTTGCGCTTGTTCGCTGCTTTCTGTCTTTAGTGGGTGAGGTTCTGAAGAAAGAAGTGAGGGAGTGGTGTGCCCCATAGGTAATTGGCATAGCACCCGAGTTGAAAGTCTGTACACTTTGCCAGCCATAAATTACCGTTTTTGTTCAAAAATGGTGGTTCCGTCTACCGTGTGGGTTAGTTCCTTGCTTGCTTTTTGGGGATAGAGTAGCAGATGTGGTAGTCCGGCAAAGGGGATCGGAGATGCGGATCGCTGAAATTCCCCCGCTATCCGTGCAATATTAGAGCATATTCGATCATTTGGGCTGTCTTGATTTAACTTCCTTGACTGTTGCAACAAAGAGCATAATAAATCCAGCTCTGATGGAGAGGACCTCTAAGACGAATTTTTATGGGGTCAACTTTAAACCCCACAAAGGTGGGGAAGGAGGATGACGGGGAGGAAATATATGTGGGTTGCATCATTTTTTTTTTTGTAACCTTATGAAACACAGTCTGGGGGGGGGGGGGGAGGTGGTCATCCAGTAGTCGCAAAAGAGAATGGAATGTAACTGTATGGCATCAGGTGACAAATTAGTGAATAAATTGAGCAGTCGATCCACTGCTTTGTTCGCAGATTTCTTCATGCATCTTCGATCATTATTTAAAAGAAAAAAAAATTTCTACTAATCAGAGAACTATTTGTTAACCAATTTTCCATTATATTTGTCAAATGACTTATCGTTGCAAATCACTAAGTTAATACTAGAAAAATGATATTTGGCCATGCTATCTGTTGTTTTGAAGTTCGGCATTCAAGAAGATTGTTTTTAAATGCTTCTGAGAAAAAACTTATGTTGTTTATTGGGATTTTAAAAATTTCTTATTGAAAGTTTTTCAAATAGGAATTCAAGAAAATTATTGAAAACATTTCAAAAATAGGAAATATTGTAAAGGTTTATAGGATGGTCATCTAAGAATAGAGCTTTAATAATTATAAAGCGTATTTGCTATCGAGTGACCAGCTCATCATCTATCAAATATGTATTCTTTGCGTGTCAAATGATGTGACATTGCTTTAGTTGTGCAGCCTGGAATGCCAGCATATCGACGACTACGAGCCGAATTCGGTGATGCAATATTCGATGATGACAGGGGTGGAATTCTTATTCGAGAGAAGCTTGCTGAACTCGTCTTTTCGGACGATCAGGTACCTACTATAATTTCCCATATCCTGTGGCAGTATGAATGTATCCCCTAACGCAGTCACTTTCCTGAGAGGTTGTTCTCAATTCCTTCGTATTTGAACTTACTTATCACCCGTACCTAAAATCACTACTTTTACAGTTGTAGGATGCGTGTTGCAGATATGTCTGCTTGCATAAGTTATAATGACTTAATCGTCGAAACATTGATGCCTATGCTGTTCTCTTAGTCTTTACGGTAGGAAACAAACGAGGTTGGGTAAAATGTGCATAACGTCATAAAGTATGGATATGAGGGAGGACGGATGTAAATGGATCATGTTTTCCTAGGCGTTTACTATGCGCATTTACCTTTGTAGTTCATTTTCCCAGTTTTATCTGCATCATATTATAAGAATTTGCTGAGGGATGTGCACTTTTTGCGAGTTCGAAATCATCCTGTTTGTTCTTTTGCTGATAGATATTCCCCCTCTTCCTTCCTCGCTTCTTTCCCTTTTTCAGAATTAAGTGAAATAGAAAAAGTTTTTCTTTTTTTAGTCAGTGGTGTAATTTTCCGGCTTTTCATAATTGAAAATGTCCACCTAGAAATTTATTGGCAATCTGAGCCTCATTGTCCCATATAAAAAATTACCTTTCGTGATATCCCATCTGGTTGGCTTTCATATTCGGCTATCCAGCTTAAGGTAGTATCACAATGGCTTGCTCAATTCTATGTAGTGGATGTCTTTCGCCTGAAAAATCGCTATCGAAAGATTCGGGTCCAGAGGAAAATTTAAAAAATCATAAAACGGTTCGATAAGAAGTATAGTACTGATTCAGGAAGCGGGTCTCAAAATGGCCATGAGTATTTACCCCATAAATCTAGTGTTGATGTTCACTACAAGCAAGGCCTCTACATTGTGTTTTTCAATTAATAAATTTCCCTATATGACAGGAAAGCAAAAGCAGCTATTACACTAATGTGTCGAAATGTTGGTGGCGTAGATTAGTTCTGCAATTATATAGGTGGGCAGATTTTAATTAAGGTATATTAGAATGATCTCTCGTCTTGATGAAAAGATATAATCAGGATTGAAGTATGATTCATGCTTCGAAAAATGGCAATTATTACTTGAAATAGGCAGATTTGAATAGCAAGAATATGCAAAAGTGAGAATATTTAGGTTTACTTAGCTGATTTGATTTGTCGTACATAGTGATTGTCGGGTTAAAATTTGTAGTATAGATTGCATCGAAATGTTTTCAATATTAGACGCTAAAAGTAATTTTTATTAAGTTGTATCAAGTTGCTATAATAGAAAGAGAGACCTTCTAGGTGAGATGCAAAGTGAACGCGATTACGCATCCAGAGATCCGCAAAAGGATCGTCATGGAAATAGTGAAGAACTTTATCATTGGTGAAAGATACATCATTCTTGATACGCCGCTTCTCTTCGAGGTCGGATACGATAGGATTGTCCAGAAAATCGTCGTTGTTAACTGGTATCGCTTCTATGGGTTTTTTTTTAAAGCAACATTGGATCACAGTAACGATATCCAGGGCGAGTTATATTCTATGCGTGTTTCGAAAATATTTTGCATCCGGCCGATGCGTGCTTATTAAGAGGGGTTTTCTAATATCTTTTGAGCGGCGACTTCTTCACCACTGATTTTAATCTACCTTGTGATCCCAATATTTTGAAGCCTTCTGAAGCTGAAACTATGAGATAGTCGTCTGTAGACGAGGTAGAAATAATGCGTCTTACTTCTGATGGAACCGTCGTGTTTCTAAAATTTATGAGGGGATCTTCTTTGTCCAATCACCAGTTCAAACATCACCTGTTGCCGCTTGCATTTTCTTTATATTTCATGTATTGCAAAAAGAAAGAAAAAAAACTACGAAAATCATCCTTGTCCATCTGTTCGTTTTATGAATGCAATGCAAGTTGCAAGATACTCGGATACCGGCGAGTGATTTTCAAATATGGGCGCAATGAAACCATTTTTTAAGAAGAGTAGAATTTTTTACTCCATTGTTGGAATCACCCTCTCTGCCCTCGCATTACTGCTAGCCCGAATGGAAGTTTTGATAGAATTTTGAGATTTAAAAATGTCAAAAAAATTTTGATTCGATTTTTTAAGCCCATTGACGACGTCTGCGAATATTGTGGCACCCGATTTTTTCGCTGATGAGCTAACATGACGACATTTAGTTCTCAGAAGTGTTTTTGCACTTAATTTTTCATTCCCACTCGAGCATGTTGCACAGTTTTACGTATTTTTGTATAACGTGAAACACAATAATTTTTTAAAGATTATAACAAAGAAACAATAAGTTACAACTAAATTTTCGCTGCTTACTTATCGATGTCACACCCACAGCCTGATCCGGCAATCAATCGACCAAAGATCACCTGTGATTATCTAATAACAAGAATGTATTTCAGTTCAGAAGATGAGCAGCTAAAACGTCTTATGCTTCGTGATGGTTGTGATGAGACTACTGCAAAGGCACGAATAAATGCACAAATGCCTCTATCTGAAAAGCTGAAAAAAGCAACGCATATTGTTGACAACTCGGGTGATCGTGATATAACTTATGCACAAGTGAACGCACTTATCGACGAATTCAACGCTAGCCGTATGCCGTTGCTAATTCGAGGATGTTTCATTGCGATGCTTGCAATTGTCGTCTTTGGTTTCACAAAGGTGATCTCTTTTCTCTTTCATAGTATTATCTTTTAATATTGCCCTTTTAAGATTTTACTTTCATTATAGGCATATCAAGAAAAAGTTGCTTTGTAAAGATTCACTAACTTTTTTAGATGTCCACAGTTTTAGGGGTCGTAAAAGTGATTTGAGCACATATCGACCATGGCGTTCGCAGAAATTTTTAAAGCAAAAGGGGTATCAGTTTGATTCCAGTTGAGGGGAAATTATTATGCCGCAAATGTTTGCAGGGATTGAATTTTCTACGCCAACAATTTGCCAACTGTGAAATGTCACATCGTTTTGGCTATAAAAATCCCGTGAAAACCTTTTAGCACTTCATATCCAAAAAAAAAAAAAAACTTAAAAAAGATTAAGTGGCGCAGTTTCATCTTTCGATGAGATTGCAGCTGGCATCTATGCTAAGAGGATGATTGTCCATTTAGAAGCAGCAAGTGAAGATGAATCCTTTGCTTTTTATTAAGTATAATGGATTGAAAATGTACTTCTCAAACGCATTTTCAACAGTTGAATCAATGAATGTTGTCAATATTTTATGACTCTCTGTGGGCAATATCTTTACTTTGAGTGCCATTTAAAAATTCCTCTTGTTCAATCAACTTCAGTGCCTTTCTCATTGGTTGGTTGGTTGATCACTCGATTGATTCTCTGTTTATAAAAACTGTTTTCAAGGGGCAGTGAATTGAATGCGTAATACTAATGTTGATGCGGTCCAACCTTACCATTGAACGAATATCCATTGGTCGTTTTTCGGTTATAGCTTACTGAAAGAAATTATGCTTTACTTTTGAGTTGGATAGTTGATGCCTGTTTATGATAATCAATCTTACTACAATAGGAATTTCATTACAATACTTCAGTTTCGACAATAATGATCGATATAATCTACGATATAAACGTAGGGTTTATCAAAACGTTGCAACGTTTCAAATATTAGATATCTGGAATGGGTTTTAGTGTTGCTGAATTGTGCCGATTTTTGAAGAGATTTCCACGGGGTTTCGTTTAGATGGCGGGACAGTGATCTATGGAATCTTTAAAGCTTTAACGTGCACTCGAGCAACGTTGCTAAAGAGGGGGTGTAATGTAATCAGAATAAGGGTATTTACATTGAAGGTTGAACAAACGAGGTGTTTGTGTGTGTGTGTGTGTGTGTGTGTCGGCAAATGCACCTCTAATTCAAGGCTAAAGCTTATAAGCTCAAACTAGGTGTCAGCATGAATGCGCTTTGCGATATTACTTAAGTGCCTGTTACCTGGTGGCGCAACTGTCGTGCAGCTGAGCCACTTATTTTTATCTACGTTTAATTTTGAGCGCTGTTTGAACAGCGATATTTTATACTTTATATCAGCGGCAATCATTTTGAAATATTCGTTCCGATGAAATAATTCAACGGAATGTAACGGTAGCACGCTGTGCCATTTATGAGAAATGAGAGTGGATGAAATTGGCCATCTGTTTTTGCTCGAAAAAAAAGGTGACAAAGAAAATCAACAACAATTAAATGCTCCGTTTGTCTGCAGTCTCTCATTTTCATGTACTTCTCATTTTTTCCTCGAATGAAAAATATTTATGGGGCAATACAATCTTTATGTATGTTTACGAATAATAGGCTGATCATAGTTCTATTCTTTTTCTGATATATTTACTCAACATCGAAATATCGTGACGTCAGATATGCAGATGAGGCTTAACTCGGCAATCAGATACATAAAGATAAACGATGAACCTTTGGCTAGAGGTTTGTATGAAAAGGGGTGTAGAAATATTGTTAGTTACTGTGTTTATCAACCGTTGATTGCAACTAATTGAAGCAGAGGGCTAAATTGTAAAAGACGCATGTCTTTATCTTGTGCATTGCATAAAAAATTCCTCGAATATTGTCTATTTATATTTGTAAAATATACCTATAGAATAAAAGATATGCTGTAATGAGGTAATTACGATCTGTTTCCGCCAGTATCCATTTATAGGCAAGTATAAATCGGGGAAGTGGTAAAATACCAATAGGCATTTTGCTAAAGGAAGAAGCTATGTCACATCTATATGGATAGCACTGCCCATAAAAACACTGTTATAAACAGGCAACTTGCCTAACAATAATATTAGTTGCCAAGCGATGCGTGTCTATGACGTGTCGAATGCAGACTGCAAAACGTGCGTCCAATCTGATGGGATTCGGTCTTTGCGTACGATCGTTTCCTCGTTATAGATGATGAATCAGCACAACTCGTTAAGCGGGATGATTTTGCACTTTTTGCAGTCATTCCGGTGTATGACTCATCAATGATTATCCTTTACATCGATGCATCATGTGGCTCTAAGCTTACGCAAAAACGTTGGCTATAAAGCCTACCGTAGTCCATCTGAAAGATATGGTAACAATAGCACTACAAATTGAGTGGTGAGGTGATCAAGATCGCTAAAATATCCCTATCAAGAACTAATTTCACCTGTCAATTTTTTAGGCATCTCTATCCACGAAACCGCTAGTGATTTGGCGGTGATGTGATATAGCACTGACCACTCCACGAGATGATAGTGATGCAGATAAGGTTCAAACATTTAAAAAGTGGTTGGTAACGTATAGTGTATTGGCAATCAGCAAATAGTAGAGATCGTAGTTTGGTATAGGCGCAGAAGGTGCCAACTGATCTTCCACAATAGCGAAAAAAAAATTCGTTAGATGACGTCATAGTAACTGGTTGGCGAAGTTTTTCACGATATGAAACTTTCCACGTATTATATTTATGAGACCCCATCACGATAAAAATTTGAATAGCTTGATCAAGGGAATTGTTCCAAACAACCTCACGAGTGTAACCTTATCTTTCCATGCCCCAGATGAATTCTGAATTCGCACGCGATCGTAGCGTGATTTGTTTTTGAGAATGTTGAATCTGAATCCAAGCTAAATCCACGGCCGATGAAGGGAAGCACAGGGCTACTTTGTTCATATCTGCGCATGCTTTATTCTCCCCCCCCCCCNCCCCCCCCCCCTATTTTTTCGCTAATTTCTTTCCAAAAACCACAACAACGTGAACATGCTGAAGGCTCAATGAAATTAACTGTGAAAGGAGGAGAACACGAATTCCCCACAGCACATCGAAAAAACCTTGCCTCTGGCCTCCGAGGTGACTGCTGCAGAGTGAAGTGCACTACCATTCTTGAGGCCCCGGGAAGAGGAGACATTTCCAGCCGTTGCTGCTAATTAGTCGGAATCACGGCGCAACACACTATGAAACACGGAGGTTATTCAATCGGTGGGAAATGGCAACAAGTTTTCGATACGATGCTGTAGGAGTTAATCGAAAGGTCAGTGTGACCTGTCCTTTAAAAATGTGCTCAAGTTGTGCCTTCAAGAGCCACGTCATCGCTGGACGTGCCACACCACCGGCTTCGCCAAACGTTATACGTCATCATTGCACACGATTGTGCAATCTTCTGTTTGCATCGATGCACGTATGAACATAACGCGCGCGGTGGGTGGGGCGTTGGTAAGGCGTACTAAGCGTACGAGTAGGGCATTCGGTGCGTTTATTTCACCATTACCCGTCACAGTGGAGCGGCGTTGCGAAATAGGCGTGCAGTCTTTGGTTGCAGATGTGGAGACTTGTCGGTTGTGTTAGGTTTCGGGTATGGTTTGATTGCGAAGTGATTGCATAGATGGTGCAAAGTTGGTAGACAGGTATTGGAAATGGTAAAGTTTCTAGTAGTTTTTGTGGTGTGGACATATGAAAGATGTGTTAGTGCCTCGGTTGAATTGGACACTAGTCGTGTGGGGTACTGGGTGAAGTCACAACTTTAGGCGGTATGTGCATATGTGCTTATGCACGTTTTACCTGCCTAATTTGTCGTTTATCACTGATCTCTTTCGAGGGTCTTAAAGGGTCGGTATACGCATCGGGGTTCAACACATTAACGGGATACTTGGTAGGTGTAGATGAAGAGCAAGTTTAGATCCTTTTACTCGCCGAAATGTAAGCTCGTGAGTAGACTCCCGAAGTTTGCCTTTTTTTTGGTGGGTAGATTCAGAAATGTTCTGCTTTCGCATATTTTAGGCCTTCCTGAACTCTGTTGAGTATGACGTTGCATGCTGCTGTGTAATTTACCATAATTTATCCATGCATATAAATATGACAAGATCGTTTAAGATTGCTTTCTAAAAATACCCGGCAGATGGGTGTGAAGGGAGATGAAGTGGAGTGGTTTTGTTAAACTGTGTAAGGGTGGAATGATGGATGTGGTCTCTTTTTTTCACTTTCTTTTTCACTTTCTCTTCATTTTCCCAACAAATGGCCTCGTTTCAGCCAATTCTTGCAAAGCTGCGTTTTCCTGGTTTTTCGGGAGGGTATGGAGGGAGAACGGAGAGAGCACATGTCAGTTACTGTCATCCATTAGCAATCTTTTAGATGTGTCATTATTCTTCTTCATCGATTATTGCTGTGGAAAAGTTAGAAATGAATCTCTTCTTGTTTCTTGCTGGATGAAGCTTGACAACTTTGCATTCGAATAATTTGCTTCAGAAAAAGCGTTGCAGAAAGTTGCAAAAATGTTCCATAGTGCTTTCTGTGTCGAGTGTTCGATCCTATTCTGTGCAGTAACGTGAGAGTATTGCTTATTTTTATCCATTTTTTAAAGTGTTAAAAATGTAAGTTTCAAATGGGGAATGCAATGCGCTTTCTCGTGTTCTTACTTCCGTTTCGTTTGCATTTAAAGCATTATGAAAGATCACCGTCAGTGGCAGGCAGTAATGCGGTATATTTTCTTGAATTTTCAAGGCATCCACATATGTCACGTAAGCAAACAGCGGCGGTATAAGCAATACAGTGGAGTCCAAAATAGTTTGTTGTATGAATTGCTTCTTAAACGTCTTCCTCTCATATGGAAGTGTCCGTGCTTGAAGATTTTAGATTGTCGGACGGGTACGTTGGCATGATCACTGAATTACGACTTGAAAGACTTTTTTTTTGTTTTCGAAAACAGGATATTTTCTTTATCTGTTAACTTCATTTTTTTATTTTCGCAGTTGCGATGGACGAGTGGAGATATACGTCACTTCATTCGGTTATTTCTGTTCTTCACATCTTAAACGGTTACAACCGATGTATTTCAAAAATGTCGTTCAGTAAAAACCGACCAAATTTTCCGATTTCACTAGGAGTTTTGTTACTCGATTATTATCACTACTTTGTCGCTATCGATGATCGTAATGCTTATTTGAAATTCGTTTAATTCTCATTTGTTTTGTGAGTTTGATTCATGCGCAATTTGCGTCGTAACGTGATACGTCGTATTGTTTTGTCGCCTATTCGAGACGCCTTTGTTGCAGCACTTCAAAAGGACCGCGGGAGTGTAGCAGCGCTCCAGGTTCGTTCCTCGAGCACTTCATCGACTGTATCGAAGAGGGGAGTCGCCAAGTGTCGGAAGGCTAAACCCCTCAGAAGGTGAATTATCTCATTTCTGTTAATATTTTCAAGGGGATAATCTTTGCTTAACGATCAGCATACTTTGGTTCTGGAAACCGTATCACTACACGACTTACTTAGCAAAAGTTTATTATGTAACTCCATAAAGCGTTTTTATAGCTCTTTCCGAATGCCCCATCAGATTTATTAAGACCGCAAGATCGATTGCAACCAGTTCCTCCTTACGTTATTGCTGTTAGGTACATATCTTGATTTGGCGGTTATAATGTGTTAGAAATGTCATTGCTGTAGGGAAATGAGGAAAGAAAAGACTTAGCAGAATTATTGACGGCTTTTCTCGTTAGGATATTATGGCTAAGCAATGTGCATTTGGGGATGATACATCTCGGGTGATGCTGAAACCCAAAATGGTACTTCTTGGACAAGCTCTGATGCAGTATTCTTATTAACCGATGTTTGTTTAATTTTTTTTGCAGGGATTCTAAGGGAGTGACGCGTTAACCTATCGCGTCACATTAGTCGCAATTTCAAAGAGCGTAGCTGAAGGTCTTCGATCAGAGAACTTCACGCTATGTCCCACAAGAGTATCGCCACCGTCGCGCTCGCCGTCATGTGCGGCTCTCCTCAATCGGCCTGCCAACAAAGGCAGGTCGAAAATCAAAACCAGCAACAGCAAGGTTTCTTCCGACCGTGTGGAACCTCGCTCAACGCGATCGAAAAGATTGACAAGTACGGACTGCACATACGAAAACTGCGTCTCGGACCTGCACGCCGTTACAGAATACGCAGCCCGCGCATTGGAGACGAAAGCTGCCACTACACAAAGGTACTTTATTATAGAAACTTCGAGACGGGAGGGAGAGGAGACCAAGCAAAAAATGATTATCCGAAGCAAGGATCAAGTGAATGAATTGCTGTGGTCATAGTTTCCTCTTAGATATTTTCTGAGAGATCAAGCTTGCAGCGTATCTGAGCCCAGTTTTATATCGTCTCCTGCTCTTTTGAACAGCAGACATCAGTGTCTTTTGAAGGTCGAATCCGAAGGCAACGGATTGGATTCATTTGGAATGCGACCCGGTTTACCAGTTTTGAAGACCGTTGTCGTCAGAACGCCCGCGAATTCTGTTCACAAGTAGATAACGATTTTCTGATCGTTTGTTGCTAAGAAGCAATGCAAAAAAAGTAGTATTGTGATTGCATGCAAACAGCATCCGAAAATGGGAGGGGATCGATATAATTCTAAGAGAGTTCATAAATTTCTACGTGGAGATCATTGTAGTACTGGTAAACCTTGCAGCTTTCCAGATTTTTTGCTTTGAAGTAGGTTAGAAGTAATTTCAACGAAGCAGTAAATTGTTTTATGTTCAGCTTGTCTCACGCCGCTTCAAGTCCCCGCTGTACCCAAGCCGCATCGTGCCCAATGCACTCATCGCCGTACAGGGTGAAAATTGTGCTAATTGGACGCGACGAGAAGACGAATTCGTCAAATACGTTTTACGCTTCAAGCGAAACTGCTCATCGACCAATCGAACGTCAGTTGTTAGATCAGTCGGAGCACGAGCGCACAGTATTGGACGCTTCACAAATTGGTGAGCATGTTAGAATGCATACAGTTGCTGTAACCGACATTCATATAACACTTTGACCTCGAACATGCATTGAATCTGCGCTTTAAAGATGGCCCTCAATTCTTTCATAGGGGGTTACTTGGAGTAAGCAGTGTAGGTATTTGTTCTAATCTGATATGTAAAGAAAGTAAGTGAAAAGCACATTTCAAACTAACAAACGTCCTCCAAAAGGTATTCTAACTATGCGAGTTCTATAGAGCAAATGCCGAAGACGAGTGATAAAGGATATAGTCATTGAAGATGTAAATTATCTCTAAGAATCCGAACTGGCAAGCATAGCGCTAGGTGGTAAGAAAGACACGCATAATTCACCGAAACTTCCGCTTAAATGTTACAGTCATTTTGAAAGTAAAACACGCATAAAATCAAAATTAGGAATGAACGTTTGATTTCCTCTCATAACGTATTCCTTGGTTCCATGAGGGAACTCTTCACTGTTTTTTCTTGGTAGCAAGTAGTTGGGACAATTCCTTTGCGAAATGAATGGGACTCCACAGATAATTGTTTTCTGTTTTAGTGGAGACGGATCGTACCCCGTACAAATCGTACTCCACTATGAGCCTCGAGCCGCCACGTTACGACGTGGACGAACTCGGTCCGTTGTTGGACGAATTTAATCCGCTCAGCGAATTCTATGAGGCACCGCGTTACGACGCCGACCTCAGGCCACTTTATGAAGACGATTACTCTCCTTTGGCGAGCGACGCCTCGCCTTCTGCATCGCTACTCGACGTTTTTGCACCCACTTCTAGCAGCACAGCACCCATACACGACACACAGCAACAGGAGCAGCCCAACGCCAAGCATTTTATCACAAACTGCAGCGGATCAGAGTTCCATAAAGATGTTGATGACAATGTACCGTTGGCTGATTTGTCCACCACCGACGTTCAATGCGTGTCTGCTAATACATCTCGAGTGGAACTTCCTTGCGCTGTTAGCAATCGCCAGCAACCAGATTCGCTTGATCTTGATCCCACTTTGATGGGGTCGTTCATCGATCTGGCCGAGTTGGATCACTATCTTAATGGACCAGACGATGGGTCGCCGACGGCGGTAGTACCAGCCCAGTCAACATTTGAGGCGATCATCCGCGAAGACCGCTACGAAGATGCAGTTGCCGTTCAACTTGATCACCCTTATGGAGCACCTGTCGCATCTTCGATGAGCACTGCCTCTGTTGAATTGGTATGTTTTATTTGCTCTCGTCGTTCATTCATGTTGTCAGAGGTGAGTCAATTACATTCGAGTGTATTTTTGGATCTGTATGAAGCGCTGTCGAAAACGTTTATTTGCATATTTCGAATAATAAGCACGCAGAAGTGTTGCAACTTCCCCGCATCGCATTTACCTGTCCTGAGCTTTACTCAAGGACAAATTTGTATGTATTGTTTTTTGATGGGCTTGCTTCTCTGCAAAATGCCCGTAGTGTTCTGGGATGATTGGTTTTATCAACTAGGGACTGAGCTCCTCAACGGGTGCGTATCGAAGCTCGTGCAGCTATCTTTCTTGTGCAGTCTTTGCGGCGTACGCAGTTCCGGTAGCAAAGTGAATTCTGCGCATACTCAACGAAAGATGTTGCTACTTGAAGACGCTGTTTGCTGCGAACTGTGCATAGGAGGGCAGTTGGACGGCCATCCCCATTGAGAATGCTAAGGAATGATTTACCCGGGATGAACTCGACGAAAAAGCCAAAAAGTGGGAAGTGGGGTTAAGCACGGGAGCAGGTGTTGTTACAAGGCGGAAAGCGAAGGGGTATGTTTCTGCTAGGGGCTGGAAAGGGGTGTCTTGGCAGAAGAGGAGAGGAATGGAAAGGGATCTAGTGAAGGTGCTGGTGGGCCATCTGAAACCCTGAGTTCATCTAGCTGTTTCAGGGGGTCAAAAGTAATGCAGTTATTCACGGTTTGGATTGACTGACGTTTAAGCTGATGTTCGAAACGTTTGTTCTTTTGCATTCTTAGCGTATCTATCGATCATTCTCCGTGAAGAGTGGGGCTAGCCAAGTTAACTTCAAAGTCGAGGGATCGAGTCGAGGTCTGCTTTTGACTGAGGGGCGAAGAATTGCTGATGGACGAGTTGATTGTGAGATTGAATTGAACCAGAAAATTAGAACCAAAGTTGTTCCCCTTTACGACTTTCTCGAAGGGCTACCCAAAGAATTTCACTCCGAATATATACTGAGGGCTTGCTGATGAATGGTGATCTTGACTGGGAAGTGATTGTGCGTTGATGGCTTCATTTGTTGCACTCTACTAGGTTGCCTAAGGTTGAAACACAGACCTTCCCATGCGCGCTGTCTTCCCTGACTTGGCAGAATTTTATATCCTGCAACTTAGCGGTACGTCGATTAAACCTTGTTTGCAGGATCCGTCGATTTTGAACGAATTTCTTTCACCATTGCCGTCGACGTCATCAATGGGGCCATGCGAAGGTGGAGCGGTTAACGTTTCGCCTACATATCTTGAGACATTCACTAACCTCGAGCCATATCTTCAGCGTAGAGAAGGTGAGCGTACACTTGCTGTCTTATTTGCACCGCGCAATCGTGACGGACAAAGAAACGGGATGTTTCTAGTTAGGCCGTGCGGCAAATTGCTCAACGGTAAATGCAAGGGAGAATGCTGCCTGGTGTGCTTTATAGGTCCTAGGCCAGTTTTTTCCCCACTGCATCCTCACTGAAACGGTTTTTGGAGTTTTGGCTCTGTAGAGCGTGTTAGTTCGCTTTCTTATTCAGAATGATCAAATCGTCCCAGTTCTCGCCAGCGGGATTTCCATGCACCGGGATGCTAGGAAATTAAGTATTTTAGGCAGTTTCTTCTCCTCCCAACTTCAGTCTAGTCTTTGGATCCTGGCGGAATCAAGGTTTAGAACATTTCTTAGAGGTGTAAGTCAACTTCAAAATGCTTGAAGGCATTAGTAATATGTAGTGGTCGTGGACGTTGTGAAGCAATAAATGCACCAGTACAATCAGAAAATTTATTCATCACCGACGTCTCTGATCATGAGGTTTTTGTGACGATGAAGCTTTGCTTGTTTGCCTTCTTCACTTGTCTGGAACCCCAGACAGTTATTGTTTCATCCCTACGGCAGCCAAGCGTCATACGAAAAGCCACTTTAAAAGCAGTAGATGGACAGGACATAGCCGAAAAAAATCATTTCTTTAACATTTTTGCGTACCAGTCGTCGTTTATGGCACATTGTTGGTCATAGTCGAAGTCCCTCGGTTGTCTGCTTGGGAACCTCGTTTGGCTTGCAGTAGTTATCAACGAGCTTCATACCCGGCCACAGGAGTTATAATTCGCACAGTCTTGTTAATGTGTTCAGCCGAATGCAGCGGTGCATTGTTCAGTTTGCCGGAAGCTGGCAGATTGTAGAGGGATGTGAAGGATGTTATACATAAGTGCAGTGGTTCTACATCACTTGATCACTTGATAGGCCGGATTATCTCGATGAGGCACCGAAGGAGGATTTTGCAGCGGAGTGGTTCTACATAAGTTGCAATAAAATACGTAGATCAATTTTGAGGGGTACTCATTTCCTTGTTTCAGGTCGTCATATAAACGGGTTTGTTGCAGGCTCATCGACTCCACCGGAGCGCGGAATCATATGCGATGCTGAACCAGCGTCAGCCGCGCAATCGGCATTACCTACATTGACGGTAAAACCAGATTCAACAGTGAACGACGTGACTTATGCTGCCGGCCGGACACGCCTTGAAACGCCCGATGAGTATAGAAGACGTCGGGACAAGAACAATATCGCATCACAAAGATCGAGACGTAAGCGACAAGAAAAGTTCCAGGCCTTGAAAGAGGAAGAGATAGAGCTGAAAAAACGAAATACTGAGCTGTTAGCAACGGTGGGCGATCTCGAAAGGCAGGTCAGCAACCTGAAAGAAATCATGATGAAAGCTATCTCGGGGTGAACTTCATGCCACCTATAGTAGAATAGACTCTAAAGTGACGGATAAATTCAGGTCGCGAGCCCCGTTGCCAACTTCCCTTAAGGATACGACATGTTGCGGCCATTGTTCCAAATGTGACGATTTCTGGGTTCATAGAAGAAAACCGCTATGAGTTGTTTCAAGTCAAATTCTTATCGCCTGTTGCCTCAGGCTAACGTCATTGGATCATCTGGTCATTTCATGCCGTATCGTCAGCTAGTAAAGTACAAGCCGTTGCTGTTCTGAAATTGCTGGTGTGTCGTGCTCTATTTTTACTTGTGATCGTTTTTGCTCTCGTTTTTCAATACTCATGCTTAGCCGTTATGTACATATTGTATTCTCAATTTTTGAGCGAGCGGTGGTGTATCTTACCGTGAAAGGGCAAGCGAGACTCGTACAGCACAGATTTTATATCCTCATCCCGTAGGTAGTGGTTGCATTACTGTGCGATATGGTCGATCACCCTGGAGGCACGTAAACGGACCCATCCTTTTTGAGGCGGTCCTGTAGGGTCCTGCTTCTATTTGAAGGGAAAGGGGAGGGTGCGCAGTACGAGCCAGCTGCCATGGCAACCGCTGTATTTTCATCTTCTATATATTGTCTCACGCAGATGTTTTCGTCTAATGCAGTTTTCTTCTCAATAAATTAATAAAATGACCCTGTTGTTCCTCAAAAGGCTTTGGCGATCTTGGAAGCCCTTAATAGTTTTGGGAATGACATGTTGGGGTTGCATTAGTGCTAGAGCTAGCCGCAGAGTTTGCTCGCCTTATGCGGAAGAGTTGGCCCCGTGCGGTTTCTGGAAATTTTAGAAAATATCATCTCAACTGTGAGAGAGGAGGTATCATCTCAACCGTTGCAGGAAAAAGCAACCCTGGGAAAGCACGAGAACGGGGGCCTTACAGTTCCAGTTCGAGGAACACATTGCTATTGCGGCCAGAGGAGAATTCAAGGGTGGACAGATAGGACGTAGGGAACAGGACTTTAAAATTATTCTGCGAGAAGTGTTTGAACAAAAGTAAAAAACCATTTACCCACTAACCCCATTCAAAGTATGCTCTACATTTCAAAGCATTTAGGAACTACGGAGTGCCGAAATGGATTCTATCTGTGGTTATGGTTCAGTTTTCGACGAAATTTAACAAAAAGACGTTAGCGTTGAATTCGATAAACCTCGAAACATTTTGCTGTATTTTCCTAGTCGATATTCTTTACTTCTTGCTATTTTCTATAGATTGGATCCACCCTAAAAATAGTACTACGACCATATGCTGACCATATCTCTTCCAGCATTACCGCGTTGTTTGAATTTAGCGGCTGGCAGGAACGCAACTGTTATCTGCTTTGAGGTTCATTCACGTCCAGTTAAGGATTCTTTTATCTTATTCCAGATTTCGTCACTTCTTTAAGGCAGTTGCGCTCTCATCTGCTGCATTGCCACACATCATGCTGACACATATCCAGTTGCAATAATTGTGTACTGTATCACAATGACTGAGCGTTTGATACGATATTTCATTGGGGAAGGGATACCGTAATCATTCGGTTATTTACTCTATGTTCACGCGCATCTCACCATATTATATTTCGATAAAAACTTAACTGATTAATCAATGAACAAATAAACATAGGAATACACATAAGTGTGATAAACAAATAAACAGACATTTCTGACATTTGTTCATGTAGAGACTGAAACGATGAACGGAAGTAGTCATGCTGAAAAGTACTCGAATCTATCCATCAAAGAATTACATTACGCGAGGTAGTCGCTGCAATGCTTTCTATTATTTCTAGTGCGGAAAAGTTCACAGCTGTTTGAAGAGCTAGACGACTCATTGAGCTCACTTTCTTGTGGACTCTTCTCACTTTCTTGCAGAAACATAAACGCGGTTATAACTATCGAGGTACACTGGCGAACACTTACTCCTCAGCATAGAATCCGATTAGCCGCAGTCAACAACAAACAGTACGATGGAAGATCTGCCTCGGTTCAAACCTCATTGGCGATTGATCCTCGACATCTAACCTCATCGATGCACCGCGGTGCCAAATAAAAATATTTTCACAGCACAACTCGCGCCTATAGCGCGCCGGATAGCATAAGGGGTGTCCTATCTCGGTTCAACCCTCATGGATGGACATTCAACCCTTTGCTTCCGGAATGCACCGCGGTGCACGGTGATAAATACAAATCGCTAAACAAATGGGCAGCCAAATTTAAAGACGCTAAAAGTGGGGTTACTCTATGTTTATTTGTTCATTGATTAATCAGTTAAGTTCTTATCGAAATATAATATGGTGAGATGCGCGTAAACATACAGTAAATAACCGAAATGATTACGGTATCCCTTCCCCAATGAAATATCGTACCAAACGCTCAGTCATTGTGATACAGTACACAATTATTGCAACTGGATATGTGTCAGCATAATGCCTGGCAATGCAGCAGATAGGAGCGCAACTGTCTTAAAGAAGTGAAAAATTTTCGAATATGATAAAAGAATCCTTTTGTTCGCAGGTCACTTTAAGTTTGACTCACACATTTAAGTTACAATTTGAGGAGCATGCTGGATGTGAATGAACCTCAAAGCAGATAACAATTGCGTTCCTGCCTGCTGCTAAATTCAAACAACGCAGTAATGCTATAAGTATGCGCAACACTGAAACTGTCGCTAACCTGTGATTTGCTGGCGACGATACATGATAGCCTTCGCCATCTGCCTTCGGCCCCTCGCACCATCACTTATTCGTCGTCAATTCGCGCACCTCGCAGACAGCCATCATTGGGACTGAAAAGGTGAAATAGCATTAAAACGAATCAACAAAGAACAGATAAAGGCAAAGAGAGAGATTTTTTTTACAATGGATGTGACAAATAAAATCTAGAATTTCTGAACACTCATTGTAAACGCATAAGACAAAAAAAAATCCCTTGGGAATACATCCATCGCTTTTCTTTTCAATTAGTTTTCTGCTCTTGAATAGTGACATTGAAAAATCTCTTTCATTAAGTGATATCTCAAGAACCTCTTCACAAGCTTCTCTTCTCTCTCTCCGCCGATTTGCTCATAAATTTGACGTGATCGAGAATGCATTTTTTTTGCGTTTCATCTACCCTCTTCAGGAAGAACATAGACCACAAAACGTGACGCATATATTCGACATATGTATCACCGCACAATGACCCTTTCATCCCTTATCTCTCAATATTTTTATCACTCAACCATATCAACAAATATACAATCTACGATAAGCGAACTTTCACGATATAAGTGTTATTCTTCCATTTCTCAAAAAATTATAAATGAAATAAAATATGCAGGAAATACTTAGAAACGTGAATGGAGTGGGATTGCATAGTAAGTGAAAAGCCTAGCCAATGCATGCACAGTAATGAAGGAGCTGCAAACAACGGCATACACTCTGCCTTTAATAGACTACAGACACAACTCACGGAAATGCTTAGATGCTAAGGTGAACAATCAAAAAGAAGAATTCATAGGCGTTAGCAAGCTCCTCTAGGTTTCGCTCCGCCCTCGGTTAGAACCGACGGTAGAGGTTGACCGCGCATTCATAACTTGCCTTGAACCAATACTAGTGAACAGCGCGTTCGTGATAAGACACAGATATCATTTTATCTCCCATCACAGGTCCCATATTTGTTCGAATGATACGGCTGAGTGATAAGAATATTGAGGAGATGGGAGGATGGGAGGTCGTTGACCGGTGATATGGTTAGATGGAGGTCATCCGTCACGTTTTGTGGCTTACGTTCCTCCTGGAGAGGATAGGTGAAATGCAGAAAATGGGTTCTTATCACGTCAAATTTTCGAGCAAATCGGGGAGGGCGGAGAGATGCTTGTTAGATATATAGGGCACTGCAGATTACAAAAGAACATTCGTTCTCTAAGCACAATGACGCCAAAGTTCAGAGTCTCTGAAGGTGAGCACATTAAACAGTATGGTGCACGAACAGTGCGCTCGCTTTACCAACAAACGAAATAGTAATAACATGTGAGGAGAGTGAACACTGCTGGAAAATAAGGATAGTAGTCCTACGGCGTACTTAGGTATTATGAGATAAAGCATTGCAAGGAATGTGGAAAATTTTCTTGGTATTTTGCAAAATTTGAAGAGAACCACCAATAACAATAGAATTTCACTATCACATATAAATCTCCCTGCGTTTCTCATAGAAAAAAAATCTCTTTTGAAACAAATCCTTAGCGATTCTCTTCTCATCAAGCTCTGGGTAGTAGGAGTTCTAACAGCTGGACACCCAATCTCTTTTCTCCATGAACACGCCATTGTACCGGAATATAAAAAAAGCCACCAAGAAATAACGTTTCCTATTGCAAGTAATAAAGGAATACTGACAGATGCACAATTCACCTTGTAGCCACTAAAATACAATCAGTCACCTCAATATCACATAAGCAAAAACGCTGCAAACAGTTAATTCACAAATGAAATACTCAACATCGTATGGTATGTAAAACGTATCGAGTGACATCGAAATACATCCACTCACCATCAACTGCATCGCCCACCGACCAACCTCCCATCAACCCCTATCGACCATACAATAATCTCTATTAGTGCGCATGCGTCTACGACGCGCGTATTCGGCTATACACACTCATCAGATGCTAGCGTTTGACCTCTAGCGTAAATATGCATAGTAGGAGAGCAACGTATTTTGTTCTATGAAGCGTAACCCTTGCGGTCGTAGGGCGCCTAAACAATGCGAAGAGTAGACAACGATTTGTATCTACAAGATCGATTCAATCATTTCAAATTTTCTCCTCAATCAAACAAATGCAAGATATAAGTTCCAACGTCGCCGTTAACCCCTCGATGAAACTATGCAAAAAAATAAATAAATTCTCTCGCATATCGCAGAATAAACAATATCAACGTTGACAAACATGTGATATAAAAGGCGATCACAAGTTGTGCAATGATCTATCAAAAAGTATTAAAAAGTAAATATTTCGTTGCAATGTCATAACCAGAAATTATGGCACAACTTGAGAATATGGAGAACTGCGTGTCAGGCGTTAGGAAATCTGGAATGATATGCGCTTTTTATGCATCAACCCTATCTGACTATCCGAGAATATGAAGTGAAGAAAAACGACACCAAATAATGTATTCACGTTTTCACGGATCTGATAGGTTGCAAAAACTTTTCGCGTAAACAGGCTTACTTTCTTCTATAGGCAACCGACTAGGAAAGAAACGACGAAAGGGAAAGGGATTCGTGTTATCGCTAAAACCTTGACAATTTTAAGGTGATATTTCAGCTAAAATATAGCTGTCGATAGCCTTGTTTCCATCAGCTTTCGGGCCACTTTATTCACTTGACCATATTTTTGAAGAAACTCTAACGAGCAAATCCCGCAGCACAGTCGTGCTCCCATCAGTCATTCAGGTGATCAGTTGGGACAAGACTCGGTATAATGAACTAAATGCACTGAAGGACGTCTGCCTTGCCTATCTTTCTTAATTTATAAGCCGAAATCACTGGCAAACACAGACAGACGCCACGAGGGCCAAGTCTTTCAGTAAAGACTCCTTGCAAAGTAACAGAAGAAGCTTTTTCTTAACAAATAGTACACAACTCGTTATTTAATAAATAATACAAATCGATGCATTTGCATGGGATCATTGTTTTTTCAGCAATCTCTACAATTTATTTCATTTGTCCTTAAATTTCTATAACTCAAGGCTAATCGGTATGTGAGTTGATACAGTAGACGGTCCTTTATACCGATTAGATTAAATTCAGAATCAATATTAACCTTGTTCAATTAAGCTGAAGTTGAGATTGCAAAATCAGGGTTAATTGTGCTGGTGACCCATGATCGCGAACTGCAGTCGTTGAAAATTCTTCGTCGGTCAATATCACGTAATTAGCTCACGCCACAACCAACTTTGGTTACTAAGGAGAAGAAAAGGAAAAAAGGACGCAGCCATATCACAATTATATCAGCTACTTCATAAGCACACCTTAAGTAGTCGATTAGTCCACTCTGAATATCGTAATACAAATATTCGACAAAGTTTATTTGTTTAACTGTTCAAGATAATCGTTGTAATGCTTATAAAGAAATACCTGCAGTAGCACTTTTCATTAAAAGCGCTTCAGAAGCATCGACACGACACGGACTTCGTCAGAAGCCAGTAAGGTTGCCCACGGCATCGAGCAGAAAACGACGATCGCTGATCTTGACCAATCACTGACCATCTTTCCTGAAACGAGTGCTTTGAACAAACGGAAAAACAGACAGCTACACACATTTGATGGAACGTGTTGAAATGGCCACAAACATTACTACAATCACAATGGTTCTCGTCGACTCTCTCTAAGTTGTCAATGCCATATATTCAGCTGTCTTGCAGAAAATTAGTAGACAAGAATTTTGGAAAGCAACAAAACGAATAGATAGAACGGCAAGGGTCTCAGTGAAGAGGGTGCACTCACAAAAAATTTGGCAGCAGGGATTACCCTCTACCGATCACCGAAATTTCGCCGCTCCTTGAAAAACATATAAAATACTAATCCCGCTTATCACCTGCGAAAGCACATCATATGTGGAGATTTATGGACCGTATAGAAGAGCATCGGAAGTTGAGTCTAGAAAGAAAATTCAGCACAAAAATAAAATGATCCAAGAGTTAAACAAAAAAAAAAAAGAAATTTAAAAGATGGGTGAGGTCGGCAATTGTCTAATCCTTCAACCTTAAGGTTTTATAGAATGCATTAGAGAGAGCACCACATCATACCTTGATCACTCTCAGGAAAGAAACCCACATTTCGTTCCCCTATTAGCAGCGGGAGGAAAATTATACACTCAAATTAGCTGTTGCAACCAACCCCTATAACAACGTGTGGAACATGGAACATTTAAGCAACATTTGAGCCTTCCGGACGTTTAACTAAGCTCTCTAAATGGATAAGCTGAAGTCATAAATATAACCAAGAAATATACAACACTGTTACTAGCAGAAGTAAGCTAAATGCAATATTAAAATCAAGGCAATAAACAAGCGAAAACAAAGACAGTTGAAAACAATATGCATAAATAAAATAAAATAAAAACAGTTACATATACAGTATAAAAGGCAAAAAAAGTAATTAAATTTGGGCAATAAATAAAACACATTTGCAATTGCGATTATATCTTACAAAAATTCTATGGGAAAGCAAATTTTGATGCAAAAGAATAACCACTATAAAAATTGTAACAACATAGAGTCATGGTATAAAACCAAAACGAGTGGTAAAATCCCCTTCAAAATAAAGCTAGTTGTAGATGTGCGTCGATGAACGCTCGCAACATCAACGCACGCCCGCATGGGTACTCACTAAGACGAAGTATGGGAAAACCGATAAAGAAAGCGGCAAATGCTTTCGATCATCATCGACGATTTGACTGATTACAACCGCGAAACACGAATCCATTCTTTAATAAAGTAATTCACTATGGCAACTGCCTAGATCAACTAATTACCGTACTCCTTTAAAACACTAAATATTATTCACTGACTGCATTTAACTATTAGATTTACTCTTAGATCTTTAGGATCCCCTAGTTCCTCTTCTAGATCAAAGACTCACGTCGATCAGATTGCTTACTTTATTGATCAAATTTATGAATGAGGTGGACGAATAGCGGCAATCACCAACGTCGTGCTTGCTTCATTCCAACGCATTTTCTAGGTCGGAGGCGGTATCGATGTATGTTGTTTTCTGAATATGGCAATCGTATTATGGCCAAATATTTGCCTTATCGCTTCCGCAATCATATTCGTCCAACACCATTTACCCCATGATTAATCATTATTATTTTCTTTTTTTCGTTTTTTTTTTTTAAATTTTTTTAAAGCGTACTTATCTCCTCTTCTTTTCTTTATTTCGTATTATATAACTAACCTGTGATATATCATTTGGTATAGGTGCGAATTAAACCGTATCGCCGGTGTAAAAATAACCATAAAATGTCCTTATTTGCAATATGCGATGCTCATTACATATTATTTCAGTAATAGGAATGTAGATTGAAAGCTCAGCAATGTAGTAGTCCATTTGCAGTTGTGCTTACAACTATATGCTTTATTTGCAACATGCTTACCCCAATAATCTTTTAAAGTGATTCCGCTCATCAATTCTCATATTTATTGTACTCGCTAGGTGCCTTTAATATACGATTAGACCCCTTTGTGCACGATGGCATGGTTGTTATGAAGTCGATTAATGCAGTCTGCGCAGCCGGTAAGAGAGGAAACCTCTAGCAAAAGGATTCTCTCTCCCCCCCCCCAAAAGGATTCATCCCTTTAAAAAATTCGCTCTCCAAAACAGTACTGATAGATGACACCGATTATATATATATATATATATATATATATATCACTAAAATTCATTATTTTTGAGGAAGACTTGTTAATCGAATTTATGTTTGAAGGTGTAGTGGGGAAAAGAAGGAAGGAGCGGGGAAAGGGTGAAGCGGGGTTGGAGGGGAGGGAGATCATAAAAGGTTGTTGGAGAGTTGTGCAGCTGTGAGTGAAGTACGTTTGACGTGCAATCGTCTATCGGTCGACTCTGTGTTGACATGGTATGCGATATTCGAGCCTTCCTTTGCAGCAATCCAATGCTAGCTGGCAGGAATGCGCTCGTCGTATCGCCACCCCACACATGTGCATTCCAATCTCTTGTTGTTCGGTTTCCCCTTTTCAAGCTTACTGCTTCTGTATAATCCATTTTATGTGGCATATTCAGCATTTCATATTGACAATATTCTCTCAGCTTTTTATCTAAAATTTTATAATTCTCAATAATTCATTTTTCATTTGTGATTTTGCTTCTTTTTTTTTTGCAAGAACGCATCGTCGCGATGTTGCCTCTGTCCGTATTCATCGATGTCTGTGTCTGTTGGACACTTTCAAATTTCGAGTCAGTAAAGCTAGGTGTAACACTACTAGTCACATCAAATGTTTAGCAACAGCGAAATTCAGATACTAAAATGCAATATTGCATTTCATAATTGCAATAACCTTTGCAATGAAATTGTAAGCGTTGATATGCAGCAAAAGTTGAAGGTTTTATTAATTGAAGTGTGAAGTTTGCGTTAAAGCGGAAGAGAAATTCAAGTATGCGTCAGAGGTGAGATAAGAAACGAGACGAGATGCACTCTCACCTAAGTGACACCCATTGCAAAACCATCTTTGTGCTCCACTCTTCATCCTCTTCCCAATTGGCATTCATTTTCTTATACGAATAAGCCATTTATTTAGCAATCATCTATTGCTGATGTCTGTAAAAACTCTTTTTTCAATGTTTGAATATTTTTACTAATTTTTTTGAATGAAAACGTATTCTTTTGATTCCTCAACAGTATCATTGATGAGGGGAGGGGGAAGAGTTAAGGAATAGAATTAAGGGGAGAGGGGAATAGGAAAGTGTAAATCATATAAGAAGGAAATTTTTGAGCATTTATGAATTCTTCGATGGAGTTTTTTCCATGGAAAAAAATTTTTCATTTATAATGTTATACCTTAATTTTGAATAATGTTGTTTATATTCGCTTAAATTATGAGTTCAAAAAATCCCTCGTCGTAAAGTATCACATTCACTAAGTGATCTCAGAGCGTTATTGCAATTTTTATCAATATTTATTGTGGGAATTGATAATAAAAGCTCCAATTTTTTTGCGTTCTATTGCAAATTGCAAATTTTTGCAAAATGTAAATTGCAGTGCTTACATTTTTATATTATTTTTTATTAATAGCCTATTAGTGGTATTAAATTATAAAGCGATTTCGCAGAATGAAATCATTCATTTTTTTCATTTTTATAAATATTCTAACGAAATATTCCCATAAAAATATTGTAAATTCAAGTTTCAATAATCCAATGTTGAGAATTATGAATTTCCATTCAAATTCAATAGTATAGAAATTAAATTAATTATGGTTATCAATTAAAATTCATGTAGTTGTGTTCACTTATGGAAGTATTATCTGAGAAAGTAACATATAGATTTAATTGTTTTGGCGATACTCAAAATAAATACACTCACTGAATGAAAATATTTGAAAAGTGCGAGCATAGTTCTATACAAATCGCAATGATTATCTAGAAATTGGGCATTTCTCTCTTTTTTTGCCAGTATCTATCAAAAATCGGAAATCATTAAAATGTGGATTAAACGAACGAAAAAAAAAGCGAATAATCGTGCAATACTCACTGATCTTCATATGCTATCGTTTTTTCTTGTTCCACTCAGCGATAATTACAGTAATATCCTAGTATCATACCGTAAATATCACACCATAAGCCATGTAGTTCATTATTTGCTCATGATATTTTAAAATCTTTTGCACATCATGACGTAGCGGAAGAAAATTACTCTTTTTTTTTGTTGGCGATACGTGTTTATCTAGAGATACTCTCTTGCACAATCGAATATTCCGGCTCTTTTTCCGAGAATCTTCACCTCACCTTTCCAATACCCTAAGGTTCTGTTTGAATGTTTATTTTAGCTGCACTTTCGAAACTTATTTAACGAACATCTCATTGATTGCTTTTATTTCTTTTATTATTTCTTTTATTACGCTTCAATTACAAATCATTTCCTTCTTTTCCTATTTATTAGCAAATATAGAAAAAACGGATTATCATTTGGCATTTAGCCAAATAGTAGTTTTTTTTCAATGAGTATTTGAAAATTGCTTGTCATAATTTGTAAAATACTTATTCATATCCGTCGAAAATACGCTGTTCGCGTCTGGCAGCATCTTCAAAACGACTCATAAAGAGTGCAATGACATTAGAAGAGTTCATTATGGGCAATAACTGTCACTAATCTTTCATATACGACAAAATAAGTAAAAATTGACGAAAAGAGTTTCAACACCATTTTACTGATGGTTTTTAACCAAATTTGCATCTTTTTAAGGTGTATTCATTTGAAATCTGATAACTATTAGTTTTATATCGTATGAAACGATATCCAAGAATTTATTGCATATTTCGATACTGTATTTTGCTTTTATGATATTCTCTTTGATATACGATAGTGGCTATACAATTGAAATTTCCTCATTATTCACTTTGAGTTCTTTGATTTTTGATCCGAATATTTTTCATTTCTTCGTTATTTGTTTCAATTCTTATCATCAACTTCGAATCCATAGTTCATGTGATTTATTAATGTTTGTCTTTTTTTTTTTTTAGATTTGCATATTTTTAACGATTGTTTTAGATTTTATTAGATACTTTTTTGCCCATTTTTATTGATAAAAATTCTCAACAGTTTCTATCACAAACTGTTGTTCAGTAGTCGTTATACAATATTGCATTAGACACTATATAATCTTGAAGTGCATGCATCTGCATCTGTGTGTCTATATCTGTGTGTATATGTATGTAGAGGTATGTGCATGTTTATATCTATGTTTGAGTCGATATTTAGGAAAGGAAATTGTATAAAAAATTATACGAGTATATGAAAGTAGTGAAACGGGATGTCGAAAAAAAAACCTAACATAACAACATTTCCTTATATTGGTGAATGTATTTTCTGAGGTGTAACCGAAAGCAGCGATAATCATCGTACCATTTGAACATTATCTATGAAGACATTTCCGCTGTAATTATTACCGATTTATTACTGCTTCGCTGCTAATGTGCAATTTCGATACTACATTAGTGTTCGTTTCTATGTATTGCGATGACAAATTTAGAATTATTCAAGCAAACTAGAGCAACGGACTCAATCTACTCTTATAACAATCATATTCCATCATAGTTCCGATTTTTTTTTTTGTATTTTTTTAATAGGAGGATTTTTTTTTTTGAAATCTCGGCTTTTAATGGAAAATATGATTGACTTACGTATCTCATAATTGAAGAAAATTGAAACCACTCAGGAAAATTTCTTCAAATCAGGATTTAAGGCTCATAGAAGAGGTTTTCCTTGCAATAGTAGTGCATTGGTGATCGCGTCTAAACACGAATTTATGTTCTTAATCTATAAATAAGTAAGAAAATATTTGTCTAGAAATAGTTGCTTTTGTAAACTATTTTCAATGAGCTTCATACTTAAGCATGAGTAAGGGATGAAGCTATAGTGGTGTTGCGCCCCCCTCCCCTCCTCCTCCTCCCCTTATAGTAAAACCAAAATCGGCAACTAAGTACCCCATGTCTACGAATAAATTCCTTATAATTTAAAAAGTTTCAAATTGTTTACATAGCTTAGTCAGCTTCCTCCTCTTTCGATGAATGTTAGTCGAGTTGAAAAACTTGCCCGCTATTGACATTGAAATATCACTGAATGGAATTGGCTCAACAATTCGTCGTATGGAAGTGATTTTTCTTATAGATTCTATCTATTACTATTACTTTACTATAACAATTTAAGTTATAAAACATCGTTACGTTGCTGTGATATTTTCTCTTTGATTATTAATCAACATTTGATATTTCCATTCGTAAATAATATTCCTTTTTTTTTTTTTTAATTGATGAAAAGCAACATCATTCAACTTGTTAAATATCTTATTATAATGAATTCATAAATTTGCTTTATCGATTGCTCTCCTAATGCGAAATGTAAAGAATGTATGCATCATACAAGCAAACATATCTTTAACGCTTCAACCTACTCAACGATAGGCATCTTTTAATTTTTGAATATTGCACTTATTAAGCGTTTTATTCGCTTCATTTTCGCAATTGTCGCGCAAATGTATTCGTGGTTTGCAATAGATTTTGCATTTTGCGTTTTGCAATTTGCATTTTGCAATTGATTAGAATATTCGATCATTGTTTAAAATATTATTTGTATTCATTGCAGAATTTAGGATTTTATTCAATTTCTATTTTTTTAATTCTATCAATACTTAAAAAAGATCTATAGAAATTATAATCGATGGTGTATTTTTATGAGATTATGATGATGCTTTCATACAATAAAAATATGAAACATTTTTCGAGCGTTAAATGAATAAACTTTATAACTGCACTCTTTCAACCGGTTTTATTTGTCTATTTTGTCATTCAAATAGTTCTCTTGTTCATTGTTGCGTTGATTAAAATAGCCAACAAACTTCATTTGCTATCAACTCGATGCTTTTTTCTATTGTATCGATATGAAGAAACCTTTGCTTCTCAGTGATAAATATTTGCTTATTGATCAAATTGAAGAGAAATCCCTCTATGAAAAGAAATTGTTTATTCGTTATTTAGGAGATTATCTTAATGCTATAACATATGATATTTCTTTTGCAATTAAAAAAAAAACTAATTAACGGTGAGTAAGTCATTTGTTTATATTCTAATGAAAAATATTCGTTGTAAAAGAAAAAAAGCTGTCATTAGTGGAAAAAAATAAGCCGTAAAATTATTTCTAGAATGTTTTGTATGAACGTCGAAGGTGTCGCTAATAATTTTCCTTCAACTTTACTATCAATTGTTTGTAATTACTCAATGATGATGAGGGCTCATTTATTATTAAAGGACCTCCATTACATCATAAAGTAATCATCATTATTAATGGACTCTTATTGCCTCTTAAATTATTATCTATAGCTTCTATTATTCGATAATATTTTCTACGTTAGAAATACGTATCTCTTGTGTGCAAATTATTTACCTCTTCGAATTTACTCCATAAGATAAATATTTCGAGCAAATGAAAAAGTTTTATATAGAAAAAACTTTTTAGAAGTAATTCAATTTTATTCATTTATTTTTTACGTAATCCATTCGAGTTGCCTACTTTAAAAATTATTTCAAATATTTTCGACAGCGATTTAATTTACATATTAGATGGCATATTCGTAAACTGTTGATATATTCATCATCTAATTATTTCATAACAAGATCGATCGATGCATTGACAATTCAAGAGCGGCATTCGGGTAGCCAACTGTGTATTGCTCAATATTCAATTGCTTTTTTTTTTTAAAAACATTTTGTTGTATTCATTGTTGACATTATTTTTGTTGACGTATATATATGACCACTTTGATACATAAGAGCATTTTTAGAATTCGAGGAAAAACGAAGCAAATAAAATCTCGAAGCCCGCAAACAGCGGAAAATGGATGACAAATTGAAGACGATGCAGGATCTTCTCGATGAAATCAAACATTTGAACAGTTTAACTCCATCAATATGCGCCAAATCTGCTGATGCAAACAATATTAGCGATGATATTATTCATGTAAGTAAGCTTATCGTTGCATTAAATCCATCACCTATCATCTATCGATCGATGAATATTCACATAAATCGACGACGGTATTGTCGCAAACTCTAAATACTGTTTAATCCATGCAATGATACGTTACAAAATGTAGAACATCGTTAAGTGATGATTAACGCTTCTTCGTACAGTTGCATGTTGCATAAAATCGAATCTAAAGCTTAATTGGCGACTATGTGATGCACTAGGGATGATTATATGGGTACTTCTTTGCAGATATCGTCATATTCATTGTACGTTAATTAAACCAGAAAATATCCTTATTTCAGAAGCTGTTGTTGATAAAGAAGATGCTTTCGGATCCGACGACGCCTTCCCATAACGTGATGACCACATACGCTCTCCTTAACGGTGATAAAGTAGTATCAAATTCGCCCTTAGCATCCAGAAAATCTTCGACTGCCTGTAAGTTTTACCTAATAAAGTTCTGAAATTTTTTTTTTATAACAAAGGAAAAACAATGTTCACATGGACTGTCAATATGTTCGGGTCATTTGTGCAAGAGTATCATTTCCGGATCCGGAATGCTGCAATTTCGATGATTCTCGGAAGTTGTTTTTTTGCAGCAATGTCGAGATACTTCATAACACATGCTGTACTAAATAATGAGGAGAATGCGGATCCACGTGAGGTGGCACGTTCGGCATATGACTCGGAGAACTATGCAAAGTGCATCCGTACCATAGAGAAGTTGATGTCACGCGATGGTACCCCACTTGACTGGTGAGCATCAATTCACACATCTTTATTGATATGTAAACATTCTACTTACTTTATGGTAACTGAAATTGAAAGTACTTTAATTATTCGATTATGATATTAAGGAAAACTGTTTTAGACGTTCACTCGGTAATCGAAAACTTCTTGATTGTCCTTTGATCGCCTGAAGGGCAAAGATTTATTTTTCAGCTTTATATTTTATTTTGCCCACCCTAAGAAGCATCATTCGATGATTTCTTTTATATGTCGCATGCTCATTAGCACGCTTTCAATGGACCTGTTTAATTCATTCAAAAACCGCATGGAAATTCAATGAACTAGAAGTACAATGAAAAACGTTGAATGCATATTTATTTTTTTATTTATTTATTTATTTGTTTATTTGTTAATTAAATTAATTAGACGCAATATATTTTCAGTGAAATGTTGAATTTATGCCATGATTCATACAAAAAGATCGTTGAGGCTGCAGCCACTGAGAAGGAACGTCTAAAGCTATGTGAATGGTGGCGATTGTTTCTCGGTTGGTAATGCTTCTCTTCTTGACTATTCACTCACTATGATTCATCTCTGCTGAAGAAAAGAGCAGCCGCATATAGCAAACAATTTGCTGCTATGATCATACGAAAATTTTCAACTATATCAAATAGTTAATTAAGCTTTCGAACGACGGGATGGAATTTTGGAATGGTGCAGTAGTCTTGAAGTATAAGAGAGGGAGAGAGGGAGGGAGAGAGAGAGAGGGAGAGAGAGGGAGGGAGAGAAAGAGAAAGAGAAGGAGAAAGAGAGAGCCTACTGAATTTTCATATAGTACTATAAAAATAAATTTGTAAGAACCTAGGAAATTAACATAACATGAAAGTATATAAAAGAATTCATAAGGTGGACATAAAAAGAATTTACCGATTTTCAATTTGGCAAATAAACAATTCAAACGATACAAATAAGACAAATGGAATACTCTAAATTTTAGTGATTTTTTACTAAAAAAAAACTGTAAATACCGTATATAACATTTCAGTAACTACTTTGGTGATTTTTCACGTCAATGCATATGGAGAATTCAATAGATATAACTTGTATTTGAAAATATTTCAGCAATGAAAAAATAAAAACGATGCTATCACGAGTTGAACTCTATAAAAGATTAGTGAGTTGGTAGATTAAGTAAGCGATACGATGCTGTTTGCTTTACTTTTCATTGCGTTTTTTTTGCTTTCAGCGATAAGCTTGACGTTTTATTTACACACTTCAAATTGTTTTCTTTAGAATTGAATGAGCTTAATGATGCGACTTTCTTAATACAAACGATATTCATTGAAAAAAAACGATACCACCGAGAGCATTTCACAACTTTACCACATCGTTCTGCTATTTCCCGGTAAAATTGACGCCCGTTCTTTTAATATTGAAATCAGCGCCCTTCCTCGAATAATAAAATCAACGCCGTTTTTAAGTAATAAATTTAACGCCCCTTTTTTTTGAAATAATGAAATCAACGCCCTTTATTTGAACAATAAAAACGACGCTTCTTTTTCAAAGAGTAATGAGTTGCTCTCGGAATTACCTCTCATCTGTCCACACATCCTTTCAATTGCAATAAAATCTTGCTCTAAGTAAATATGAAAATAAATGTTTATTCAATAAAACATTCTCAATATTTACAGAGACCGTTCATCTCAACGAATCATCACCGAATACACAACTAAAGTTGATTGACTACAAAACAGAATGTCTTTGGGAGCGTCAGAAATTGGCTCGAGATGAAGCTGATCGATTACGATATACCGAACAACTTATGAACGCAAAAATTGAGGCATATGAGGTAATCGGATATCTGCAAATATTTCCAAAAAAAATTTTCATAAACTTATTCACCGTTAATGAGAAAATGATAAAAATTTCTCCTAAACGATATTAGCGTATTATTGCTTGAAATATATAGGGTATATATTTGAATATCGGCGATTCATATATGGTGAGTCGACCGGAAATCGAATTGGCTTTGCTTGATATGTATTTGCTAATCTATCGTCCAACCACACACAAATAAATTTGAAAAGTTCGAAACAAATTTATTGGTAAATCCCAAATGAAATTGTTGCTTGTATTTGTAAGTCCTATACTATTCGATGCCCTCTTTCTTTTCTTCTCCCCTCCTAAGGTCATCATCTTCCTCCCCCTCCTCCCAACCAACACTCTGCGCTCAGCCCATATAGTGTTTTTATTAGGAGTTTATTGGATGTCACAACGAATGAACTAAAATGTATAAACCCAACAAGCTACACTCAGCGTCACTTCGATTGGGAGGGCAATTATATCTGCATAGATTTCATTTTTTTTTTCATAGGAAATGTAAGAACGTTTATGATTTGCATAACTGAGAACGTTTCATCCATTTACACAAAACGACTCTCAATGACTTTTATACTTTCGAATATTTTAGCTAGAGAAACAAATAAACTTTTTCTTTGCAGTTGGCAGCCGTTACATTCAGGCCATTCCATCTCGAATGCCTTCGAAGGATTCAGAAAATGTGCACGTTAATCGTTGATCATTTTGAACGCTTCCCAGGTAAATGAACTCATATCGGAAGTCATTTCGAAATGCAATACATTTTTTGTCAATTGCAAATCACTTTCAAATATAAAATCTTTTTTTTTTTGGCAATAACGATGAATTTTTACGAAATTTGTAAGAATACGATATGAAATATATATAGAAAAAGAGAATCTCATTGTGATGATGTTTGAGAAATTACGCATTGCAAATACTGCAAATGTCTCATTCATTCATTTTAAACGAAACATATTTACACAACATTGCAATTTTGTAAAATATGCAAAAATCTATTCATAAATTTATAAATATTGCTAGAAATGTTCAGCACATGTTTCATTGATTTAGGTGGAATTTTTGATTCGCTTCTAAAATTTTTTTACTTTTGGGAGGTATCTGAAGTGACAGCTCCGGAGTCCGATGTTCATTCCCTATGAACGGACGAAAGTGATAACCGATTACCTCCCCATTTCTATCGACGACCGCAAATACTTACAAGCCGGAAAGTTGGGTATAACTTCTTCCGGTTTACAATTACCGGAAGCCGGAATTATCGGAAGTCCACAGCACACATATGGTGTGTTGTAAACTGTTGGAAATCTATTTGAGGTGATTGTCATCTTCAGTGGTCTAAGCTGAAAGGTGGCATAGTTAACGATGCTGCAGCGATGCCGATAAATATTCTGCAAACATATGCTTGTTATGTAATATTAGTCGTTCAAAAGACGTAATTTGCAGAAACTGAAGGCATTCCGTTGTGTATCGATGAGGGAATTGAACTAGCAAGATACGCACTTGACGAGGCGAAAGTCGACGCCGTCCAATATGGCAAAGAGAACAAAACCTCACTCGACGATCCCACCTATCTTGAGGTATATCATCACTTTCGATATACAAATATCATTCAAATTTCTCAAAAAGATCAAAGGATATCCGTTTGAGATTTATTAATTCGCTGTAACTTTCAGTTTCTTTGGAAATGAGAATTTTACAGAACTACATATGTTTAATAGTTTTCTTATAAAGTGAAAAATCGCTAACGGAAAGGTTTCTGAATATTGATGAACTCGTTTTGTTTTCTATAATTCGAATACTGTTTAAGAGATGAGTTCAAATCGCTTAGATAAGAATATGGTGAATTTCTTTTGCAAAAATCCACAGTAGTATACCAAAAAGACGATCACATAGAAATATTACCTGTAATTTTTGAATTCAATTTAGATAAGTATTGGACGATATCCGATAACCCATTTTCACTAAGCATGCAGGTAGTTGTTGAAAATGTTTTGTGGTAATAATCAACCGTTTCAGTCATACCTCAGCGTATTATTATTTTACAATTTACTTTATGGAAATACTTAACTTATATTTCCCATACCTACAACATGTTTATCCTTTTAATGATCACCGAATAAAATCTCTAAGAACGGAAATATTGTTTTCAGTGCATCGCACTTTTAAAGGAAATTGAGGTGATTCTATGCGAGAATGGTTATGCGGAATTATCGCATTCAGATGCCGATTCGGAGGATTTATTAAGTTCTGAGGATGGTCAAGAACATGAGGCAAACAATACTCATTTGCATACCTATGCCACAATTGCACATCCAAAGAAACTCATAGTGGAAGAGGTGGCTAAAATAACCGATGTTGATGAACACTACATCACCCATTTGTGAGCCAATTGAAGTTCCCCCGTCGAGTTTCTAGACTTTAGAAAGTCGTTTTAGAATATTATTACGACTGAAGTTTCATTGAATTTGTTTGATTGCAAGACATCTTCCAGCCTATCCTGAAAGATCCGGATACACTCCTTAGTGTTTCGTATTCATTTTTATGCACTAGTGTTTGTGAATTAATGAGTGACACGTTGTTCTCTTCGACTGCTAGGATATACACCAGCGTTTCCTATGAGATGCGATTCTAATGTGCGGATATCTTAGGCTGATCTAGAAATTCGAAGCGATCCCCGTTTCATTACTTGAAGATCACGCCAATCGGTGCTTAATTGCAGCTGACTGGCATTATATCCGGTGTTTGTTGCATGCTATTCGGCGGGTTATTTCCACGATCTTTAATGTTGTGTTGTAAATAGATGATCGTTTTCAGGAATAGTATGTAAGTTTTATTTTTTGTTAATTACCATTTGATGTTGTATTTAAGAAGTTGTTACACGAATGCTTCTTAACTGTTGAATGGTATTATGCGTGTCACTTTGAATTCCTATTGCTAGTTATAAACCTGTTGGGCAAATTCTTTTCTCTTTCAGTTTTATGTTTAATAAAGTTAATTCAACGAATCTTGTGCATTTGGAGCGTCTCATTGTCGATTTGAAATCGGAGATTTCAAATATGCTCACGTCACCGACGGACTTCATCATTCGATGTCTTCGACCAAGAAGATACCGGAAATATTTTTTTTTTCATATTTTGGATTCTCGGCCTTGTAGATAGGGTCAGCTGACTTATTTTTTCAGAAAACCGGGACCATTGCCAAGTTTTACCGCTGTTTTCGACCACAGTTGCACAAACAATCTCCTCTTAAAAAACTAGTGCACAACCAAATTGGATGATAGGAAGCCACAGTACCATCCGCTCGTCAACGCACTCTGAAATCTCCACCTGTCAGGCACAGTTGACATTTAAAAACGTTTTCAGGTCTCTGCACCACTAAAACAGTTGAATCCCGCGGAAACAAATGCTAATGGACATCAAAATGAACGTAACTTTTATTTATAAAGTGACAGCCATCTGCGACCAACACAAAAATTATCAGCATATATCGTAAAATGATAAAGAGCAGTCCGATGCATAACAATGCCAGTACCAATCCACAGGGTACAACAAGTAGAGCATTGGAATAGGGAAGGATAAGGGTGAGGCGATGGGGGATACATATATCCACCATATCAAATTTACAACAATGTAAGGAACAAAAATTACATCATTCCTCATTCCCGTCACCAACTCTGGGCCAATGCTGCAATGTAAAACATCAATACACAATTTTTTGAATGTACAAATATCCAGAAGTGCACAGATTGCTGCCATACTTCATCGGCAAATATTTTCAAGCCAACGATGTCGCGACCATTTCTTGGAATTAAAATTTCTGCCACAACTTGTCAAATAAACCAAAAATTCCGACTCACATATAGGTAATCCCCAATCCTCAGAAATCCCACACAAGAAATACTTCTACTGCTAGTTTTCCTTTATCATTCAACCAGAGGCCCTTCAACAATCAAAAAAAAAACTTCCTTCAGTAAGCAACATGCAAATTACGCAATCCTTACTCATTCAAAAAAAAGCTACAACGTCAATACGTCATCTACATTCAACCTTTCATTGGCAAACTACTGTACCTTTCCTCACCGATCACTGCCCGCTCCAGCTTTCCGATTCCGGAAAAAAAGCGATTCTTGGCATCGGCTTTTAAGCAATTATGCCACTATCAACAGGTTATTTAGTCCCTTTAAACACAACGCCTGGACCTTCAGTTTCTACTGGACTTAAAGTCGTGGTCTTATGCTTAAGCAGATGTTGTGTTTGAAGGTGATCCTATCTTCCCATAGTTTCGACGGGGGTCTCACATATTTTTACTGAAGGAAAGATTTTTATTCCTTTAGCTCATGAGGACCATTCACGCAGAGTGGCGTTTCCATTTCTTCAAGCCCGGAGGTTCTATTACAGGAATCATGGTAGCCAACAAATACTTGTTGAGGTGACATAACCAACATTAGCAAAGATACATTTTTTACGTCAAAATGAGCTGCAGTTTCCTAGCTCCCCTCCCCCCCCCTCCCCCCCCCCCCCCCCCCCCCCCTCAAAAAAAAAAATCGGCAGCAGTGCACAATAATCATATAAGTTCAGCACAATCAATAAAAAGCAGCCTAAAGTAGGAAATAAACAAGGAAAATAATAGCAGCTTCGCCTGAAACAGCATCGCGGACTGGGAAGGACAAAGGGAGGGACGAAAGGCGAGAGAGAGAGAGGGGGAAGGGAAAAGGTTTCCATATAAACAGCTATCTTCCCACTTCTTTTGAGCGAGCTCGATTTTAGAGCACATGAATGTATATAAACTGACCATTTGTATAAAAGAAAAATATTAAGCAGCATACGTCAATGTCATCGCAATTCGTGATTTCAGGCTTCATAAATAGTCGACGTGCCTCTCTGTACTGCCAATTCTCCGGCACTGGATACTTCTGAAATTTCGCTTCGATCTTTATTCATCTTTCGAAAATTAAATTAAAAAATAATAAATACGAAAAGTTCAGCTGCTCGTTGACCAACTACCAAAGTAAAGCTTTCAACTGCGGATCCAATCATCAAATTATGGACAACTATCAACTAGCACCTCAACAATTACTGCACAACTTCGGTGATTGCCTATATCATTGATCATCAAGCATATCATTTATGCTTAGCAACTCCCGGTCCTCGAATTGATACTACAGAGATCCCACATCTCCGAAGTTCTACTAGCTCCTGCAGGGATAAATCCTTATTAGGTGTTTCTCTGAATACCCTTCTCAATATTCATACTCAAATAATGCAGAAAATTGAATAGATTAGTATTAGGATCATGTGTGCGCGGTCGTTTAAGTTCGGTACTAACTTCATATCGACTGACTACACCTTGGATGATAGGGCTGGATATATGGCAGATGATGCCAGTCTAAACGCCGGTTCCCTTTAAGCTTTCCAAATAAATCGTAAAGTTATAAAAACCACCGGGATAAAGAGGATTTTACTATAATGAAAAAAACTGTAAAAGAATGTATAATCGATCATCAATCCGCATCTATTTATTCCTATGCTCATATTAACTTTTTAAGGTAAGCTCAGAATCGTTTGCCATTTTAGGTGATTTCATTAAGCTATTAGGCAAAATTGTCAATTTTTTAGCAAAAATACATAAAATTTTAGGGAATAGAATTAGTTTTACGTGTTCCATGCGGGACTTGCAAACGTTTCAAACGAACAAGACGGATGGATAACGCATAATTCAACAAGAACTTACTTCGATGTCAATATTATCAAGAACATTCTCGATGGTTTTATGCTTTTGGATTAGCTCGAATGCCTTCTTCGGACCAATACCACGGATCGTTTTTAGAGTTAAGATGCTCCGAGGAATAAGAACAACACCGAAGGGCTCATATCACAATTAATCTTTACAATGCATAACACTATCAGTAAATCAGATATTTAGACGTCGAATCTTGAAGGATGCAGATCGATACGATAATACATGGCTGCAGCCATACTAAAGAAAGCAGAAATCACTATATAAAGTAGACAGAGAGAACTAGTTCGTGAAACATGCATCTCTTTATGATGCCTGCCAAATAATATGGAAGATCTGACCTGGCCGTCAACTGCCTGAGAAGCCTTTTCGATCCGAATGCTAGTGCATCCATATCTTCAGTTGCAGCCGCGAAAACCTTACCCGCCCGAACAAGTTCTGCACATTGCGCTTCTGCCTCACAAGGAGCATCAAACACCGGAACACCCATTAACCTTAGAAGCTTTTTCGCCTCATCGTTCTGATCCTTTGTAACCTTTAAAACAAAATCAAACAATGATGCTGCTAGCTGCATGCCATAAACAAAGCAATAGAATCACAAAAATAGAAGCTAAATTCAATTCTTTTTTAGATTCCCACTCATCCTTCTCCATTGCTTAGCTGCGATTCTAATAACCTATACTGTTACGGACATCCAGTGCTTTCATAATACCGTAACTTAATCTGAATAAATCCTTGATTAGCGACGCAAACGTAGTTGTGAACGATTCACGATAGGCAGTTGATCCAACCGAATCGAATCTTAAGACAGTTAGAAATATCAAAAAAGAAAATTAATAACAATTGCAATACTTTGACAAGGCGCCGTTCAAACTTCTCAACAGCCATTGTATCACCCTTTTCTTTTGCTTCAGCCAATTGCTTTTCGGCCTCAGCTCTTCGTTCGGTTCGTTTCTCTAATTCCTCGCATTTCATCTCTGGTGGTTTACCATCAAACACGTACACCGGTTTTATACCGTTTGTGATCATTCGAACTGTTCGATAAAACATACCCATTAAATGGCTGAAATTTATAATTTAACGTAGGAAAACTGAAGGTGACATGGCTAACATTCTCCCCCCCTTTCACCACAAGCAACAGCCCTAATAATGCGATATCAGCTATTTACAACTCTTTTCCCAATCGAAGCAATCTTCCTCTTCTTCGAACAAGGTTTTTTCTCATTTACGAACGGATCATTTCGAATAACCTCAAACACCATAACATCCAAAGTTTCAAGTTCAATTATCATCATTGATAAAGTTCCACGTATTTTGGTCGATGACATTGTTCCACTTCCTCCGAACGCTTTATCCCCCTCGTGTAACTCAATATGCCTAGAAGTGTTAAACGCCAATACTGTTCCTTGTAAAACGGTATTTCAAAATTAATGTAAGCCACAATTTTATCGATTGCTAACCATAAAAATATAAAAGTTACACTTCACTTAAAATAAATTCCATAAAAATTAATAGATGAGAGGAAATCGACATATAAGTAATCAACATTTGTAAATGTGATATAAAACTTACTCAAGGAAAATAAAAGGCGCAAAAGGAACGACTCACCTGGTTGTATCGCCAGACTCATCCTGCAGTTGATTTCCACCTTGACGAACGGCAATAAGAAATTGATAGAGACTCATTGACGCATCGATTGCCACCACACGGCCAAAGTAATTCTTGATGTCGTTCAGCTTAACGCTGCTAGGTGAATGATCTCCAATCACCTTTGACAGATCTTTTATTCCCATTATATATCTGCAAATACTCGACTCGATTGCGTGGGTGTAGAAAATCAGTAAAGCGCAACTTTCCACTATTGACAGCCTGTTCACCTATTCCCATGATATATGAATACAAAAACATCACTATGAGGCGCACAAAATTCCTAAGCGACTTTGGCTGTTGCCAGCTGATGAAAAACCTCACTTGTTTCTATGCCCACGCTGAGAATGGAAGGAGGCAATGCTTGAGGTGATAGGCAAATACTGTTCAAAAATTATGACACATTATGGAACAGTGGGTGGAAGGGGGAGGGGGGGGGGTTATAAAAAGCGAAACTTTCTAAATGCCCAGAATTACAGTATCGCTGCATAAAGCAATGCTCGTCTCACAAAGCTGTTGGATCCCTCATCAGAGCTACGGTATGTATTATTTTGCTAGCATCACATGAATATGGTCTAAGACCTATTCAGTTGAAAAGATTTTTCAAGAAACAAATCTTGACCTATAACACTGTCTTGAAGACAGACGTTGGAGAAAACTTGAAATATTCCAAAAAAATTGTGCAATAGCAGGTTACACGAACTAGAGGCCAATAGTACCCCCATATAAGTGTCAACATCCGGTTGCCACTAAAATGCAATGAATCGCCATAGTGCTGACCGAAAAAAAATGTTTCTTTTAAGAAGCGGAAACTTCGAGAGCACTTCTATCCCTCGCCAGTAACAACTGATAAAAAGTCGGAAGGTCAAGGAAAGCATTTTTAAGAAAATTTTAATTGATTTGAGCATCTCGAAACATGGGTGTCACATTGCCCGAGAGTAGTATGGAGTCGACATTACTGCAGCAGGGACTTTAAGCCACTGAAGTTGGAATTCCCGACCTTGAAAACCTGAAAGACTTAGACGGCTGCCAGAGGTATTTCTGCAAAGTTTGGGACTATCTAATCGATAAAGCTTGATGTGGGGACACTCAAAATACAGAAGTAGTAGGGTTTCGCAGTTTAATCAAGCATTTGTCTCTAACAAAATCAGCACCTTTCTAATACCTCAGGTCATTCGGCAAAAGTAGGGTCGAATTCAGTGAAAAGCGGAAATAAACCGCTATATCGTTGATGATAAAATGTAGGAGACTATGCTTTACTGCTAAAAGACTTTCCTTATAAATATATAATTGCTACAATAGAGGTTATATAACAATACAAATCAATGTTAGTATCTGATAGTAGCAAGCATTTATAAGCCGGGAATGCACTAAAATCAATGATAGGACAAACAATATTAATAACACCCGGGTGGCACTATTTTCGTGAGAAGCAATCATAGCTCAGTGATTATGTGTTACTTGAACAAAAATATCATCGTCATTGACTTATAAGTAACCCGATTTCTAATTTAGAAGTTGTGGATAGTTTAGGACTAAAAGAACTAACCACAATCTGGACATTCAATCATTCACCTTGCATAGCTAAGGTACCGTTATAAAACAACAACTACTAACCACCAAATGGTCATTCAACAAATACACTACTAAAATCAAAAACAAATATTACTTCACTAGCAATTTCCATCAAAACTTCATCAGTGACCATAACGATGTGACCATTTCTCTGGGCGTTTATGCCGCCAATTTCATTCGGTCAGATAGATATTCAATTTGGTTCGCTGGTCACTTGTTCTGCGTTCGCAATATGGGTCTGTGGATGTTTACTTCGAAACTTTTAATCATAAAGGGGAGAGAGTGGTATGAGGTGTGGTGAGATGAAGTGGGTGGAAGGGAGGGTAAGGTCAAAGGTCAACCTCGTGGAGGTTAGCGTCTAGAAGGGGGCGAATTTTGAATGAAAGACGAACAAGTTTTATTATGTTAAGAAAAAGCAATAGTGGCCATAGTCTTTAATAGGTTATCACAAAGCCATTTTAACATTTGCTTTAATAAAGTTTTATTTAGTTGTATCATTAATTACATGATAAGATAGGCTAATCATTATCAGCAAAATGTTATCTACTCTAAGAATAGACATTAATGGAAATCCTTCTATGCATTGGAAATTCGAATCCGATACCTGCAGCTTTCTAATTTAATACTCCTAGTTCTTCTTCTGTCGGAATATTTTTTTTGCTTTTGGAGATTTAAAAGTCGATTGGTGGGTTCTCTCTTGCGAGTGAAGCTTTTTACTCGTCTCTTAATAAATAGTCGTATCCTTTATAAGCGGTGTTCAATTCAAGTAAGGTTGTATTTTACTTTCACAAACATTAACCATATACTTACAATTGATATCCACAAGTATATCTAAAAACAGTTGCATGTGGATTCGTTGAAGTTACAACGAAAGCGGTAAGCAGTGACGAAGGAATGCGAGGGCAGGTGGGGGAAGGGGAGGGGGATAGAACTCCATCACTGGAGTACTTCTATATCGATAAATATTTTTGCATGGAGGAATGGAAAAGAAATAGACTAAGAAAAGAAACCCTTTGAAATGTGGATTAATTTCTAATAAATACACCCCCCTTCCGTCCCACCAATAAATATTGAAATCAGCTATATAATTACATATTCTAGCTTCTATTATATAACTTATATGTAATTTATACCAGTTATAGTAAACGTATGATGGAATTCGTTAACAATATGATTCTAACGGAAGTGATAGACACCTCGAGTTCGAAGTTGGTGAATAAATCTAAAAGAAATAGAAGTATCGAACTTCTTGAGTTTTTAACTTGAGCTTCTTTAATATGAGCCATACAAGTGGGCAATTAATTCATTCTATTGGTATTCTAATCATTGTTGTCTCATAATAAATTTGCGGCTTTGCGGCTGACATTACCGACGTCGTAACCGTCCAACTGAAATAAAATAGGTTAATTTAATTCACATATTGATTCGAAGGAAGCAGATAAATAATATAAGTCAATTTATAAGTAAGCTAAATGGAAATGCTATTAGAATTGTACACTTGATATACAGAGTATGGATGGAATGCCGACGATTCCCATAAAGGATTCCAATCCCACGAATAGTATCACTGCAATCTTTTCTTCAGTGTCTTTTTTAGGGGGGGGTTATTATTATTATTATTTTTTGATATTACAATTTGTTTAGAAATGGAAGAAGGTGTTTAACAGGGGTGTTGCGCATTTTTGGTGACGAAAAAAGGGAAATAAAGAGTTAAAGCCCATTTCATTTCCTGTGTTAGCTTCGCCACTTTCGTTGGAAAGAAGAGGTTTTTAAACGTTTTCCCCGATGCTAATTTTTACCCATCTTAACGCCGTTTAAGATTTATAGTTTTTACGAGTGCTGCCAATAATTTAAAAACCTGAAATAATATTGCTGACATTATGAATGCAAACTTCAATGATGTTTTATTGGCTAAGATATTTTATCGATGGTACTGAAAGGGGGGAGAGGGTCTTTTCAGTTTTTTAGGATCGACGAGGGGCAGCAGACCGCATTTAGATGGTTAGATGGTCACAGCTGCCGAAGAATGAGAGTCGATGAGTTCACCTTCTGCCATCTTCATCCTTATTCCAATGATCGAAATTTGTTTCCACGATAAAAAATCTGCCTTTCTTCGCATCGAGCTCCACGACATCATATGCTGACCAGCGATCTCTTAAATCACCTGTGATTATATAGTCGATTCGAGGAAGTGGGGTATTGATTTAGAAACGAACATATTTAATGAATGAGAATATCTTAGAGAGAGGTATCAAACGTATACGATATTGGTTAAATCGAGGTGATTCGAATTGATAAAGTGCAATTGCATTTGCAATTAAATATGATATGAGAATAGAATTTAATAATTAACTGTGAATTGATTAAAAATCATAAAATGAAAATATATTATCGTTTTAGTGAAGAATTTATATGAAGAAAATTGTTAGCTATAGATGTTGATTATTGAAATTAATTTTTCATTGAGCAAAATTTTTGATGTAATAGACGAACGGCAACCCTATAGAAACTTTCTTCCTATAGCCAATACTCTTATTTCTTATAAATTAATATTTTCACCTCGTTATGAGTGCACCTTCACCACTTTTTATGCCTCCAAGTATGAGATAAGATGGGGAGACGAAATGTCTCTTTATGAGGTCCTGGAGTGCTTCTTCGTAGCTTTCCGCTTTCTCGAGTGTCTGCAATCCAGCTCGTATTTCTTATAACATCTTCATTACTAAATTATGTATTGTTTTTTTTAGGTCTTGAAAGACGGTCGACATATAACAAGGCTAATTTACACAGCATGTACATATAAATATAAATATAAATATAAATATAAATATTAATTCAAATTAGAGAATTGTTTAGAAATATGATGGAAGGTAAAGTAACTTCAACATTTCATAAAAACAAACCATATTTTGTATTTTCTGAGTGAGAAAAAAAACGATTTTTTGAAAGATTTCACAAAAAATTTCCCATGTTTTTTAATCAGGTCTAAAAGGTGAAACGGATCCTACCCAAAGAACCCTTTGTCCTCCTCCCCCTCTCATGCTTCCATCTTAGCTCTTCCGAACGATTTCGTTTATGAGAAACACTAATTTGTGCGTAAGTTATTTTTATTTAAAAAAAAAACACACACACACACACAACATTAAATGAGACATACTTCTTGCATTCAAACTTAATGTGAAGGCGTTAGGTCTTTGTCCAGTGGTGATACCCGAAAAGAATGCAAACGTTATTGCCGAATAGACAACCTGCAATAGTATTAATAATTTATAAACTCATATCGATTCCACAAAGGAGATTTAGTTGCCGCTATTAAAAAATAATTTCTCTAGAAAGGATTCGATTTTCCAAGAGAAAATATATCGACGAGGATAAAATGAAAAATTGACCCATGTCCAATTCATGTAAATTTCATGAAAATTTGCAAATTGCAAAATTTCATTACATTTAGGTAAATTTTCCCTACCTTGCAATATTAGAAATTGCTAAAAGAGCAAGAATTACAGCATAAAAATTCCATCCCTTGGTTATATTATACCCACGCAATTTCATGAGTGAAGCTTTAATGGATAGCTGAATCAACAGACAGACACATACATACAAATAAGTGAGGTTGCGAATTATGCACATTTGCATAAAGCGGAAATAAATTGAACTAACATGGGCATTTCTCGGTGGTTTTCTTGACTAATGATGATATTAGCAAACGAGGTGTTAGTTAAATTAGTCAGTTGTTTGTTCGAAGCTCCAAACTTCTAAATGAACCCTCATCGAAATCTCTATTAAAAGATTTAAATACCTCTAAATTCAGACATTAACAATTACGCTTTTTGAATACTGATGTCCTATCGTTGAGAACATCATATTTATAATGACCACCAAGTGACCGTTTATAGTGACCACTGAGTGACCTTTTGATTGTGTGTAAAGTCGACAATAATCGATATATTTCTCATCAAATCATCCATCATATAATCAAGATTACGTCCATGTAGAATATTTCCTTTCGCGTCTTCAGCAATAATCGATGAACAAGCGAATTGTGATGCACCTCTGCATATGTAAATCACATCCATGATATAATCTCAATTATTTCATACTGTAATTACAGTATAGCAATTGATGTAAGATCACATACACAAATATTTAATAACATTTTAAATAGTGATAAAGGCATCTGAATTCAACAATCAAAAAGAAATTAGAGGAAGGAGAGGGGGAATTAAAAAGTGAATCATTCATAGTTGTAGTTGTCAGTATCATCAAATAATTCAGCAAATCAATGCAAATTTTTCGAATTCTATACTATTATATTAATTAAGTAGTGCATACGTTTGCAATTAATATCAACGTAATTTATCTCTCTATCGGCTTTTAGTGCTAATCGAGGAAAATATTCATTTAGCTCCTATATTAGTAATTCTGACTAGCAAAAATTGTTTTGCTCTTTGTTCGACTTTCAATGCTCATACGTTCACCTTTATGAAGCAACAAAAGTAAAGTGTTATCCACTTACATAAAATTGTTGAAATTTGTTACATCATAAAGGATATTTAATCCAACAACGTGACAAAACTCCAAACCGGAATAATTTGCGATTCCTGAAACGGGATTACTGTAAGACCTTAGTAACAGTGCTACTGTAGGACTCGAATAAATAGAAGTACTGTAAAACCGTTAATAATAATATTTCCTTCAGTTTAAGTCCAACGGTTTTAACAATTTTGAAGTTTTAGCTGATAAGATATGCGTGAGCAAACGCAAGCATATCCGGGATACCGAAAATGGAAAAGAGCACTCTCTTAAGTGTAAGTCTCCGCTTTTCCTCTTATCCCTCTCCAATCCGTTCCGCATTCCGATCCTCAGACATCTGCGGAACCGAAGATATAGGAGCGAAAGGATAAATATTTCCTTCTATTTGAATAAGTTGAACAAATTTTCCAATTGAGTATGGAGATGAGAGTATCAGAAGAAAGTGAATATTTTTATTGTTAGACCTATTTTTGCAATTTGCGTATCTTTCAATCACTATCGATCTAAGAAACTTATTTTTTTAGATCTTCGAAAATATTAGTGAAAACCTGTTTTTAATGTTTTAGCATTGTTTTTTTTTATGATGGAAGTTTTCAAGGTAGAAAGCGAAGAGAGATTACTGTTTGCTTTTTATTTACTCGTTTCGCTTAGCGCTTCAAGTTTTTTTTTTTTTTCAGCTGATTCGCTATTCTGAATGTCGTAATAAAAGCAAAACGAAAAACTTTTTTTTTAAAACCAAAACTACCTTGATTGTAATAAGGCAACGATGATATAGAAGTGCAAATTTTATAGCAAGAAGCGCATTTCCGGCAAGAGAAAATATGTTGCTCTAGCTGGGGATAAACTTCGAGCTCTTACTCTAGGTGGAGATCAACTTCGAGCTTTTCTAGCTGGAGATCAACTTCGAGCTTTTGCTCTAGCTGGAGATCAACTTCGAGGTTATATTCGTTTCAAATGCTCGATTGATTATGTTTTTCAGAAGCAATCAAGGATGAATGGATGTCTCAAAAAATGAATAGATAACTCTAAATATCTCAAAAATTACTTACCACTCATTTCTCGATAATATTCTTGTGGGAATGATAAAGCAAGTTTTTCGCATAGCCAACATAATAGTTGTCCGAATGGATAGACAAAATGATTCCTAGAAAATAATTCACTGAAGGTACTATAACGCTCAATCATTATGACTAATTATACTATAGTATAATGGAATATCGTTTATTTTTATATTACAGTTATGGCTGCATTTTATCATAATTTGGGCTGCTTTTTATCAATTTCCTCGTTGAAAAAAAAAAATCCATCAGTGATGCCTTCTAAATGCACTATTGCAAAAAGAAAATTGTTGAGGCGGTTGTTCGACGAACAGTGCTCATATATTCGACGGAATGGTGGTTTTATTGCAAAAATTCCATCGAACGCTCATAAATTCGGCAATCGTTTGCAATTGCACTTTGTATTCAACTATTCATCTATTATTGTGTTATTCACATTGCAAAATTGAAGATTATTGCCCAATTGCAATTGAATTAATGCAATCCATTGTTTAAAAAAAAATTTGTTTTATATTTAACAATTATAATTCTTATACGCAATTGTTGAAATATTGCAATAGCAAATCATACAGTAAACCGCAGCTTTATTTCGATAAAGACATGGGTATACTGTCGTTACAGTACTTGTACAGATAACAAAACAATAGTATAGGATATTTGCTTACTTTATTTCCTGATTGAGATATGGTATATAAGGTTTAAAATCCTCAACAACCTCTCTCCAACGTTCTTCAGGCTCTTCATCGAGATTTACTCGATATACTTTTGGTTTACGATTACAAGAAACGAGCACAAAGCATACACATAACAATGCCAACCTCATCTGCAAATCAACTCTTGACTAAGTGAAAACAATATAAATTCAATAGTCGAAAAAATTGTATACAGTAATATTCAGGCAAACTATACTGTCTAAATTGTACTTGTAACAGTTATCAATTGATATAGGAAACACATATAGGTATTACTAACAGAAGCTAGTGTTATCTCGAAAAAAATTATACAGATGTATTAGTACCAATATTCAATATATCATGCTAGGAACACTTATTGAGGTACTTCCGCTAAATATACGATTATAATTCTTAATTGAGCTCTTCTTTTTCAATATTTTTCTTTCTTTTAAATTGCAAGAGTAATTTAAGGTATCGTTTGTATGATTGAGAAAAGAAACAACACAATACAGGTGAATGAAAAGGTAAATAAATTCAACATTAGATGAACGATCCTCACAAATGAAAGGGTTATAGTGCAAATATGAGAGTGTGAAAGGTAGAAACGAGGTGAGTGTGATGTGTAAACGCAACAATGTCGACACAACACACGAATGGAGAACGTCTCTTTGCAACTCGATCAATGCGATCGGTGACAGTCTTCTACCTATCGGCGGTCGTCGAATCGCAGCGGAAATGGTTGAGATGAAGGCATTGAACAACGTGTTTCACAGATTGCTTCAGGAAACGTTTCCAAATAGTGGGAAATAGTCTTTTGGAATACTATTATATGATGATGCGCTATCCATACGCCAAATCCTTATTGGAGGAAGCCTTGCAATTGCAATATCACTGATTGCAATTTGTGGATTCAAATGATCACTTCCTGTCGCTTCAATTATATAATTCTTTAAAGCATAGTATTGCTTTTGCAATTCATGATAAGGCAAAACGAATGATCCATATTTGCGGTGCTCATTCATAGCAATATTTTCGCTCCTAAACGCTTATTCGTCTCGTCTCTCATGTATTTCCATGCTATCTCTTTTCCCCTCTCTCTTTGTCTCTCTTTATGATGCTCTCGTACAATACTCTTGAATGTGTGAAAGTGAACGCAGCAATCAGCGATCACCTGAGTATTGCCGATTAAGGGCATGACCTTTGGAAGGCGGAAAACAATTACGGACATGACCTTTGGAAGATGGAAAACTTCCGCGCATATAAGCTAGCATCGTGATATTTCCGTTGTGAATGAAAGATTTGACTCAGCTATCCCATATTTCTTTGTTTTTCTGTAATACGCTTATGTCCTCCACTAGAGGGGGAAACGTCCTGAAATTGCCCCAGAGGTATTGAAATTATCCCCCTGTATTTTAGAGCTTTCCAGTACAAACGCTCATTTCCTTCTCTTATCCGTGTAAAGTAGAATGTCGATTATAATGTTTATTGTAGTATGTTGCTGCTGCAGTAATAATATTGCAAATTTTATTGATTTATTACTACTAAGATGACACTGTATATTATATTATTTATTACTACTATAATAATAAGTTTTCTTTGATATTATGTTAGATTTATTGATGTATCATAATTAGTGCTGAATGAAGGTTGTTCAAAGCCAATATTAGCTAAAGTATATCGCATTCATATTCGGCAATAATCCACTTTGTATAGAATCATTTCATGGAGATGGATACCTGCAGTATGGAGTCGCTCCTTTTCATGGATACTTTCACTATGGAGTCGCTCCTTTTCATGGATATCCCGGTATGGAGTTGCTCTTTTTCAGGATATCTCCAGTACGGAACCGCTCCTTCCGTTCATCATTTGCTATTCACCCAATCAACAACAATAGCAACTCAGTTATTCCATCGATGATACTCATCGAAAAGATTAACAATCTGAGGCATTCATCGCAGTTGGTTCATTAATTATTGATCAACATATTGCCTATATCATCAGTGTAATAAAGATTGATGTCTCTCGCCTCTAGGAAATCGGTTGTGTCGAGAAGGTGAACGAGTTGAGGAAGTTGAAAAAAAAATTGTCAGTGATATCCGAGGACTCATCCCATCTCGGTTGTTTGTAGGTATTTATTTATTTATTTATTTATTTATTTATTTATTTATTTATTTATTTATT
>QEWY01004134.1:0-115481 GCA_006503575.1 Baylisascaris schroederi | reverse complement strand
GGGAGGGAGGGTGGGGAGGGATAAGTAGCGAATGAGTACGAACATTCACTCTCAAACTATATATTACTGAAGTGAACGAAGCTAAGCTAGTACTTGTTGCCGAAGTCCTTAAACCTGAAGCATAAAGCAAACACTTATCCTCTCGGAAATCGTTTAAGATGTACTATATGAACTGTACTTTCTGAATATTCGCTAACAAACCTTTCGTTTTTCTTAAACTAGCTGCTGTATGTAAACTTCATCGAGATTTTCATCGTTGAATATTCTCGTCGAAGTTTCTTCTAATATCTGCTTTGATAGATGTTGAAAGCATTTGAGTTACATCTATAAATTTTGAAATTTATGAAATTTTCAACGTGATTTTCAATATTGTTTGCGAAATATTTGTTAGAATTTATGTTTAAAAAAATTATATTTGATGGAAATAATAAGTGCTATTTTATTATTGTTTTCAATTTTTTTAATTTACAGCCGGTTGTCTCTAAGAGCAATATTCTCTTAGAGAAATGGTACTAGATAAATTAAGCTTTAAAGGATTTATCCACGACTCAATATTTCCAGAAATAAAATCAATGTATATCAATATTTCTTACTGCTTAATGAATACATTATTTATAGGATACTTCCTTCCCCTCCCCCTCCCCCTCCCCTCCAACTCTCTCCACTCCCTATCAAACGTACCTAATTTCTACCTCTGTGATTTGAGGTCTATAGGTGTGGAATTGTTTATTGTCGATCCGTAAGTATTCTCAATGAGGAAGCACAACGAAAGGACATTTTTTCATCACTGTGTAAAGGTTTCCTCTTCGTGTAATTAATCCAATTTTCTAATCATCGTTCAAATTCGATTAGCAATAAAAAAAAAAGGTGATCCAGAAACTTAACAATAAAAAAGAAAATCCAGAAACGTGCAATATTACGCAGTAATCAATCAGTGCTTTGCAATATCCACTTTATCCTCGTACTATTTATTCACTCTTTCAATGCATTCAAGCTCATACTAGTTTATTTGCTCTTTAGTATATATGCAAATTTTTTTGTATTTCAAGTATATATGCAAATTTTTGTTTTTTATTTCATATATGTGAATAGCAAATGAATATTTATTATAAAAAATATCGCGTTTATTTATAATTGATTTCTGATAGATATATTTTGAGAGACTCGATAAATACCACCTAAATCTTAAATATATTGAACTATATTTTGAGAGCTTTAAAATATTCTTGCTTGAAAAAATTGTCAACATATTGACACTACTGTTGCATTTTATTTGAGTATTGTACACTCGGTTTAGCTATCACATCTTATTCCTGAGATTTGTGGATTATCCAGAAAACTTCTACTTACATAACACTTTAGAGGATTTATCCACGACCCTAACATCCTGACTATAAAGCTCTCTTCACGATTTTCGACCTTATATCATTCGAACATCGTCGCCTGAAAGGTGGTGTCGTTGTTCGTTTGAAATGAATCTTCGCCCATATTTCCAATATGAAAACTAAGAAACACGTCCTTTTTAGTATTTTTGCGTTTAGAACACTTGCATATTCGGTAAAACTAGTTAATGCGACCACTGAAATGCAGAATCGAGACTCACCTTCAAGATGCATCTAGGTAAGCTCGACTTTTATACTATCGTAAATCTACGGCATTAATCTAGGTCTCCCCTCATCCTCAGGTCACCCGTTTATCTCATGTCTATCCACTATGAATACGATAGTACGTTGATTTACGTAATCAAATTTCATTACGACATGTGAAGATGTTGTTGTTTATATTGGCCAATTACTACATAGATATAAATTTGCTGAATCGTTTACTTTGCTGCTCATTTTACCAATCACTGACTCTTTAAATATTTCATGTATTTTAATATTCGTATTTTATGCATATCTATAGACTCAAAGATTGTTTTACTTTAGTTATTTGTTTCTATTCCTTCGTATTTTTATTTTATTGTTGTTCGCCGAATTTAGCTTTCTTTAAGGCAACCGTTTGCTTCATAGAGATATACTTGCAGGGAAAAGCAATCGCTATACTCACTTGATCCGTTTTTGGTATTACGGTGCTATAATTTCTGGCAGTATGCTATTGTTTATCAAGGTTGGTTAATTCAGCTTGTATTTGCTGTTTTCGCGGATTACGGTTATTTCGTACTACTTTATCAGATGGCAACTAGATCATATTATACTTAGCTTACAGTACCTTATCGGACTACAGTTAGCTCTTGTTACCTTAACAAATGACAGTAAGGTTAGAGTACCTTATCAGGTAACATTTAGGTGATAATATCTTATCAGATCACAGTTCACCTTATCAGATTACGCTTAACTTAGAAGGCCTTAACTGCAAGATAAGCTGACTTTACTTTTGCAACTTATCATCTATTTATCTATTAAAATGAACAACAACTAATGCTTAAATATACTTCAATATATCTCGTAAAAAAAACAAACAAACAACAACTAAAATATGCACACACTACGAAATGTGTATCACAAATACGGTCGATGAACTCGTTTTAGCATCTATCTTAGGGTGTACGAAACACATGCCAATTTTTATGAATTTCTATTTCGAAATATAATGTTTAGAGTAATCGTGGAACTGCACTCTCAATCGATATTGAACCATCGGCAACTGTCAAACAAGTATTGCAAGAAATTCGAGCTGAAGAAGCGTTCAAAGATCAAGATATCGACAAAGTTAAACTTCTTTTCAAAGGTTCATATCTCTCTAATTCCCTCTCTTTGCTCTCGTTTTCTATGCAATCTTTATACTTCATAATCATATAAGTTAAAATACTTTCGCTGAGTAAATTCATCACGAAAATAAACAAAATATTAGCAATTTTTTGAGTAATTCATAGTGTATGGGGCATCTAATCAATGAGGTTTTAGTTGTTGTGCGCTAATAAACGATCATAGGCAAAGAGTCATAGAATAAAGCAATGAACATGGTGTCCACAACGAGTTATTAGAGAACAGCGGGAGATTGCGGTAGATATTGAGGTAGACATAGGGGGAAAGGGAGGTGAACGATAGAGATGAACGGGCAACGACATACTCTTCAGTTAATGCCTGCTATAGTAAAATAGTTCTTATTAATTATAAGGCATGAAAGACGTATAGATTTGTCGAAATTATGCAAAATGAAATATTTATTCGAGATTTATTTTATTTTATTTTTATTTTCCAGAGAAAGAACTTCAACCCGATAAGACGCTGGAATATTATGCTGTAGAGGATTGCTCTGTGATTAGAATTGTACAATAATAATTCAATAAATGCTAACTTTTTTTTGCATAAATTTTTACATTATTTGCATAACTACATGATAGTGATAATTGCTAATGTGATCGCATCCTATTTTTATTCATTTGGAATTAAACATTTGTTTTGGTGCTATTATTTAGCGTTTATAAAATAATATAATTAAATTTTATAATAAAATCAATCGACTCATATAATCAAACATCTCTATAATAACATCTACGATGTATTTTATTTGTTTATTGTTTATTTCTTCTTATTTGCTCTTCTATTCTAAGAACATTCACCTATATACGGTGATCCTAAAATCTTAAATCGTCCTAACAAGCGAACTAAACCTAGCACGCTTTTGTGTTAAAATCTGTGTGTTTATTTGACTCTTATATGTGTCCCCATGCTATTCTTTCATTATAGCAGTTTATATTTAAGAGTTATATAAACTGAGGATGTACAAAATTTTTTGATTTATATCATTTTATTCAATCATTTATCAAATAAAACAAATTCAACAATATGAAACTACTTTGCAACTTATTCCTTTTCTATTAATACCTCCAAGTTCCTTTACGCATGTCATTTACCTACCACTTCAAGAAGCTGTATCGAACGAGGGAAATATTGTGGATTCACTGATAGCGTATCGCCGTCGAATTGAAATTGGAATTCTCTAATCTCAATCAGCAATACGAATTTTTATAATAATAAAGAACTTGCCCTCCTCGGGTACAAAAAATTTTCTCAATTTTATGAGACGATTTCATAGCAGATATTTGGGAAACCATTTCTAATGATTGATCATATACAGAAAAACCAGAAAGGAAGGGATCAATGAAGCAAACAGTGAAGAGACAATTTCAGTTAACAATAGAGGTAGTTCAGAAGAAGGGTCTAATCCGTGTTTCAGCAATCATCACTAAATAACAGCTCCTTCATAAATTTTATGACACAGACCCTATAATAGTAAAATGAGATGATCCGTTGTTGATAAGGTTCTCCGACGACGTCGCCATTTTGCTTCAGAATCTTTCTGCGCCGGCTTCTTCTAGGGTCCATCTGTCATCTGTTCTCGAACAGTTTCCCCTGATCGCAAAGCACACCTCTTTGATGACTTAACCATCCGTCTATGCCGTTTCCCTCTCAAATGCTTCTCCCAACTTTCGGTACCATGTACATCGATGCCACAGCTATCACAGTGATACACCTCAAAAAAGAAACAATATTCTCAGCAAGAATAATAGCAAAACGTTTAAAACACCCAATACAATCACCTTACCAACTACCTCTATGATGCCAACTAGAAATAAACATTACTAATTATCAATGAATAGTCAAGTTAGTATTCTATGTTGTGATTTCAGCAATTCACTAGATGTGATTGGGCATATTAAAATTAATACTTATCACTCTTATCAATACAATAGTTATCACTGCTATCAGTTATCAGCGGTATATAAAAAAAACAATAACGCCTTATGAGTGCGTTAATGCACTCTATTTTTGTACTAAGATAAATTGCAATTGCATGCAAAACAATCAATTAGCCTCACCATATTTGCTTTCACTTCGTATCCCATTTCAATCGACGAGATATCAGTGCTCATTCCCATAGGCGATAAACCATTATCATTATTTGAAGGATTGTGACCACTCAAGAATTCGGCTACTTTCTCGATACTAAAGGGAATGATACGCTCAAAGAAATCATGTGATGTATCAAGTTGAATGATAGGCGGTACCTGAAAACTGCAATATAGAAGTTCTTTATTCTGCGTAAACCAAATAGATAGTAGATAGGGGATGTGATGCACATACGACTCTTCGAGTTAATGCTACAACGAATAGTTCCAATAATTCAAACATCATGGTGCAAAGGAGTACCACCCAATCAGTCCTATATTATGGCATCTCTCCCATTTCCATATATTATGGTGCTTGAAAAGCAAAGAATGCGGTATTTAATGCATCAAAATCTATAGTTTTATTACCTTTTGACATTTTCATAAAACAAATTCAGCTTCAGACAAACTATGATATAGCCAATAATAATACAATAAATAAAATTACACAAAAATATATACCTGCAAGCATTATACCTTCTGATAAAAAAGGTTTCCTAGATATAACATCCATTGGATTACATCCCGCTGAGTACATACCTCAGCTACTTGAAATTCTACAGTATGAATGAGGTCGATGTTAGTGGTTGACTATGAAGGAATAATGCCAACCAACTACGAGTTTCTTGTTTGCGATGGCGAAGAGAAAAAGGGGAGGAGGAAGGGAATGGGGAGGAGGGGGTTCAATATTGAATATGCAAATATACCTCTCTAGTTTCGGTTCTTCGAATAAGACGTTGTCTCACCCAATTGCGTTGTCTCCTTGAATACTGTCGTGTATGCACTTTAAGTGCTTCACATCCTTTCTCAAAAAGTTTATCGCCTTCGGCAGTCATACGCCTTTTATTATCGAGTTGCAAATATGGTAGAAATTCTTTCACCGCTATCGATTGTGCCACACCATATGCGCCCAAATAGTGTTTATGCTAAAATAGGATTGCCATATTTTGAAATTTATTCACATTTTTGCTTTTTTTTAAAAAAAATCTTTTCATCAGCCATTCCCTTCTCCTCTCCGTCCATAAACGGATGGAATATATTTTGGATTGAAATCCAATATAACAATGATTCTCGCTATTAAAAATTCACTCCCAAACAAAAAAGTTTTTGAACACAATATTCTAGAAATTTTGTCGTATTCATAGTTTTTGCATTATTATTATATTCATCTAAGCTCATTGATTCACTTATAAGAGCTTGAAAGTCCATCGAAAAAAATGATATCTATGGCGATAGAAGTCTATGTAATGGACGGAAGCCAACCTCGTCAAAGAACTGCTCGATCTCAGCACGCAATCCCCTCTCGACCATCCTACTGACCCTTCGATCGAGCCTCTCATCAAGGATTTGCTTGGGTGCATCCAAAAAGAAAACGGTCACATTCGGAAACCTCAGACGTCCACCCATTTCAGACGGAAAAGTGCTTCGTTGATTGGCGAGGTGCTCACTTTTTTTAAGGCCAGTTGCTTCAAATATCTCTACCGCTCTCTGCACTCGATAGCGGTTGTTTTTATGAACCTGAAATGGATCAACTCTTTAAAAAACATAACCAACACTTGTCCGTAGTAATTTCAACGTTGAATTTAGCCATGATATTATTCTTTTATATCTCCATCTTATCTAAAATCGCCGAACGTAACGCATATATCATCTGTCAGGTGCTTATTGCAATAAAAATACTGATCACAACAATCTCCAAGCAACATTCCTATATTCAACTTCTTTTATCATTCTCATGTTTAGTTTTTAACTGCTGTTTATTTTACGTTTTTTTTTATTAAACACTATTCATCTAGAACAATAAAATTAGAGCTGTTGATATGACTGAAGAAAATATAATATGAATGAACATACTGATGAACGTTATATGAGGATGTGCGAGGATCGAGAAAGCCTATCAAATGATGTGGTATGCTATCCATTTCTGCAGTTAGTACTTTATTCGTTGCGATATCCAATCCTTTAAAAATTTATTTAAATCAAATTAAGTACCATAATTTTAGTATTTTAATTGCTGTTTATTGTTTAATAACTCAAGCATTCAAAAGAAATATGCAAAAGAATTTGCTAATTCAAGCACCAATTGAATGATCACTGGGAGATCACCGAAAGGATCACTAATTTATGATAGCACGAATATCGGAATTTAAAAGAAAACAAAGAAAATTTCATAATATCAAACGTTCCATCTTTGGACGTTATATGGTCTTTAGATTTGAATTTGATGAAAATGAACGAAATTACAGATTTCTTTCGCAAAATTTACCCCCATGGGTCTTTAATTTAGCGAAACGGTCATCAAACCTTTTAGTGGAATTAAAATTTTGCAGCCTATCTTCAACAATCATAAATTCAAATATTGCAATCAAAAGAGAATTTAGGCTATAGGAGAAAATTTTCTAACTTCTGGACCCTCCTATGTTTATTCCTTTCCTTCAAAAAAAAAAAGTATTTAGAAAGCAAATAAATATTATAATTAAAATATTCAATTCTTTCATATCAAATACTGTGAAGGGTTCTTAACTTTTTAGTCGATTTTACTTCCAACTCGTTGGTTCATCAGATAAAAGTAAGAAGCATCAGTCAACCTACTGGATAATTCATTCGATCGAGAGTGAATTCTTCAACACTTCAGTAACTCAAATTAGGCGCAGATCAAACGATACCATAACCAACTTCTTAATACCCCAGGTGTTCTTTGCTTTTATAGTGATTCATCAACAGTTGCATGGGTATTATGGAGTACTCCGATATGGAAGAGGCTGAGTAGACTGTTGAAGTCATAGATGCCATGAATCTCCACCTTATTTCACTACTTCCGGCTTCAGCGGAAACAGCCGTAACATACTTTGTAGATTTAAGATGAAGGAAGTGAACAACCTTTATATATTTGCATAGAGTCGGCTGAAATCACCTCACCATTGAAGCGTTTTGCAATTGCGATACCCAAATCACTTTTGCCAGTACCTGTACATCCAAGCACAACAACGAATGGATTGATACGCATCGAACACCAATAGTCACTCTTGAATTCCCTTTGAAAACCTTCAACATATTTCTTTGCATTTTTTTTTTTTTAAATCGTTTTTTGTAGATTATGACACTTAATTTAATCTCGGATTTAAACTCCATTATGTGTGTGTTTTTTTAAGATAAATAAACGTTTTTACATCATAACTACCGTATTTCCTTGAATTGAACCCCGTACTTTTTGTTGTTCTTAAATGAGACGACAGAAATCTCTTACTCAAAGATTTAAATATTTTACTGAACGGAAACTAATATCTGATGCAAATCTTTCTAATCAATATTGATTATATTTTAGAAGGGTGAAAAATTTCGACTTGTTAATCTCAGCGTTGATTACACGGATGATAGTTTATTTACGCTTAACTCTTCATTATTTTGTGACTAAATTTGCAAATCATTTAAATATGATCGAAAATAGACAAAAATTGTCGAAGTTTTATATTTTTCAGGGTTTTTTTTTCTTAAAAATTTGTAAAATTTTGAGACGTTTATTTTTCGAAATTTCAAAATTTCCTATTCGACGAATGATTAGAATTTCCCCTTTGAAAAGTCACAAAATTTGCTATTGATCACTCCCAGTTGGGATTATTGATATGTTACATGATCAGGGAAAAGGAAAAATTATTCGATGGGTCGATTCAGAAGGTGGGAATTGTGATCAACGAGATTAGATCAAATGCTAATCAAATGACCATAGCTACCGATAGCAAGAACTTCCAATTAATGAAAGACGAAATTCAGAAAACGACTAGCGATATATGAAGTTCAACATGCTTGCGAATATGGATTCACCCGTTACAACTAAAATGAGTAAAAAGAGAGAGAAACGGGGTCCAGTATATGGGTTATAGCAACAAGAAAGGGTGGCATAAAGTTATGATTAGCGTATTCTGGATATCAACAAAGGATATAACGCGATTTGGTGGGATAGTGAACAAATGAATGATTTTTGGTGGATGTTTTGAATAGATATATATGCATAGATAAGAGGCAACATAAAAGGAAATGATCAAAGACGTACAGCAGTTGAGAGATTCTTCTGTATTCCCAATTTCAGTTAGATTTTTACCTATGAAAGGTCTAGAGAATGATCAATGAATAGATGTGACTCAAATTCGCTCTTGAGTGTAGACAGCCGAGAATCGGGTTCATTCAACAGAATCTACCCAGGGATAATCCACTTCGAACGGGTCGCAATTTAGAGGAAGCCGATTTCGTTCCCAGCTCTAGTGGACGATAAGGATGCGGGTTCCACAGTGTTCCCTTGGGTGTGGGCCCACCTGTGCCTTAATGACTATTGAATACCGCAAAGTTAATAAACCTGCGAACACCTGAACGACGAACCGCTTCAACACTTCCGTTAAAAAATAGAGCGCTCTTTGATTTGCTTTAAGCGTCGTCTTCAAACAGTTCGAAGTACGGTAACGCCCTGGCACATTGCCGCCAAATTTCCGTTCAATAAAAAAAAATTTATTCATGTCGTTTTAATGTCGCAGATGATGGATTTTTTTTGAATACTATTTTGTCTCTTTGTTTGCATAGCGATCGCGATTGATGTTGAGCCTGAATTCAGAGGGGGAGGAGGGGGGGGGAGGGGCAAGGAGGATGGGGGAGGAGAGGGGGGAGTCGTTAGGGAGGGGGTTTACGGCTAGGAATGCCCATTCATTTGGGTATCGCTAAACCAAATTTAATGTTTTAGTTCAACTTTAAAAGTCGTCGGATTTTTTATATGCGTTTTGATTTGCAACTTCCGCAATAAATGTAATTATTTTCTTTATCGCCAACAAGTTTATAGAGTCGTGCTTTTAAGCCTGAGAGCTCTAGAAAACCTTAAGATTGGCCAATATCGATTGAAACTTACATTCACATTGGGATTGCAACCGGAAATTTTGGCTAATACTTAAGTGCTTATTTATTTACTCATTACTTGACACAAAGAGCTATAGCCACCTAATTTTTCTATTATAACGTATTGTTCATGTCGGGTTGGTATGTTGAAATCTGTTTTCATATGTTACAGTATTTGTTGATAGTGCTTTTTATAGCCACAAGTCTTTCACCCACTTAAGGGAACTACGTGCTTACTCAAAAAAATAAATAAATAAATAATATTAAAAATAAATAAACAAATGAATAAAATAAAATAAAAAAATCTTCCCACTTTATAGTAACTCACTTGTTTTCGTTACAGAATATGGCTTAGGTCCAAACAATATTTGAAAAAAAAAGCACTTTTTTATATAATTTATTTCTTAAAAGTAGTTCTCCTATCACTTATTTAAATCGTTGAAAATCATTAAAGCGGAAGTGATGTTTATTGAAAGCGAAAAGGTAAAAAAAAAGTAGAATTGTGGATGGATTTAAACCATTAGAAGTAATCCTTTTTACTAGTACCAATAATAATCTATTGGATTATAGGAGAAATAAATCCAAAGGCACGTAAGGATTAAGGTTATGAATACCGATTTTCAAAAATTTTATTCAATTGCTGAGTCTTTTTCGTTCTTCATTCATAATTTCTTTATTGCGCATATTAATCTCAAGTCTTTAAAGGAAGCCATCTGTCAATAGATGTAAGTTTTTATTTAAGAAATAAGCTGGTGAACATTTAGCATGTCTTCGGTCGAAAGTTTATGTGCACACAAAAAAAATGATACATTTCTTGACGTGATTCTTGATGATTTGAATGACGCGTTTAGTGTCACTTGTAAAATCCCCTCTCCCCCCTCTGTCCCCCTCCCGTTTCTGCCCCCTCCCCCTCCTGCCCCCCCTACCCCCTCCACCCTCCCCCATCCTCCTCCTAACGCAAGAATTATTGAATATTCACACAATTGGAGCTATTATTAACCAATTGCTAAAAGATGAACAATTTTCCGTTAATAAAATATTTTAAGAGGTACGATTATTTATTAAGAGAGAGAGAGAGAGAGAAAAAAATTTTCCATCCACTTTTCTTTCATAAATATCATCCATAGACGAGCAATTTGTCGAATTTTTAGGATGACATCTTTTAATAACTGCATTAAAAGAATGAAAATATAAATATAAACGCCTCAATAATTGGACGATTGTAGTTTTAATTTCAAAGCTTTTTGTAAATGGATTTGCTGAGTTGAAATTTATATGTCAGGTCGTTTTCGTTGAACTCGTTTCATGAAACCTTTATTAAGTTTTTTTTATTATATATTTCGTGTCATTATTAAGGAACTTTTCTCTATTCAAGATAACACGTATTAGCAATTCTAGTAGGAGTGGGGAGGGGGAGGGAGGAGTGGAACTAATTTATTTTTTGTGATCATAATTTGAAAAATAGTTAACCTAGAATAAGAGGAATTGCTAACACTAATAACAAAATTTTGTACAATTAAATAATTCGTTTTTTCGTAACGTTTTTTAAACAATTCACAAATGAGACGTGAAAGTATTTATAAATATTCACCTCCTGCATATTTAAGCGCAATTGATGATGTTTTTAATTTCAAAAATTACTTAAATTGTTTTTTAATCATATGAAAATCATTCTGTTAATGGTTCGTAAGGGTAATAGATGCAACGAATTATGTCGCTTGCTTTTTACGCAATAATAGTTCATCGACGGAAAGATCGAAGATTTAGGACACTTGCGCCACATCGTTGGCCAATATTAAGTTGGCCAGTGCCAATTCTAAGAGAAGTGAGGTGATTATTCATTAACGCCGAAGATTTCTGAGAAACGGGAAGAAAAATTGGCTTAAAATAATCGATGAATAGTGTTTCAGAGGTGGAGTTGCTAGTATTATCGTTCAATCGGCCCTCAAATCACTAATAACAATCAAACGCATAAAATCAACAACGAATGGAGGAGGGTGGTGGAGGTGAACGTTCACCTAATATAGATCGACCTCGTGTTCTATTCACCACACACGAAAATAAGGTATGATGCTAATTTACTAGTTACCTTTGATTGCCCAAAGTAAAAATTCGGGGAATTGCTAGGTTGATTGCAGATATGGGTGGGTCTACTTGAAATAGAGTAGTGATAAACGCGTTAAATTTATTCCGATTCGATTAGAGAATTTTTACTATAACATTCTTAAAGATAGTATAGTAGGCAGTTAATATTGTAAACAATGAACGAAATGAATGAAGGGTTTGAAAAACAAAATGCAATGCAATGCAATGCAATGCAATGGTTGTTATAGAATAAACGAAATGCAATTCACTTCTCATGAGGATATATTTTAATTCTCTGTCAATTTTAAGCCTAAAGAATCTTGATTGGTGGCCTGAAAAGAGTAGGAAATGGAGTTGTTATCTAGTTGGGAGTCGAATCTCTAAATGTGAGAGTTGGTATTCATACTAGATTCCTTTGCCGTTAAAGAATAGGCAACAAAAAAATTAAGCGCATCTAAAATAACGCAGTGTTGATTTCGAATTATTCACAAATACTTCTTAGTGAGATTTCACGCCCCTCCCCTTCTCCTCTATCCCTTCATCCTCCCTTCTCCCATATCTGCAGTGCAGGTTCATTGCTATAAAAAAGAGAAAGATTAAGAAGGAGAGAAAAATTTGTGATCTATAAGGTCTATAAGATGGCTGAAATCATCTAGACTGCAAATGGGGATCACCTCTTCTATGAGTCCTTGGGGGGAGGTGTACCTGTATATGCTTTGAATCTTCAATGACAGTATTGTACCCACGTATTACAATCATGTTCTTATATAAAAATAGAGTTCATTATATTTGTCGATTGTTTTCTCGTTAATAAAGTGCTGCTTATTCAGTATATTCTCATAGCATCATTGTTGTTTGCCATAATGACGCAAATATAAGGAAAAAACTGCCATTGAATTGACAATTTTCTATTATTGAACTCTTGTTTTCCTTATTTCATTAAATGATTCTTATGAATGTATGCCTAACATATGTGGTGGACAATACTAATCAAAATTTGGAGTGAGTCAGAGGAGAAGGGTGGATACACCCCCCAAATTTAGGATATATGGATAATATTTTAAACCTCCCCCCCTCCCTTCCTTCCTTTCCCCCCCCTCATCCTACCTCTTTTTTGTTTTTTCTTTCAACAGATTTCAAAACAAACTATGTTATTGTTTTTTGAGTCTTCGCCATTCTCTCGCAGGTTTGTACTAATATTATGAACCTGTAGCATGTCTATTTGAAGTTTCGAACATAACTGTAGTGTTCATGATGATATATCTTTTCCTTTCGTTCTTTCGATTGAAAATGAAAAATTGATGTAGTTGAGTTGAAATATTGATTTGTTTAATTTTTAGGCAGAAAGTCCTCCGTCAATGAAGGAGGATAAAGGTGCTATGGGCAGCAATTCCCATTCATGTGCATCGAGTCCACTATTGGATACAGCACCCCTTCCTAATGACGATGATGCATTGTGCCCGTATTGTGGTCAGCACTTCAGAAAGGTATAAGTTTTCTATATTGCGACATTTACATCGCATTTATGAGCCTTAATAACCATGCTTTGCAGGTATTCGCCACTTTACAAGAATATAGGATGACAATACTCCAAGAATTATTTCAGCGATTTTTTATTTAGTCGATACTTGGGTGCTATTAGGTAAGCTTAAGTAAAGGGGGTGACAGGAATTTCTCCAAGTCAAGCTATGACTAAACGATGATGATCTCCTAGTGGATGAGCCAGGGAAACAATTTTCAAAATTATTATGCCGAAAAGACTGGTTTTTATTTCCGCTCTCGAAACAGTGAGTTGAAGATCTTGGAGGTAGTCGGGGAACAGAAGAATGGGTAGGATTACTGATTGCTGATTGCTGATTGCTGACAGTATAGAGTATTCATTAATATGTAAATACTGCTGAGTTAAAAGTAATGATGTCACTGTTTGGCTGCTATTTTCATGATCTTTGATTGACATATGGAGAACTGATTAGTGCTATGGTATACTCAGACACCAGTAGCGGTGTTTTTTATTAATAACGAAATAGAGATTACTAATACTTAATGGCAATGTGTGTCAGCAATATTGTAACTGGCGCTAGTCCAGTGGTAAATAGTAGTTACTCGGTGCTGATATTCGTAATCAGTAGTAGTGATACTAGAATTATTATCAGTAATGATATTTAGTAGCATATTGCAATGGATAGTAACAGTAGAAATGGTAAGCAAGCCTGGGATATAAAATAGTAGGTCTTAGTAGTAATAAGGAGTCAGTTACCAGCGGTGTCAGTAGGTCTATGGTCAGCTAGCAGTGATTGGTATTTGATGTGTTTAATAAGTGGAAATTGATGGAGTTATTGGCGTAATTTCAGCCAAGAGTATTGGATTGCTTACATTCGATGTGTGAGGATTGTATAATCGCGCAACTAGATGGGCGTCGGGATGGCGATTCAACACGAGCCGGTGCGAATGCAATGGCAACTGATTTCGAGCTCGAACAAAATAGTGTTCACTTGAGACCCACTCCTCCTGGAGTTATTAGATGCCCTATATGTCATCAGGTCAGTGCATTCAACTTCTGTTGATCGGTGTCCTTTTTGGCTTTCATAGAGCGGATTCTGAAGTAGATGTTTTAATTTGAATTGCATCTACGATGTTAATTTATTGATGCCTCCTCACGAAATGGATTATTGTCGACTACTCTAAAAATTATTCAAGGATAACGCAACATCGAAAAGGATTTAAATGGACGGTTCATTGCAACTTTGTAATTTTTGCCGTTCCACCGTTGTGTTCTTTGTATCGAAAGTGCTAGTGAAACTTCGCTGTTTGGCAGACTTTCGCAAGGAAGTCAGTGTTTGTTTTGAATAAGTTGCAATCTATCCTCTATGAGCTTCATTTGCTGTCTATTCTTAGCTTCTCATTGCTATGATTCTGGATGCGGATACTGGTGATACGAAGGACACAGCCCCTTATAAAGTTACGTGAATGTGGGTGATATTTGTGGTTGGGATCATTGATATGAAAAAATTAAGGTAAGCGGGTGATAAGAAAACAAATAATGGAGGCAGCTAGTTGTGGGAATACCTCTTCCCTTTGATGGTATATGGCGACCTGTTAGTGGTTACCACTGTCGATATTCTTTCAGTGCGGAGTTTTGTCAAAAGGTTATCACTCGCTGATTGAATGTTGGGAAGTTACCTTCTTTTAATTGGCTATATTAAGCGCCACATGAATATAATTGAGCGCCGTTTCCATGCACACGTTCATGCCAGTAGGCAAATCTACTTAAATTCGATGAAACTGTTCATAAAAAGGAATGAGGTTGCGCCACCCGACTGGTAAAATTTTGCACCGTAATTTTGAGGATGCATTGTTTTAAGGAGAGTCGAGTTGGGAACGACGTTCGCTTTGTGAATCACCTTGTGCTGGATTTTGTTCGAATCCACGAAGCGGAGAGTGCAAATGCTAGTGGCGGAGTACGTGCATGCAGAGCATGTAAGAGTGAACAGCCTGCTATGGCCGTATGCAAGCAATGCGCATCGGATTTATGCAAAAATTGTGTGCAAGCACACCGTGATATGAAACTATTCGATGGACATACAGTAAGTGCATTGCACCTCTATATTGATGATCTAATAATTTATTAGGTGTTATTTTGCCTAAATTATATTTCCTTTGCAATATTTTTGATGCATTGATTCGCTTCTCTATTGAAAGAAAATATAAAGCTTCACTAATATTGCCGTGGTTCAATGTGATCCACTCTAGAAACGATGAAATTGTTTTACATATTTCCGGTGTTTTCTTCATTTTACAATGTGCTGTATTTTTTCATGTAGCCACCTACCGCTTTCTTATTCTAGCCGAAGTGGAGTTGAATGCGTTTGAGTTTTTGAAGTAGCAACATGCAATGAAATTTAGGTGTTGACCTATTCGGAGGTGGCCGAGAATGAGTTGGAGTTGCCTCACGAGCCAGTAATGTGCATAATTCACCCGACGGTACCCTATACCACATTGTGCACCTCTTGCGAGACTCTCATCTGTGCCCAGTGCCAGCCAGAACATGCTGACTCACGACACCACAATATTGTACAAGTTGATGAACGAGTAGGACAGCTCATCATCACCGAACTTAGAGATATCGCTGCCCATGCTGACGCAAAGGTAAGGTCATTTTTATACTTACCTAAACATAAGTGGGAGGGGAAAAATAGAGGCTAATGCGCCGAAAAAGTGTTTTATTTTGGTTTGCATTGAATTGTTAATCTGAAAAAGCGGAATGGCTTTTTATTTTCTTAGAGAAATATGCAAGCGGCGCTTATAGCGCAAACTGAGATTGAGGCATAGTAGACTAATTTACCTCCTTTGCCTTGTCGTAAAAGGGCTTTCGTTTCACTTGGTTAATAAAACTTCCCCCTCCCCCCCTCCCCCTCCAAAAAAATCGGTCCCTTATATCTGAAGCATCCTTCCTTCTTTCTGCATTCTGAGCCACTTAAGGCCATTATCCGTTTTCCTCCCTTGCAGCAGTAAATCTGAGCTGCAAATTATAGGCGAAAGCAACGGAGAGCGCATGTGGTTGTATTCCGGAACGTCAACGTTTGTTGGCGGATCAGTACGAGGCGGCACACTCTCAAATAGAGGAGGCATTCGCCGACTATCAGCACATTCTGGAAGAGGCGAAGCAACGATTGCTGAGTGAATTGGAGAAGGTGCGCGATGAGCAGGACTCACAACTCAACAACCTCTCGCATCGTATATCCCTCACCGCCGTCAGAATTGCAGACGCACTTGCGTAATGCACTATTTTCGTTTTATTTTATTTTTTTAGTGCTCTCAATCCTTTCAACGAGCGTTTATTTGTGTTGTTTTTGGTGTTTAGGTCATAATCGAAATGAATAGTTATGTGGTGAAGATTATTGTTGCATCAGATCATTGATAAATTAGATGGATTTAATTGAATATTTTATGGCTAATCTCCTTACTTTAATTTGATCATGCATTAAAAGGAATTCATTAAATGTGATGCTAAGGAATGAAACTCGGTACGCATTTACCAAACCGCCGTTTGAGCACTGAATTGAGGATACGAAAGGCTGATAGCAGTTCCATTCACTCTTTTATGTTTGTTTATTATTTTTTTACTTAATTTACTTAACTATTCGTTCTTATATATCGTTTTATTTTGCAATTAAAAAATCTGAAATTACGATAAGTGCATCAGCATTTTTTATGCGCTTAATTAGTATTCATTGATATGATACATAGTAAATGAGCAAGTACATTTTTTAGAAATTCTCAAAATAATTTACAGTTACGAAGGAATCGGTGCGTAGAAACGTATTACATTAGGCCCGATTTCAGAAGTCGGTTGCCGATGCTTGAATCTCGTTGGCGAAATGAAATTGCGATGAATAAATTTCATGTTAATAGATGAAAAGTAGGTGCCATTCAGGTTCACGGAGAGGTTGTTGGCGAAAGGTTCGGCGTTCGAGCTTCTCGCAAGTCGTAAGAAAGTGCGTCAACAACTTACATCTCTAGCACATAGTATTCCCGATATGAGTAGCACTGTGGAATTGTCATTCTCACGTGCATCGCATGCACAATTCGCGAAGCATCTTAACGCTATCGTTGGCAACGTTTCTTGTTAGTTTTCGTTTAGTATTTACTTTTTATCGTATTTTTATAGTTGTATTTATTTATTTCGTGGTTTCAATCCACCAACAATTGAAGCTGGAAGAGTATTTTAAACAAACCGATCATCTTTAGTTTCCCCGATTTGAATCCCCTGATTTTGAGGGGATTATAGATAATGGAGATACCGTGAGATTTGCATGTACAAATCTTTTTGCACAGCCGCTTGGAAGGGGCGAAAACCAAATTTCTAGGTGGGAGTTTTTTCTTAATGAAAAGGCAGTGCCGTTTTTGGGATATCTGCGTAACCGTTCAGGTTGATGAGTGGATCAATGAAAGTCGAAATATGGCCCACATCTTTGGGCACCCCTCCATTTGTTTAATATCAAAGTTGGAGAGTAAAAGTAAATAAGTACGCAATGTCTTCATAGAAGGCTTCAAGGACTCCGAAGATGCGTAAGGATCGCTGTTATGAGGAAATAAGGCTCTTTTTTTGATATGCATAAGCTCTTTGCCCTGCAGCTGTGCTGATTGTCTTCTAGTTATCAGAGTTGTAAACATAGCAGCTTGTTCTGTTGATTTCTCAGAAAGAGTAAATACGTATATTTGAATACTTGATTTTAAATACAAAGGATTCTCGTAGTATTTGTCTGTAGCTACTTATTCATAGGCATCTGATCCAGCATTTTATCTCTTTTTCAGGCAATATTTCCAGATATCTTTGACTAAGACTTTTTAAATTTTATATCTCCTGTCCAAATACAGCTTCTGTATGAAGCAATACCTGAATCCAAGCTCGTAATTTAAAGAGCTTTTCGGCGACATTGCGATACTTGCTACGTAAAGTCAGCCATCTGACCCTAAATAGTAAAGCTAAATTAGGTTGGTTGGAAATGAGCTTGTTTTGGACGAAGTAATATCGTTGCAGGTCGTCTTGTTGCGGAGGCGGTGAAGGATGATTCATTGCTGACGTCGACCCGTTCCTTCGATTTAAGTTCACTGAGGCAGCTATCTATGACGCGTGCATTCCCATCAGATCCTTCAATTGCACAGGCAACATCATCAGGTACTCCGACAACCAGAACAACACCCTCGATCGGGAATACTCAAACCTCGGCATTCTCTACATATAGTAAGTGGTGATTCGAACTGCATAGCTTATTCATAGCATTGGGTTTTTGTTAGATTATTGACGATTCTGTAATCAAATTCGATCGTCATTGTTTAGCATCAATAATTCACATTGTATATTCTATGTGGGGTATTATGGACGGAGCTTTTCCTGTTCGGATTACCTTTTAATTAAATGCAGCATGACCGTTTGCATCGTGACTGATGGGGGGAGGAGGGGTAGAAGGGAGATATGAGAGTGAGGGTGCGTGGAATTGCTTTCTTCATCTCGCGATTGGTTGTGAAGGAACAGATTCTTGCCGGTAATGACTGCAATTACACCCAGCCTTGTTCTAACTAATGACGCTTGACGAAAGTCGTAGTTTAAGATTTTTATCGTGATCTCTGAACTACTATAATTTGGTTAAATTAGCGAGATGCGTTATCTTTGACTACTTTTCTATAGTGTTGGCCTAAATGAGTATGTCTTCTTAAACTGTGCCGAAATCTGTATACTTTCGGTGTTAAATTTTTTTTGTATAGGAGTGATGTATTGGGTTGTTGAGAGTTTAAATGGTGCTGCAGTATGCGATAGCAAGCTATATTATTGTCAGTGGGGTAGACCTCCAGTTTTGGCTTAGTAGAATGATGATCACTAATTAAAGTACCATTAATTATTGATGCTAAATTTTGTGATATCAGGTGAGTTGTTAAATGATGTTTGAGTCTTTTCTCTTATATCACTGCCATCAAAATCGAATTTGAAGTAAAGTGGCAGTAGTTATGATATGTTGATGCCGCTGATTGCTGCCATTAGTATGAAGGCTGATTTGCGTTTGAAGGCAGTGGTCCGGGTACGATTGGAATGGAGCGACGCCAGAAATCCACTTCCCTTTCGGCGCACAACTCGGTGGCCGACTTCAGTGATGGATGGCCGCCTTCTAGTATCCCACCGGAACCGCCTAGTCCTTCGCCACCGAGCGATTTTGCTCCCGTTAGTTGATGTTTTTGCTTCATTTTTTTGCAATTCGTTTTTTATGTTATATACTAATAACTCCTATTTTCTTATGATGTGCATTGTTTTTTCTATAATATGATTTATTAGCCACATGAATATTATTTTATTGCTCAAGATAAGTGCATTGAAGTTTTCAGATGCGCGGCATAGTGGCGACCAGTGAGAGTTCATTTTACAATTGGCCACCGAGTTCGAATCCCCCACCGGTAACTGATTCACGTCCGGGTACACACGCTGTATTGCCTCAGCCAACACCCACCAACACTGTGCCATCGTCGATTCATGCAATGAATGCACAACATATGTCAGCGGCAATGAATAGCATCCTGGGCATGCAGAAACCGAATAGCCTTTGGATGGTTAGTCGTTTAATTGGGTTCATTTTCGCATTGTTCATGTATGGTATGGATTGCACGAATTATTCTCGCTTGCAGATTGCATAAAGATTGCGTTATAGGAATTGCAATAGATTTGCATGGAAACAATGATTTGGCAGTGTAAATTGCTATGAAGCGCATTTTGCAAATTGCAATTTTTGCGAATGCATTTTGCAAGCAGCTTATTTGATTGCTTCATTACCCATAATCAAAGTAGCTAAGCTACACTGAAAAAATGCATCAGAGGGCAATCGATTCTATGACATTTACGCAGATATTTCAATTCTTTGAATCGTACGTATTGTCGTAATTGAAATCAACGAGCCATTCATCTTTTGAAAAACTTTGAAGCATATGATGATTTTTTACTTTAATGTTCGCAGCGAATGTGCACTTTCGTTTCTTTTTTTCTTTTTTTTTTTTTGTTAAATGCTGTGAGCAGAAAACCCTCAGAGGGCTTTTGTTGAGTGAGCAACCCACTGAGCACTGAATTTGCCCTGTAAACATATTTATTATTTGAATCGAAAATCGACGATTTTTGTTGGAGAAGGGGTGCAGAAAAAGAATATACATACGCTTACCTCATCCATCCTCAACTTCTTTTCGCCACAGTGTGCAATTAGGTACCGATATTGCATGAAATAGTGCAGATTAGTTGATGGGACGTAGCGAAATGTTTATCTGGAAACGGGGACTTATGGAGAAGAATATTTGAATGCTATCTTTTTAGTGGCTTTATTTCTTGTTTATTTTATTTATTTATTTTGCTTTATATAATCATGCAAACGTTTCAATTCCAAAAATATGATTCTCTATTGGGCCTTTGAGCCATAATTACATCAGCACATATCTGCAGAAATTCTTAACTGATTGACTAAGAATCGAGAGAAAAGTTTAGGTGTGCTGTATATTATCATGATAAAGAATGAAATTTTGTGTGATAACTTGGAGGTTGTTGAGTTTCTGGTTTTACTAATTACTTCCGCTGTAACGAAAAACATTTGATTGCGATAATGTTTTTTTTTTAATTGCAGTCTTCAGCATATTTTGGTGAATTAAGAATTTGTAATGTCAAGCATTCACTCGTAGTCATCCGATGGTACAATTCGAAGTCAAACACAGCATTCAACTATCTAACATATTGACACTTTCATCTCATAAATAGGCATCGAAGTAAAGTGGGCTGGGTTATACGCTCTCTTTGGCCTATTGCAACAACGGCGGGACTAGTGTTTGCCCTTTGTGCACCCTTGACCACACATCCCTTTGGGATGCAAATTTTAGGTATTCAGTTTTGGGACGCATGCGGCAGTGAGTGGGAGAAATCCTCGTTTTAATCATTGGTAGAGAACCACTCATATATGTTTTGTTATGCGAGTTTCTTTTGTATTTCATTTCATTTGCTAAGCTAATATGTGTCAATAAGTGGCCAAAATCGGTGTATGGCTTGGAAACGTTCCGTTGAAAGTAGAAATCGATTTCTGTGTGCATAAGATTTTTTTTGAAGAATACGATCATCGTACCTGTCCATATATTCACTTATGTTTCGAAGTACCGTAATTGTTGATTATAGGCTCAGCAGGCAGCAGCCGCGGTGGCAGCAGCTGGTCAGCTACCGAACGCATTTGCGATGCCCGTACGACATCGTACCGCCACGTCGATCTTTGATCCACTCGTCGATCCATCAGCACTTCGTCTTGCATTGAACTCGCTTGGCGCAGGTGTAGTTGATGCTGCTTCTTTGGCAGCTCTTCAATCTGCTCTCCCTCAAATTCCCCCTCCTCTGAGTCGACAATCTCAATGTGGCACTCCCTCGGAACAAATCGCCGCATCCGCCGTTGGACTGTTGAATGATCGTCAATTTGTTGTAAGTTCTTATTTGTTTTAGTGCATTGGTTAATTTGTTGTGATGACCAGTGGTCATTCCGGGATAATAGACGTTGTTTGGGCAGAATTGAACCCCGTTTGATGTGATGCGAACTAGCCAGGTCATCTTTTCGTGCTGTGTATGGCACCGCTCTTTGAAGCATAAAACGTTTTTAAGTGGAATCAAAAAACAATTAATTGACCGCAAAGAATGATGACAATGATGAATATTGCGGCTTTCAGAGTATCATTTTTATAGAGTGGGGATTTTGTCTTCAGAATCCGTCTCCGTTCCCCCCCCCCTCCCCCCCCCCCCCCCCCCCCCCCCCCTCCCCCTCAATATTGGTGTTTTTTGATTTTTGAGAAGTGGTTATTTAGATATGCCCAAGCCGAAATCTATTTCTACAAAGCTCATTGGCGCTGTTCAGAAGTCAGATATGTTGGTTGCGGTTATAATAGCTAACTAAATGCTTTAGGGTTTGCCACGTGGTGTAGTTCCGAAGAATATCGTTGGTGCAAGTGACCTGGTTCTTCGATGGCATATCGGAGGCATTGGTGTTGGTCCGGGCCAATTTAACTCCCCTCACGGATTTTGTCTTGGTTGTGACGACGAAATTCTTGTCGCAGACACGAACAATCATCGTATTCAGGTTCTTATTATCCACTAAATTGGCTGCAACTGGCCATTATGTCAGTGGAAAGCTAAGGTTCCCCCGTTCTTTTATATGGAAATGAGAGCATTTCAGTTCCCTGTTGAGGAATCTATAAAGTTTATATGTTTTATTCTAAACAGGTTGCTCTTCTGGCGTAGTCGTTACCCTCAACCCGCTTCTGTTTTTTGAGCAAAACGCTTTATTTCATCTAGTTTGTTTCCATATTTTTATCTATGAATATACTGTGCAAAAGCAACATTTACAGTAGTATGTTGCGTCATCTCATATTTTTCTCTTATTTTGAGCGAGAGGGGATTGATTTGTGAATTTTTTATGTTTCTGTAGCTGAGCGTTTTATGTATTATGGGGCAGATCGGTGCAACGCAGTCGGAGACTCAGGCTTTTACATTACATCATTACATTCCTCTATTTCATTTGATAAATTGTATCTGCGTTTTTTTTTTTCTAGTTTGTTTCCATATTTTTATCTATGAATATACTGTGCAAAAGCAACATTTACAGTAGTATGTTGCGTCATCTCATATTTTTCTCTTATTTTGAGCGAGAGGGGATTGATTTGTGAATTTTTTATGTTTCTGTAGCTGAGCGTTTTATGTATTATGGGGCAGATCGGTGCAACGCAGTCGGAGACTCAGGCTTTTACATTACATCATTACATTCCTCTATTTCATTTGATAAATTGTATCTGCGTTTTTTTTTTTATTATCATCGAGGTGCATCTGCAGATTCTCTCAAAACAAGGCAAGATGGTGATGCAATTCGGCATCGCTGGTACGGATGACGGTCATCTGTTCTATCCAAAGAAAGTAGTTGCGCTTAGACCGAGAGTGTCGCTACCCGACGGAGGTTATATTGTGGTGGATAAGGGCGACAATAAGGCTCGACTTCAGCTGTTCACTAAAGTCGGCGAATTCATTCACAAAATTGGTAGGCTTTTTAGCGTTATTATAGGCATGTTATTTTCTTATTATTCAACGGAATGGTTTGTATAGGAAGTGTTAAATGGGGATGGGGGTGAACAATGCGAGCTTAAGGTGAATAGATTAAGGTCATTAAGGCCTCAGGGGTATTAATAAAGAAGATGCGGTTTTGTATTGCTGACCACTTTTGACAGCACTTCCTATTTTTCAGTAAACTCGATGCCTATCTAAAGCTTTCTGATAGAAAGTGAACTTAGGGGATTCTATTTATACGGGTTTTTTTTTTTCTGAGTTGTTAAATTGGTGGTCGAAGGCATCTGTTTATTGCGATCTCTGTTTTCAGTCTGTGGTTATTTACGGATGAGGTGGTGCTTCTTCTTCTGTTGAAGTTTACTTTCAATTTACGTTAAAATAAATGGCCGTCTGTTAAAATAGATGCAATTCGAAGTCGTCTGTTGTTGGTGGATGTTCGTTTGTTTGAATATGAATTAGACGACATAAACGTATCCTCTACTCATCTAGTTTTTGGAGTATAATGAGTTGTGTAATGCGTTCATGGGTACGTGATGCCTTTCGAAGAGAATCGTTTTCAGTGGCATCCTACATCGAGTATGTATCAGCATTAACCGTGAATGATGCGGGTCACCTGGTCGTATTCAATAGTACGAGTGCAATGTTTGTGCTCGATGTGGACCAAGGACCAATCGCAAAGATACTAAAATGGGCCGATTGCGGGAAGATGCTATGCGAGGCGTCCGATGTGTCCGTCTTTGAGGGTCTTTATTATGTCACCGACTATAAACAACACTGCGTTGTTGTGCTCACCATTGACGGTATGCTGTGTTATTCTATTCTAGTTGATGAAGAAAACGAAATTGAGTTAATACTCTTCAAAGAACCTTTTTCCGTAATTCTTATCTTTACATTCAGCAGTGATTTGCATTACTGAATCGCGTACAAAGGAATATTATAAAATTTGTCACGCAAAACTTTGGGATGTATTGCTGTGTTGAAGACTTTCGAAATGCATGTTGTATATGGCTATTCCCTTTGGGACTATAAAGGTTTAAGCGAGTCGACTATTGTAAACACTGTACGGAAAGGCATCAATGGTGATATATGTTTGCAGGCGATTTGGTGCGTCGTTTTGGTGCGTTTGAGCATACACCGTACCCGATCGGGGTGGATGTCTCGAAGACTGGTGATGTACTGGTCGCAGATTCACATGGCAATCACTTCCATATCCTTGTATGTTCGAAGACTGGTCAGCGATTGCAAGATTTCGAATGCACACAGCTAAAGGTATCGTTAAAGATTTCTGTAGTTTTGGCTGCATGTATAAACGCATTGGGCGTGGTTATATCATTGGCGGCCGATAGAGGTTTGGGGGATTCACGAACAGCCACTTCACACGTAGGTGGTTATTGACGATTGCAGCAGGTGGTCATTGGCATGAATCGTTGTTCACACACGTAGGTGGTCATTGCAATTGCAACAGGTGGTCATTGGCATGAATCTTTGTTCACACACGTAGGTGGTCATTGCAATTGCAACAGGTGGTCATTGGCATGAATCTTTGTTCACACACGTAGGTGGTCATTGCAATTGCAACAGGTGGTCATTGGCATGAATCTTTGTTCACACACGTAGGTGGTCATTGCAATTGCAACAGGTGGTCATTGGCATGAATCTTTGTTCACACACGTAGGTGGTCATTGCAATTGCAACAGGTGGTCATTGGCATGAATCTTTGTTCACACACGTAGGTGGTCATTGCAATTGCAACAGGTGGTCATTGGCATGAATCTTTGTTCACACACGTAGGTGGTCATTGCAATTGCAACAGGTGGTCATTGGCATGAATCTTTGTTCACACACGTAGGTGGTCATTGCAATTGCAACGGGTGGTCATTGGCATGAATCTTTGTTCACACACGTAGGTCGTCATTGCAATTGCAACAGGTGGTCATTGGCATGAATCTTGTCTGTTTGCAATCCCCATTGAAAGTGTGTCTCGTTGCAGGTATCGCGCTGTGTGGGACTTCGCATAACGTCAGAAGGGAATATTGTATCAATATCGAAGCATAACCACAATGTGCTCATGTTCAACACACTCTATTTGAATCACTAAGAGAGTGGAGAATGTTTTTGTTTTATATCATTTCTTTTTTTTTTTCACCCCAAAGTGCCGCATTTTGCGGCTTTTTTTAAAGGCGAGCTTCCTTCCGTCTTTGTTCTAGGCGGGTGCTTGCCTTCGCTTTGTTTCAATGCTGTTTCGACGTCGTTTTGACGCGTTGAATTGATCGCATTTCAGCATATTCTACTTGAAATGTTTTTGGTCGAATGTGGCCAACTATGTAACCACTACCTTGTTTGAATTTTTTTTTACTGTCGTTGATTGACAGCTGAAAAATATTTGAAATTGAAATTCGATATTACTTCAATCGGAGTTCTTTCATATATTGCGATAATATGAGTTGATTATCGATCTTAGCCTAAGACTTCGCTTTTTTTAGGCGATTTTGCATATGCAATTTTATTAAGTTGTGCCAATTCGACCATTTTTATTTGTGTTCGACCCAATGTCCTAATCAATACGGTGCTATCGTGGCCTTTTAGACTCACTCACTTCGCGTTTCTCTTGTTTTTATATATTATTTGTGTATTTTCAACATTTTTATCTTTTTTTTTCACATTCAGAGTTTCATAATTTAATTTTCATTTGTTTAGCGGCACTGCTGAAGCGAAAGACTGTGGTTGGGGGAGGAAAAGAGGGAGGGGAGAGGAAGTAGGAAAGTCATTCCTCTAATATAGATGAAAACTTCGAAGGAATAGAAATCCACCGTGATGAATTTTTATGGATTTAGACAAAAGCCGAAGAAATATAATAGACAAATAGGTTTGATGTTTTGTGTGATTTCCAGTTGAAGGCCGCATCTTTTGGTGATTATTGAGATACAGTCGTTCTGATCAGAAGTGGTGCTATCGATGCTTTTGCTCTATATTTTTGGCGTCCTTCCGATCGCATTAGTGGCAATAGATGTTGAGTTTTTTTTTTTTAATTTTTATTTGTGGTTTTTTTCTTCATTTTATGAAGTTTTTTTTTATTGTTTTGTTTTCTTTCCGATTCTTTTTGTGATGTATTCAATGCTTAACACGGGCTGCCTCTCATATTTTCGGTTTTATCATCGTTTTCTTTCGTTTTGTTTTGTTTTGTTCTGTTTTTTTTTTGATATTTATGTAGATATTATTTCCTTTTCTACCATAGTTTTTTTCCACATTTCTAAAATCAGGTCATAATTTGGAAAATTTAGCATTTTGGCCATTTATGTCCGGCACATTAAATTTTGAGGTAGATATCAAGCAAGTGCAGCATTTTGGCCATTTTGTCAAGTTGGCAAAATTGAGAAGTAGAAATCGAATAAGGCAAATAAAGCGTTTGAATACAGAAGCCGGCTGGTTTGAATCATTGGAAAGCTAATATTTCATACATCGATTGACGATCATTTCATCTGATTTCAAAAATAGAATACATGATGTTTATTTTTGTAAATTAGGGATATAAGATTCTGATTTTAGAGGTGCATTATTGCTGAAATATTTTGCGGTTGTGATTTTTTTCTAATTTCATTCTTAAACAATATTCTTCATCGTTAAATCTATAAATAGAAACGCAATGAGCAGTGAATGATACGAAATATTCCTCGACCGGGATGATGATCGACACATTTAAATATTTTTCGTATTGATCATAGCTGATTAGTTTCGATCATTCGAGGCCATCGATTGTTTATATTCACAAAATATGAGCCGTTATGATCGCTATTGATTATTATGTTTGAATGTGCTCACTGTTCGTTGCGTATCTTTGATCGTCGGTTTCGATTGTCTCAACGAGAATTGATCGCCCATAGATGAGTGAAATGCTTTTGGGAGAATTTCGGAGCATATTCGTTGTATTTCCTCGTCGATTTATTCAAATGTTGTCTTGTATATTCGCCTTGAAAAATGCTCATTCTTGCATATTATTATGGCGATTTTATTTGCATTCAACTTTTTTTTTTCTTAAATTTTCATCTTATTTCCATTGTAATATTGCAATTCGTTTGTTTCTTTGCAATATTGCAATTCTTTGTTTCATTGCAATATTGCAATTCTTTGTTTCGTTGCAATATTGCAATTCTTCTTTTTTTTTCGATTTAAATTATGAGAGCTTTCTTTATGCACTTATATCCACCGTTCTGTAATAGATTGCTTTTAGAGGTGCGCTTCTTTAACAAAGCTTTTCACTTGTAAATGTTTATTAAAATAGGTTGCCTAAGGATTATTATTTCTCCCTCTCTTATCAACTGTTTTTTTCCTCACTAACCATTTTGTTCCCCTCTTTTTTATGTTTTTTTTCTCTGTTACTCCCATACTCCTCATTATTTCTACACTTCCTAGATTGTTCTTTCTATCTCTTTCTTCTCGTAAAATTACTCTCGTCTATATATGCGTGTTTATATGTATGTGCGATATTCTTTCTTTTATTGTTTAATTGTTTTCTTCTCTATGAAATATTGCGTCAATTTCTATCAAGCAATTGATCTCAGAATCAGCGAGTCAGTCAGTCTTTATGGTTTGTTTATTTGCTTGTTTGTTTGTTTTTTTTTCTCACTATGTGAATAACTGTTCGGGTTGAGTCGTCTCGTTGATATTATTATTACTGAATGCTGATATTGTATAATTGTTAAGCAGTTCAAAGTAACGGGTCGGCTAATCGTTAAGAGATGATTGTCATTGATGTGGAAGGGGAAAGAGAGAGAGGGGAGTGGGGATTATATAATTCGAAGCGTGAATTAGAAATTTTTTATAGTTTTCACTAACCTACTTGTAGTGCTGTGGGTTGAGGGGTTTGACTTTTATCTAAAGGTAGAACGATCACTAATTTCGGCGTCAGCTATATTTTCACTTGATTGTACCCTTTAACGGTTTCCTTTAACGACATACCTTGACAGCAGAATAAGTAATCCATCGATACTGTTCTATGCCCACGAGGTTATGACCTTTCGATTGTAAATCTGATGGATATACGACGATTTTGAAATTAAGTGCTTTCGTTAGATGTTGCCGTTGTTTTTTTTTTTGTTATTACCACGCTTACTCATGCTTGAGACGATGCATATATTCATATATCCTTTTTTTTCTAACGGCATTTCTTGCATATTTTGTGTTAGGATTGAATCCGGGCATGTTTAATCAACCTCCATATGACCGTGGACTAAAGCTGAAGGTAGTTAAAATCGAGAAAAGGACCGCATTTAGCTTAGGCCTATCCCTGGGTGCGTCTTATTGGTAGCAACCAAGGATGAATAAAATCACATTACTAGAACCGATCCTTTTTACGCATATCAGTTCCCACTTATATCAGCATGTGATGCTTGGAATGCCGTTAAATGAATAAGCTGAACAAGCTTTTGAATAACTTAAAAAATTTAAAGATTGAAGAATTGTGACCTCACTCTTTTTTTAGCATCTATAGTGAGTACTGTATATTCCGGATTCATTATCAATAGATTGTGGTTGCAAGGGGTGAATTAAATAAAGCGACCCTTCCCCACTTCTCCAACTCTCATCCCCCCCTCCCTCTTTTGTTTGCTCTCCTACTTCTTCTTTTCTTCCCCCCCCCCATCGCATCTCCCCCCTCCCCCTCAGGGCTGCCTCGTTGAAGTTTGTCTCGATGGGGCATTTCAATAGATAAACTGAAGCATAATTCTGAACGCGCAAGTAGAACATCAAATGGCTTCAATTAAAAGAATGATTCATAGATCGCCGCCATTGGCTCTGCAACGATGACTTTTTTGCGGTACTTTTCGAAACGAAGCACTTATCTCGTCGACCTGTTTTATTTATTTAGCCGGATATTATGTTTGTTCTTTCGTCATTCTTACTGGTAAATCGATCTATGGCGTTGTTATTTTCGATTTTATTGGAAATTCTAAAAAAGCACAAAACGGAAAATATTCTATTAACTAATCTGTAAAGCGCATTGATGCTAATTTTTTTTATTATTATACCATTGGTTAATGATGACGAGATTTTATGATTATTAATATTTGTAGTTTGAAAAATTTCCAGTGAATAATTGCAATTTTCTTATCAAGCATTTTTTTTTTTACTTTTTTTTTCTGGTAACTATATTTTGCCGCCATTTATTCCCAATTATTCCAACTGTATTGGATTTTTTATTTTATTTTTATTTTTTGAAAAGACACTTCCGATTTATTTTTTCATTTTTTACGGTGTTAATTTTTATTTATTTGTTGTTGATGTTGTTTAATGCCCAGAAAAGTTTGTTTGCTATTTGGTAATAAGGCTGATATTAATTTCTTCCGCTAATATTCGTAAGTTGATGTAAGCTTATGCTTGTTTCTTTTTATTGTCATCGTTTTTGATCGTTTTTACTGGACGATATAAGTGAGCTGTTTTAAAGGTTTTATTGCTGAGGTAAGATATTTTCTTCTTTTTTTTCATTTATGAATCTTTGAGATTCTGCAGCGAAAATTTTCGCTTCCCATTTGCCACAATTTGACTTTTTGCTTTGTTTTATTGTTTGAGTGAAATTAGGTGATTTGTTTTTATATGCTTCCAATTTTTAGAAGAATTTCCATCGCATTTTATGCAGCTTACTCGTTGAAATAATTCATTTCTATTCTTTTAGGTTACTTTTTTTTCTCTGTATTTATGTTTTTTTTTAAATTTCACAATTGCTTTTTAAATTTTTGCTTGCTTTTGGAATTCAGCTTTGCAAAAAAGACCTCGATTGGTATGGCTACTTGACTCTAGATTTATTTGTTTATACTTTTTCATCCGTTAAGAGAAGCTTCCAGTAAAGGGTTTTTCATCGGTTAATTGATCATCTTTGAAAGAAAACGCTGAATGAACTGGAAAGTAACGAAGCTAGATTACTGTCAGAATTCTTAGCTGTCGACGAAGTACTATGTTTATGCTGCATCGTTGCTTACTGCTTCTTGGACATAAGCGGCACTTTTCATTTTGGAGTTATTGCTATTGCTATCCCATACGAGGTTTATTTGTAATATTATTATATAGGGTATTTTATACTATTATTGTATAGAGTATGTGCTATACTAGCTTTTTTTTTTCTGCCATTCCGTAATTTTTGATGCGTTATGTCGTTTTTTGTGATGTTTCGATGGGTAAGGTGCGGTTGCCTTGATTCTGGCTAGTGGTGGTTATTTAGATTAGAAGTGAAGGGTTACTTATTGCTTTACATATGAAGGTACCATGATTGTGTATTATNTATTTAAGGTGTTACGGTGAGTTTGTGGTAACGTGAGCAGGACGTTTGTTATGGTAGTGAAATCCACGCACTTCGACTGTGTCATAGCATAAGCATGATCTTATATTCGAGTGGAAGATATAGAGGGAAGATGTGGTGTGCAAATGTTTTTATGCTCATATGCTGTAGGTTGACTTCTTTTGTTGCGTTTTTTCGCCTATTTTTGTTCATTTATCGATGGGTGATAGATATTTCGTAGATGCACTCATGTGATATACTCGAGCAAATATTACGGCAACTGGACACAAAATTGGTTGGCTTCGATGCGCATATTCAGTTAGTTTTGCTTTTCATTTAATAACGCTACATTATATGATGGAAGTAGAATGCATGTCTGTTTGTCGGATACGTTGTCTGTTCATGTTGTCAGATACACCTTCAATTTACCGTGAATCGTTGCTGAGTGTTACACGAACGTATCGTATCAGTGATGAACGATCCAACAAATAGGCAAACTTGGAAAGTCACGGCTTCTGTTTGCTCTTCATCTATTTCATTAAATTCTACTCAGTCCCTCATCCTTTGAAGATAGAACACTTTTTAGCAGATTTTATTTGAATTGCAAAGCTAACGCTATCTGTGGGATTCAGATTTGTAATCTTTGATCTATGACCTAAACTAGCTAAGTGCTGAGTGGGGCTTTGGTCAGCTTTTGAATGAGTTTTATATGTTGAAGTTATATGTGTCTTTGCGTAATTAATGAATGCGTCACTGAGATTTTCTTTTCTAACATAGGTGTACAGATGAGGAGTTCAAAAAAAAAAAAAAAACAGTGAAAATTCAATGTAACTCATCATAGCTACCAATTTCCATAGTATTCAAACATGCAGGTGCACGGTTATGGCATTGGTATAGTGTGTGTTGAATATGCAAATTTGCAAAGACTCATAAAAAGAACACCATCAAAAGCGCTTTGCAACTTGAGTCTTTGTTTCCAGGAAACTTACAAATATTTTGGACAGTTTTGCAAAGACGAATGAAGGTGGATCGGCGCTGCTATTTGGACCGCCATCTTGTGGGAAATCATCGATTGTTCGAAAGGTCTATTCGTTTGTTGTAGTTGTTATTGTTCAAAGACAAGAGGATTGGGATGGAGCAATTCTACCAGAGGCAAGGGGATTGGAATAGAGTAATTTATGTCCTTTTTCAAGAAGTTAATACATTTGACGATGGGCATATATTGTTTTGTCGATTAGTTATCACTTAAAAGTTGAAAAAAATATTTTCAGGTTGTAATGAAATATGCAAACGATATGGAAGTGGTATTTATCGATGGTCTCTTGCATACGAACGATGCATCGGCACTTAGAATTATCAATGAGCTTGAATTACAACTCGTAAAAATATTATCTCTTCTCATCGTTATATTATTGCTTTCTTGTTTAGATTACTTTTCATTTCACGACTAGCAAATAATTTAGTTCAGAAATAACAAACTCAACCCTTGATCCATATACTATTAGATATCCATAAAAATTTGCTTAAGTGAGAAAGCGTTCAGAGGAAAGCAATTCATGTCACACGTTTTCTTATATAATCATAAATAACGGCAAACTCCGACCCTTGTCTCTCAGCCTGAAATCTTGGGTAGCTGATGTTGATTTTGAGCTTTGATTTGCATATGCAAATTTTGAGCCTTCATTTGTGGGACCCCTCTTCTCCTCCTTTATTTCAAATTAAAGAGGGGCATGGTGCCAGTGTTTGCAATGTTACTATCTTAGAGTTAGAGACTATTGGTGAGTTTGTAAAATGATGTTATTATCAAGTTTTAGGAGTGTTTTTTTTTTCAGAGGAAGCCATACATAGTAGTAGTGCTGAATTTGGAGCAGTTTTTGGTTCGTGCAACACAGGTGCTTCTCTACAAAGTGTTGGATGCAACTCGTACTCAACCGCTGTTCGCGCTTTGTGTCACTTCACGTCAGGTAGGTAGTTTATTTATCCAAGACAGACAGGGAGAGAGAGGAAGCGAGGGAGAAAACTGTTCTAAAGATTTGTTTATAGGGTATGAATTGGATGAAAAATTTTATTAAATGAATCGGCTTCATCTTTTATGATATCGGTAGTTTATATGGGGTGTCTGTTATTGCGTTTGAGAGGTTGCGAATCTAAAAGTTTCGTTGAGGATGATTCGATTTGAGGATTGTACACAGTTGTTGGAGAAACGTGTGCGCTCACGTCTTTCGAACTTATCGTTAAGTTTTGCTCAGCCGGATATGACATTCGATGATTTTGTAAATGCTTTCTGTTGTTTCCTTCGAATGGATGGCGATTCGAGTTATGCACGAAATCACAATTCGTCACTTGATGTTAGTTATTTCCGTTTTACTTGAAGTGTAATTTGTGATGAATTGGTTGACACAATCGGAGTAACGAAGCCGGTCGGGTCGACCAACCTTAATGAATGAGAAGAAAACGCCCTTAACTGACCTCTGGAATCCGATAAGCTGATACTGTGCATTTGCAGTAGGCTAATGCTGTTGCTGAATCATTGAAAATCGCATTATTAGTAATTAGGATTAAGGAGTTGATGAGCTAGGCGTAGCACTAATTCATTAAAGGCTATGCCGTAAATCCCAGTTCATAATGCCTATTTGCACCTTTGCAATATCTTGGTGACAGGAGCTTATAGGAATCGTAGCCTTCAGGTTTAAGGAATTCACCTTGCGGAAGATTGGTGAAGATTCAGAATGATGAAGACGTATAGTCAAGATGTAAATGTATTACTCAAAAAAGGGGAAAAAATAAAAAACGGATGAGGAACTAGACAGTTGAAACTGAACATGAATTAGCGTATTGGGATTGAATGCTCAACTGAGGAGAGGCATTTAGGGGATTAGGCATCATAATGCCAATATCAGTCAGTGCTGAATGTTAATCTTAGATGATTTAAGTAATAAAGGAATATGGGAGATCTTTTATTCTTTCCCATATATATTTTCCTTTATGAAGTGGAATAAATGAATATAGTCTGAATAAGCAGAAATGAATAAATCAACTCTTGTTCTGTAGTGGTTTGATATGAGGTATATTTATATGCCAATGCAATGGGATTACTTTTTCAAGGCAAATAATATCGTCAAGTTTCGATAGTATTGTATTTTTGAAGGGATTTATAAAGGAATGTTCGGTGGTGAATCTTCTAAAAGGAGTTTATAACGAACGACGCAGTTATAGCATATTAAAACAAATAGTGGCCACATTTGTCGGTTTCATGCTTGCTGATGGTATTCATTGCATCTGCAATACTCCTGAATGCTATTGCTTGCTGAGGAATGCAAGAGATGCGATTGTACCGGTGGATGATGTCAACGAATCGATCATCTCAAGTAGGTTTCTTATTCGATTTGTTATTTCTGTAGTTAGTTGGTTCGAATAATTGTACTTACCTATGTGACATAAATTTGGCATTTGGAATCGAGGGGAATAACATACCTCTTGTATTGTATGATTATTTGTTTGTTGCAAAATTATTATGTATCGTCTATTGATGAGAGTATTCATTGAAGGTCTAACTCTACGGCAGCTGTGTCTATTAACGTGTTGTGCTCGCATCGTACGGAATAATCGACGGAAAGAGTTCACCTATCGCAATGTTGTGCAAAGTAGGTCTTTTCGCGTTACTTTCATGTTTTTTTAACTCTTTTATAGCCCATCATCATCAACAAGGATGATGGTTGATTGTTGTTATGTGATCGCTGTTTTGGTCCGATTTTTTTATTTTTATTTATTCATTTTGTTTATTTTATTTCATTTTGTTTTTTTATTTTTTTGCTCACTTAATGAATGCAAACGACAGATTTATATAATAATTGCTTAGGATATCATCTATTGGAGTGATTGATTTGTGGCGGTTAATGGTCGGTTATTACGTGTCTATGAGGTGATACATTATATAATGCTGGGATTTTTGCTGCGGTGACTGATTTTGTTTATGCAAAACTTGAATTTCAATGGAATTTGTTGATTACAGATTATCGTCGTTTGACGAATTCATATCTAGCTGCATTATCTGTTAGTGATGATATGATCTTGTACAAGGAGCTCGACACGTTGTGTGATCTCGCTCTCCTCGAAAAGTCACCGTCGTTCAACGGACAACTTGCATTCAGAAGGACTTCACTTCAGGTTGTTCTCGAATGAATTCTTCACTTTTCCAGCTAGCATATACGTCAATGTTTTTATTTAGCATAAGAGTGGTGGTTTAGAAGAGCTAGGGAGAGGAGCTTTGTGGTGAAAAATTTTGCGAGCATTATGCCCACAAGTCCTTGATTTTCTATGTTCAACATCCTCACAGATCTCTAACTTTTTAGTCCACAAAGTTATATGAAAAACGGATGCAACGAAAAGTCGTCCTGTATCCATCTGGCGTCGATTACGCTGCACATTGCGCTGAAGGTAGCTTGAGCAAGTGTCTGTGATATTTTAATTGCAGGTGACGGGTATTTGATAGAAGTGAGCAAGATTAATGCCATTTGGTGTTATTATATGCTTACTTTGCATTGATGCATTTGTTTGATTTGCTTTTTATTCACTTTGCTTTAAAATTTGAAGTATATTTGCATACCTGTATGTCGAATTATTTATGGTCGGCGTGATTTGACTATGAGTGGGATTCGATCATGGTTATATTGAGCTAATCCTTTACTCGACATTCACTCAAATGTTTCTTTTGTGTTTAAATGATGGAAAATTGCAGGTGGATTGTGATCTGGTTATAAAATGCCTCAACGTTTTCACTCCTCTTCCGGTAGCTGTATCGCAATGGCTACAAGACTTAGATAAATAATTGATCGTCGTTATTTGATCTTCTGAAAAGGACGCAATCGTCCGAAAGGAATTTGGAAGTACTGTCATTCGGCCGGTAAATTTTGTCAAGGCGTAAGTGTTGAACTAAAATATGGCTTATTTTTGTTTCTCACATAATTTATATTCCTCACATAAAAGAATTCATTTCCAAATTGCATCAAAAGAATTAAAAATCTGTGGATAAGATGAGGTGTTCATCTCTATTTTTGCATAGTTTAAGCACGAAAATGCCTTTGTTTTATATGTGAAAACTTTTACATTGTGGAAGTTGATTGCATTCAAGAGTGAAACTCAGAAGACCGTTTTCGTTTGGGGGGAAGCGATCTTCGATGGCGTTAGCGAAAGCAACTGGCCAAAGGAAGATGGGAGCAATGATATGACCATGGAGAAATATTCAGAGGATTGTTGCATGATTGGAACTAAGGATTCACGTTGTTTTTGGAAGTGATGTGTGGTTGGATTTCTGTTGTTGATACTGGTGGAATGTCGTATGGTACCATGCGCTGTCGCTATTTCTGAGTTGTCTTGAAGTGTATAAAAATTTGCAGTTCTATTATGCTGTCATTCATATGCTTGCATAAATACTCGGCTGCGTTTTGTTGATAAAATGCAGCCAAATTGTTCATATTGAGCTAATCGTATATTGTATTCGATGTAGGCGGCGGTTTACTTCAGTGGTATGGGTCTCTACTGCTATTCGGTCACATTTCAAATAAGCAAAACAGGGAGAAGGGTAGGATACAATAATAGCGCAGAGGGAATTTGTGCTGTTGTTGTACTGTTTGAGCTGGTTTCGAGGCCGCGTGATGCGTGAATATTTGCTACTCTTGATAACCCATGATGATAGCTATACCACAATGATCTGATGGCTTCGCTCCAAATACTCGAGCATTCGGTCAAATGGGAGGGTGTTCGAGCCCTTGCAGGGGAAGCCGAGGGCTACTTGCGTGGGGTCAGTGGCTGCTGGCGGGTTTTGAGTTCGATTACTCCACAGGTCAGTGGCATTGTGTAGATGTAGAATGCAGGATTGTGTGGATTAGTTCGTGAACATTTGTATGAGTGAGGTCAGGTTCATTGTGTGTGTCGAAATATTAAACACCTTGAAGACATGCCGCATCAGAAACCAACAGCAAAATTATTAACGTTCATGCTTGGTAATTCTTTGAGTTGTCACCTCAAGCGATGTCGCCTCACCTCAAGCAACGAATCCCACAAGAGTTTTTCATTGTGAAGGAGACGCCAGAAGAATATTGTCTTTGATTTCGATGATAAATTTTCATTTGTCGATTACTCCATTTAAAACGTTCGTTTATTTGCTGATGCTGTGTTTGTATATATATATATATATATATATATATATATATATATATATATATGTTCGTCTCACGTTTTGCATATTGTTCTCTTTGTTTGCTTCGTAGATAACCATATTATGCGGAAGCCTTGTAAATATTTTGATGTAGGGATCTATTATATCGATTTGGACGGATTTTACGAAGTGATGACCAAGATTGGTTCTGCACATTGGTTCAAGAGTCGTCTTCGCGCCCACTGGCAACCTCTCCAACTTCTCCAAGGTGCTATTCTCGAGATCGATTTGCCCCAGGGACGGGATTTAAAAAAAATTTTTTTTTTGGAAAAAATCAAGCTTTTCAAGCCTAAAATTCAACGCTTGATGGGGTAGATGGGACGAAGCAAATCTTTTGTAGGCTTGTGCAAATGGTCGAGGCAGTTAAAGATGAAAGTATTATTCTGCATATTTCTCGTTTACTTCCTAATAGATGAAAGGTTAATTTATGGAAATGCAAAAAGCGCATATTGTGCCAGCTGGCTTTTTTTACATGGTTCTTGATTTGTTTTATTGAAAACTGTTTTTATTAGATTTCTAAAAATATATAGATGAAATCAATTACACAAAATTAAACAATTGAAAGAGTAAAGAAATAATATTGCGATGAATAAAAAATAAAAATAAAAATTATTGAAGCAAACGGAATTCGGCGAGAAATTGACAGCACAATGATGACACATTCTTTTAGTCACCTCATGTAGGTCATCGTTTTATATGGAATTTTGGGTGTGAAGCATTCCACAAACTGGTTGCCACTGTTGTTTTCATCACTTTCTTTAGTACCGTTCACAATAGGTTCTATGCAATCTTATTTGGGTTTTTATTTTTACCTATAATTAAGTGTTATTTTTTAATTGTTTTATTATTTATTGTATGTTTTAGGTTTATTTTTTCCGCGCTTTATGGTTGATCGATTCGATTAGTAAGTACATTATTCTGGAGAGTGTTGTGTACAGTTGAGATGTTGGAACTTGAATGCAGTATTTGTTTGTTTGAGAAGTTATATGCTAACAATTTCTAGAAAGCTTTTAGAGAGCTTTCCAAGAGGATAGTGGCAATTGTTTAGAAATGCTCTATGCTCATCACCTCGTTTCCGCCTTTTCTATTGCTTATATACGCAATTCGTATCATACTTATTCGATGCTACTATGTTGTAGTGCGTAAATAATTGCTTATTTATTTATTTGCTTATTATTATTGAGAAAGGGAAGTTAAGAAAAAATCTTTTCGATAATTCGATCGTATTTCAGTGAATAATTACGAAAGTATTTCTACGATTGAAATCACAATTATCGTTTGTTTTCATTTTGTTCGTATTTTTTGTATTTTTCTATTTCACTACACCATCTTTCTACTAAGGTCGCTGTGCTCTACAACTGGTAGGTGATTCGTTGCAAATTGCCTTCTTTGTTCTTGTTGAATGAATGCGAAACGTTGAAATTATGGACGTAGCAAGGTAGGAGGGGATGGAGAGGTTGCCAATAACTGCTTCTTCCTTCCTTCCTCATCCCCCTATTCCTAAATTTGAGCGATAGTTTTTAGCCCTTGACGTTCGATGATCATTAACAATGAAAAAACCATTTAAGTGCCTTTTGAGAACTTCTTCACTGCTTGTCGTTTTAAAGTGTTGTGATTTTCAACACCTTTAATGCTTCTTCCCTCTCTCTTCCGAAAGGATATTGAGTGCGCATTCGAAAAGTTCTTTTTTTTTGGTTATCTCCATAATATACTTCAAAGTTCACGTCATCTAGCCGACATGCATACAGTTCAAACGGTTATCGATTAATTGATGGCGCCTTCTGATACGTATAAAAATGTTTGATCTCATCGTTTCTCTAGTTTGTATTAGTATCTTCATATCGTCATGTCATGATCTTCTTTCAGCGTTGCCTCATCGCTGACGTTTCTTTCATTTCTTTGCAACGCTTTCGTCGGTGACATTTCTATTCAGCGTCCTTCAGCATCAGAATCCTGAATTCGATGATTCCTTTTGAGAATTTAAGATGTCCAATATTGTGATGCCTTTATTAGATTATATAAGATTGTGACTCGTTGGCTTGATGAAGGAATCTTTTTCTGTTGGCATTTATGCTCGCTTCGATACTGCTTTAACTCCACTGAAATAGTGTCGTTGCATACTCTCAGATATCAGATAACGGATAGTATTGATCAGAGTTGATGTGTCTCTTAGGGAATTTATTGCATATTTTGCATTTCTTAAATTCGAATTTAATCTGAGAGCGTTTATTACTATCGTACTTACTTTATAATATTGTTGCGTTGTTTTTACTTCGGAGATACACTGAAATGAGGCAGGGGAGAGGGCGAGAGGGAAGGACAGATCGAGTTATTGTCAAGTGATGCGTACAATCACCTAAATTTCAATCATGACTGTCTGATTTTTTTATTTATTTATTTCTTTTTCTTGGAATATTTACAGAATATTTGATTACCATTTCGAGCTAATTTTTGTCAATATTGCATAAATAATATGAAATGCACCTGAGTTGAGCTAATACTAATCTGCTCGTATAACTGTCTTATGGCAGATATCTTCATAGGTTAATTACTGTAAAGTAGTTAATGTGTACATTGCAAGCGAATGTTTTGATAGCGTTATTAAATTGGCGCATCTCATCTATGCATCCATTCGTCGATTTATTTAGTAACGCTCAATCATCATCGATGACGCCAATAGATGCGATCGCTATGCGTGCTTATTAAGCAATCGATCGTCGTAGAGTGCAAAAAGAAGGAAAATGTTATTAGGTATAGGGCATTCAACAAACTTGACTCCATTATGGTAACTCAATATTATTAGAAATACAGCTAAGTAGTAAAAATAAGCTCTGCTTGGTGTGAACATCCACCGCGAAAACTCACAACGAATCGAAACAGAACGGAAAGTAGGGATTGTCAGATGTCCTTACATCCGCCCAACGGGAGAACATTGTTGAGATGCGTACAGCATTGGGCGAGGAAGATGTAAAGACAGCTGCACGAAAACGGCTGCCAGGATTCGAGTCAACGGATAGAAGCCATTGCAAACGCTGTGGCAGAGAAACGATCAACGAATTGAAGTATTATGGAGGGAGCGAGAGTCTGTTTGGATGTCACAGGGAACATAAGAGACACGCGAATGTGGCTAGGTAAACGGCAATGCAATGCGGGGAGATGGCTGCGTCGAGCGAGAATTTCAAACATTCGTTCACCACGTCTACACAATATCCAAACTAGACTCTCGTCGGTGACAGTGCTGCACCTGAGGTCTTTGTGCATCCACCTCCGCAAGAACACAAACACACGTTGTGTGGAGTGTGACTGGTGTGACTGCATTCGGTGATCATTGCTGAATCATAGTGCTTGCTGCTCTTGTTTGCGATCGTCAGCAACTCACGGTCTTTAAGCGATTTCTTTGTCGATCCCTATTCCCTCTCAAATCGACGATTAGATCGAAGCGCAAAAGTAGTCGGTTGTTCAGTTGAGCATCGCTCAGTAATGTCATCGCAGATGACTCGAACCGACTTCAAAACCACTGAGGATACGAGTCGCGTTTCGGCGACTCATAGACGTGAGGAGAGGCGTGTTATTTCCGATGGTCAAGTGGAACGAGTGGAGCTCGAAGAACGTGATCAAGAAGAGTACTACTATGTGGAGTCACGTGACGATATTCCACCACGAAGACGTTTTGCAGATGGTTCAGAAAGTGTCACAATGAATTTCTCAACCGATGACCGCCTTCTTGGCAACACGGTACTTTATCTGTCCTTCTTGCTTGATCGATCGTAAAATTGATTTCAAACAATTCAAACTTACATCTTTGATATAATTTGAGGTGATATGTAAAGTGCGAATACTTTATGTTATTGAAGAGTAACGAAACCTAACAATAGAAAGATTTCTTGAGAGCAGCATTGAAAAGACGAATTTCAACATTTCGACGGTGATTTCAACATTTTCGACTTAGTGCCCAAAGAAGATGGATGAATTTTTCGGCTTTTCTCTCATCGTCTATTCCATCGTAATCGTATAGGCTCATATTTCGATCAACACGAAATACGACCGCTTCATTAGAAGCACATTTACTTGTCACTATCAGAGAAATTGCTTATGGTAGACTAAATAGCGATAAATGCTTTGAACGGGGTATAGATCAAGTAGACAATTTCATGCGCTGAAAAAAAAACTTTTCTTTTGATCTGTGTTGTTTTCAAATAAATACTAGTTCATCGAGCTATTCTTCACATCTTTGGTTGAGATGGTAGTCGCCGCATGCGTTTTTCTAAATCTTAATGCTCGAAATATCGTTTTCGTTTATATGAAGAGTTTTATCTATTTTGAGGTAATTTTAAATGATGTTCGCCAATAGAGTTGTTTATTTACGTAGTTCAGTAAAGTGATGAATTCGGTAGTATGATAGAGTGTTCCTCACTAGGAATTTGAATTACTACTTGTTGTATAATTTCTTAATATCATGGATAGAGATATGATTTTGTTTACGTATTACGAATGCATTTTACTGTCACCTATATGTGCTTTACAGTTATTGATTTCGAATTGGAAAAAATTATTTTCCACAATGTTATAGAAAATTTGCATATTGATTGCTATCCTTACAAATTATTTGCATTTTTGCATCTAGCTATTTGCATATAAAAAAGAACAAATTTAAAAAGTATTGCAGTGACCTTTTATCCCTACAAGACAATGAATGCGATTATCTCACGGATAGGTCAGAGATTATCGCATTCATCGTTTTGTAAGGGTAAAAGGTCACTGCAATACTTAATAGATTTTATTCTTTCGGTATATGCATATCGCTTCGAGAAACCTTTTAATTACATTAAAAAATATTGCGTTTAGTGTTCTCTACAAACTTTACGGGTCCATATCAGTGATATATTGGTGTTATTTCCAATATATGCACTAACATTGAGTGTTTTCGCCGTACTAAGTGATGAATGAGAGTATCTTTCGATAGGATTTTGAAGTGATAACTGTTTTATCAGTAGATACTCGATGGTTAGTTAGTGCCTCGCTTAGCTAGGGAAGGTGTGCTGTATTTATCGGCATCGTTATGGTTAAACCTAGGAATATATGATAGCATTATCGATGCGGATTGTGAGATAAAAGTGGAAATGGCGAAACCAATAGGCGGTATTCTCAGAAGTGCATTTTTTTCAAAAAAATTGAATTGCATTTCGCTCTATTTTCATCTGTTCATAGGGTTCGTGCTCGCTATGCGCTTCGCTTTGATGAACATTTTTAGTTTTTTTTTTGTTGAAAAACTTCGATGTTTCCGACCGTTCACATATGAAATTCCATTAAAAATTTGAGATTTTTTGAAATTTTTTATTCATTTATTCTTATTTATTTATTTATTTATTTTGCAATGAGGAGTGACTATGGTTGGCAAAACTTGAACATCATTTTTCACTTGTTATTTTAAAAAAAAAAGCTTTATTCATGTAGATCTATAGTGGATGGATATGTATTGATCGTCTAAGTTAAAACTTTTCATAACCGTTTATGGTGATTAGTAAAATCGTTACACGCAGGCGAGAATCGTAACCATGATTATCCGCTTTCCGCGCAAATGCTTAAACGACTAAGCCTCACTTCCACCATTGAGTGGAGAATGAAATCGATGAGAGTGGATGCAGAGATAAGATTTTCACAATATTGTGCGGTTATAAACTCACCCTGGTATGTTGGGCGTTCGGTGAAGCTACTTATTTAATTTCATGTATTTTTTTGATTTGGAATCTCATAAAGCATATTTGAGCATAATTTGCATAATATTTAAATTATGCTTGAAAATGCTGGAAGTAAGTTCTGAAAATTTTTTTTCAAAAATTTAATTCAGTCTCAGAAAAAATTCCCCTATCTTTCGAAATAGACTTGAAAGGTGGTCATTTAACTCATTCTGTTTGTGCTTTATTCTTTTTGTTTATCTTCCATTTTATGATCTCCAACCGAACTCTGAGTCAATTTTGTGATCCTTTCTCTGCTTCGAAGGTATAAAATTTCTTTTCCGATTCGAAGATCGACTATAGAAATAATTCCCTCATTTGTCTTGTTTTCGCTAACGTTGATATACATATTATGGTATTAGCAGCTATCTTCTGAATTCATATCAAAAGCTATATCATTTTGTCCTTTTCTCTTTCTATTGCTCTATTATGTTATCTTCTCTATTTCATTTCCTTTCCTATTCTAATACTTTTTTGTGCTTTTTATGTTTTTCAAATTACTCAAGGTTGAAATTCGAAAAAAAGGAAGAAAATATCCTATCGGGAAATATTTGGAGCAATTTCTTTGTCTTTGTGGATTGATTTTTCATTTATTAAATACCATGTGAATCAGTTATATTTTTCGAATATCAACAGAGTTAATGAGTTTTATAAAGCTCTAATATACATTTCGCCTTATTAGCGGAAAAGAATTTTGGTAGAATCGAGCAAAGAAATGACTAGCAAAAGACTGTTATAAATTTCCATCGTATTAGGTCACTGACCACCTTCCTTCTCCCCATCCTCCTACGCTTCCCCATCAATTGCTGTCGAATCGTACCATAGTGATTCATTTTTTCGATATTGACTTGAGACTATGGGACAGATAGTTATGCTGTACTCGGCCTGGCTGACTTAAACTCGATAGTTGCTTCCAGTCATTAATCCACCGTCTAGATGGACAACAGTATGCAATTATTACAGTATATTTAGGTATAAATTTGCGTTCTGTTCGAGAGTATGACGGTGTAACATTGGTATGTGTTAGATGGATACGTCTTGTTAGGATTTGCTTTTAAGCTTATAGATGTTTGAGTTGCTTATTGAAGTGGTGTTTTTAGCGCTGAAAGCAGTGTTCTTTTTTTTTTTTTTTTTTTTTTTTTTTTTTTTTTTTTTTTTTTTGCAAAACAATCCATCGTTTTTTTCAATGTTAATTTAGTTGACGTTATTTGTAAATAGAACGTTTCGCATTTGTTGTACGCATTGTACACAATTGCTCAATGAGTGCAAATATACGAATGCAATGCGCAATCAATTCAGATTGATTCATATCGCTCTTTTAAATTTATGCAATTTGCATAATTCATTAGCGAAGATTGTAATTGATACATTGCAATCATTTGCAATCACCGCTAATCAATTATGCAAATTACAACGGCTTATTGATAAGCAAATGTGATTCACTTCTCTAATCGGATATTATGCTTATCATTTGTTGATAAGCAGGAATTCTGTGAATCAGAGGGAAACCCGCACTGATTAAAATATTGCTAAAAGGAAGACAAATAGAATACTGAAATGAAACTAATTGCGCATGGCAAATCTGTTTTTAAAGAGCTCTATCCATTAAGCTTTTCTATGCCATTCTAGTAATTATGAGATACAGTAAGTTTTTAGATTTAACCCCTTCCCCTATCAGAAGTTGAGTCATAAGTCACTAGCAGTCTCGACCACTTTTTCATCCCGCCTGTTATTTACTCGAACAAATATTTAATCAGCAGTTTAATCATCGTTATTCGAGGATCTCTTTTGGGGGCAATAGTTTTCAAACTTCGAGCGTTATCCTGAAGGAGAGAAACTCTGAGACGTTCGCTGCATTTCTCTGACGCTACAGAGGCCAACTTGCGGAGTTGCATTGCTTAGACTTTGGCGTTAGGAGCCTGGATGTATCGGACAGCTCGAAGAACAACGTGTCCTGCGAACTCCAAAATGTATTGGCACAGAAAGCATCAGTTTGCGAGTGTGGAGGTCGGGCTTTATTGAGTTGACGGGTTTTTGCCATTACGGAAGCACTAGGCGTGATGTGTGTCATTCTCGTCTGCAGTAATTATCTCCTAGGAGAGGTCCTGCCTATGTGGACGCGGCAGCAGACTTTCATAGATAATGAAATAGACAGCTCGATCGGTCAAAGCGTGAGGCATTCAGTTAGATATCGTTTTGTGGTTGCCGATATCATGAAGGTGACAAAGATGGTACGTTAGTAGTGCTCAAATGCTTTCTCCAAATTTTGCTGTTAGAGTTCGGATGCATTTCTAGCTGATGGTGTAGGATATTTTCCTTCAGGAGAACCAATCTGAGAAGAGCTATACCTGAACCTTTTTGTTTATTTAACGAACTCAAAAGGCATCTCTCCTGATTTAGTTTTCACTACATAAAACTCGAAATGTGAGACTATGTTTTTATTTCGTCCTCTGAAAGTTATTTTTAAGTTGCTTAGAAATGTAAATATAAATAAATAGCTAAAAATATAAATATATTTATAAACAAGTAGATAGAAGTATGAATGTAAATGTAAACAAATAAATAAATAAATAAAAATATACATATAATTTTTTACCTATTTATCTACGCATCACTTCTCATTCGTATCGACTCTACCATTTTGTCGTTTGCAATTTCATCGATATTGTTTATGTGGGTTGTTTTATGAGAGCGTTGCTAATTGGGTTGGTACAAGATAGATTCCACGTGATGACTAAGTATTAGTCGCTGACTGCCACTTGAAATTTAATTAAGTGCCTAACGGATGCAAACAACTCTTCATGTTGCCATCACTCCTCATTTGTACCAACTCTATCAACCTGTCGTATCACCAACTAACGTTGTGCCATTGATTTGCTTTTCTCTTCTCTCTTATTTTACTTTCATTTTCTTTTCATTACTTTATACTTTTAAATGTGAGCATGCAATTTTCTATCGTTGTCACTTTGGCACATTCAATTTTCGAGTTATTTTAATGTTCGTTGTGTCATAACGTTCTATAAGGAGTGCATTTATTTAGATCCATATTTAAGAGGGATCCTATAATTTGCAGCTTCTAAGCGCATGCGGATTGTACGGGTATCTAAGAGAATGTGATATAAAATTATCAAAAACAACCACTCAGAAAGGTCGTGGAATTAGTTTTAATCTCGTATATCGTCTCATAGATTTTAATATTGCGGGTTGCATATCATACAGCTCTCGAAGCGTTCTCGAGGAGAATTGATATTGTAGGTGTATGGTATAAGTCGTTTGCTTCTTGTCGACGTTCTTATGGAATTTAATTCTCTCATTATTATAGATCTCATGTCTAATTTCTACTTTTTTTTTCCGCCTTAAGCTAAACGTAATACAGGTTTCGGTCACCATCGGGAACCATCTGGCGCCGGTTTTAACATATAACCACAGGGATATTGGATTGAACGTTAGCAATCCCACCAACGATAGGCATCGAGACAGGATTTAATCAACGTCGTTCTTTTTTCCTTCTGCTATAGGAAACTCACTTAATTTATGACATTTTTTAAACTCTCCTTTTACGCCTACGTATTATAGGCATGCGATTTGCTTTAGAGAAATTCAAAAGCGCTTTTGAATGATTTATATTTGCATAAGATGTGAAATGTATGCAAAATAATTTAAAGTATGGAATATTGTTATAAATTACTCATAAAAATGCTTTATATTTGATTTTATTTAATTAATGAAACGCAAAAAATTGTCACATCCGAGATTCGTATCGCATTTTACGACCATTATCGAACATAAGCAAATTTCATCAAGCAAATATAGCGATAAAATTCTAGTCTTAATATGGCTATGATCAGATTCAGTCATATCGAGCTAAGTGATAGGCTATTGTTTAGTGGGATTAATCTAGTATTACTACTATTATGGTACTATAAATTGTAATCAGATTTCCTGAGTCAATTTAGTGCATAGAGGATATCTAAATTGAATTTCATGACGACTTCGTGAACACTTTAGGGGAACTAACATGGGGATATTTTCGTGGAAAATCATTTCAATATTATCAAAAAAGGTAAGAATTACTTGGGAGATATAATTTGGGAAATAATATTTCGATTATTGCTATGGATATTGCCGAGATAGGAAAAGTATTATCGCTGTTCTACCACTTTGAATATCCACTTGAAAAATAAGCGAATTAACGAAGATGTAGTTGGTCTAGAGATTAGTTCCCTGATGTTGTCAAATCTTCCCCTCCTGTAAACGATTATTCGAACTCAAAACAAGTGATATATTGAATTTAATACTAAATGAGCATATTTAAAGTGGAATATTTAGTCGAATTCTTACTGGTCTTTTCTATTCTGTCGCCCTTTTTTTTGAAAGGCCGATATGCCAGCCGGTTGCCGTTTTTTTCTCCGACAGAAACGAATAAGTGAACTAGAATTCCCGTCTCGTGGTGATCTTCGAAAAATTTTAGCGTTTATAAAAGTACAAACTTTATATTAATATTGAAAGAGAAAGTTTTTTAAAATTGTAATTGTTATTATTATAGATAAAATTGATAAATTAAACCAGTTGATTGTTGTTACTGCTTGAAGTTTCATAATTATTCAACAAAAAAAAAAAAAAAATTAAAAGATAGGATGTGAAATATAAAGGTAAAAATGCAAAATATGAAAGATGAGGCAATATAGATATAGAAATGTTTTCGCCCTAAACGTTTATACTATGTGGCTGATCTCTGAGTTTATTAAAATGCCAAAGATGCAGATTTCTTGCTAGTAACCTAATAGCAAACGTGAAGCTCTCATTAGAGATATCTACATCCGTTATCGATTAGCATTATGCCATTAATTCCGTATTCATTAACTACTTACCTCTTAGAAATTAAAAAACAAAAGTTTCAGCTTCTTAGAGTGGAATATTTAGAGCTTTCATCTAACAAAACTGCTAATGCATTCAGTAATTAGTGGAGTTGACGGGCGACAAACTTGAACATGCTAATGCTGCAAATAGGAGGCAAACGGTTGGTGATTTAGACCTTTTCCGCTTATAGACAATCGCTTGTCTAGCTTTCGTCGAATGCTCTAATGCATTGTCGTTGTGTTTTCTCTTAGCGAAAATCTTGTTCCTATTAGAAATTCAATTTTTTTTTTTTTGTTCTATTCCTAGGAGGCTCATAAAGCCTTTTGCATGCGTTAAGGGTGATACCACCAGCAAATGTTCTATGCGATTGTTATTTGAATTGTGAAATTTTTTATGGTATTGTTGAAAAGTGCACATTTTCCGGATGTTTTATGATTAGAAAACTTAAAAAAAAACTAGAGAATTTTCTGGATGTTTTAGGATTGCAAATCTTAAGAGAAACTAGAGGCGATTTATATGAGTGAATCAAATTTTAACAAATAGAAATATAAGCTCGTTTCGCTAAGTTCTTCGATTTCAGTATTTTCCAATAATAAATATATGAGAAAAAATTATTTCTATTCGTTATTCTTTTTTTTGTTATATATTTTTTGATTTGTCGATTAAAATATTTCGATTTTTTCAATTCTTTTCTTAAATTCTTTCCAGTGATTCTTTTCTCTTATCAAATATAAGCGTTATTTTTTTAGAAATTTGATTCGTTTAACGTTGAATATTATTGATATTATTTGTAAAAAGAAATTCGGAAAATGCATGCACGCTATGCGCTTTATATATGTATATCAATTCACTGTAAAGCTTTTCATTGAGGAATGTTTTCTTTTGCGTTGCTTCATTATCGTATTCGGCTCGATTTTGATTTCGCTGTTTAGATAGTTCTTAATTGTAAGAGTGAGTACTTAGTGAAAATAGGATTTACTTCTATAACTTTGTTTTCGTTTTGGGATGAGGTGATTTGTTTTCGTTTTGGGATGAGATGATTATATCTCATGCTTATTAGCTTCACTGCATCCTTCGTCTTGCATGAGTTTATCTAAAGGGACCTATTTCCTTTCGTTTTGATTAGTTCATTCATCCCTCCTATTTCCTTTCGTTTTGATTAGTTCATTCATCCCTTCACGATTTCAGCTGTGAGGTCGTATTGTTAAAAGAAGGCACTGTTTTAAGTGGTTCTAACATTCTAGCTACGAAAATGTTCCTTTTATGATTTTTATCACTGATAATTTGATTTTTGCTCTAATTCAACGCACTTTTTGCTAAATTTTTATCAGTGAATATCCGATTTTCCATCTCTATTTCGTTGCATATTTTGCTGCAAAGATAGTTAGTGTCATAATGGTTGCCTTTGTGCAAAAAGAATAAAAGAATAATGATAGAAAAAATTGAAATAAACTCGGAGAATTGTTGTTGACATCTTTTTCGATTAGATTAGGCGGCTGATTGAGTGAATTCGAATAAATAATCAATCGTAATATATCAGTTGGGTTATATTTTTTTCAATTAGTTCAGTGGAAGATGGTGTGGGGGTGGAATATAAATACAATCGATTATTGCGTATTGAATGCAATATTAACTGACTTAAATTCCACTTCAAGAAAGTATTTCCCATTAAGTTTGAATGAACGAAGCGGATATCTTCTCTCATCTGTTAGTTTTTTCTCTTTCGAATGCGATGTGCCAATGAGAGCATACGTTTTAGAATTCCCACTATATCTTGTTGTTATTATATTCTATTATATTTTCACTTCAATCTTATTTACTCGTAATTTTTAAAACTAATATCATCTAATGAATGAATTAGAACGATTAGAATTGTTTTCCCTATTTGCCGATTTTCTCCATTATATAAAGGCAAAGAAAGAGGTGAAACTTTTTTAGATGCGGTAAAAGCAATTTGACTTGTACAATATTATGGAAGAAATGAACGCAACGAGGATATGTTATACATAAGTAATGAGGCATTCGTAGGGATAGATGGGGGAGGGAGCCGTTGTTAGCTTGGCAGCTCAGTGAATGGCCGCCGTTTACCATTGATGCTGTCGTCGTTCCCACATGTCTGGGTCATTGCTTACGATGACAATCCTCTCCTCCACCTGCTGTTTGTTGTGCGCTATGAAAATTTACTGTTGTGGTGGTTTATACGCATCTTTCCATCTACTTTTTTTTATTGCTGTCAGTAATGCGTGCAAGATAAACAATGCTCTTTTTTTGTATTCATAAAATTGCTTCTTTTAGTTCTCCATTTCTTTCTCTTATTTTAATATTATTATATCGCATATTTTCTCATTACAAAGTTGTTAATTTTTATTCCCTTTTTCTGGTGAAAATTTCCACTATTCGAATCATACAAAATTGAATTGAATTTTTCAAAGCATTTCATTTATTTTCGCTCTCAAATCTGATTTTATGGTGGAAATTTTTTCTTTCGCAATTTAAGTTCGTTCAGAATGTATATTTTTATAGACAATGTAAAAAGATTTTTTTAAAGCTTTTAAAAATGCTCTATATATGCATAGATGCGCAACAGCTCACTCGTTTCATAGATTATTTTTTTCATCAGTGACAAAAGGTATTGTCAAGGTTTTATTTGTAGATTAAGTTATATTAAAGTTGTATTGATGTTATACAACTAATGGCTGGTTACCTTTGGATCAGATTTCATGAATTTTATGGATCATCGAATCATCGATAGATGATCGCTTTCTCATCGTCACAATAAATCGATAAATCATAAAAATGAAAAATATGCAAATAATTTGATGCAAATTAGGAATGAATGACGCAAATCGATGTGTTAAGCGCTCGAATTCAGTTAATCAATCGATGAGCAGTGCTTGTTGTAATGCTGTTTTTATGAGAATTGAATGTCGTACACCCTATCTTAACACCTCCGCTTTACACTTCCGTCCTAATTGGTGATCATCAACGAGCATTACTACCTCATCGTTCGCTAATATTCCATCGTTCTTTTTCAATAAGATCACTTGCAATCATTACCTAAATATTGTATAATAACTGATAGAAATTCTTTAGTTAGATCTTATCTTTCTGGATTTTATCACTGAATTTTATTTTTGAAAAAATTAGATAAATTAATTAGCTCTCTGAATTTTTTTTTAGTTATTGCAATGTTGTTCGATAAACCTTGAAATGAATATCACTCCAATAGGGATTTATTAGTGAAGGCTAGAATGAAGTTGTGCAGCAGGATTTCGAAAATTTTGCTTATCGTTTAGCTGATCAAGGCCGAAAGGAGAGCGATGATGATTGGGAAAATTTGAGATGGGCAGATGTCGTCTTTATTCGTTTTGATTAAAATTTAGAGAAATAAGAACATTTTCTGTGTTTTTTAATGGAAGAAAAACCTGAGAAAATTATTTACATTTTTATGATTTAATTTCTTCCATATTTGCCATCATCGCAAGCCAATTATTTGTGTTTTTCTTTCGTTGATCTTTAATATTTTTACTGGGCAAATTTAGCGAGAATATTTTGTGGAGAGTTAAATTTTTATATGCTTTGATATACAGTAAAAGCATTCGCGTGTTTAAAAAAGAGGGCTTTTTTTTTTTGCTTTTATATATGTTTATAATTTTACTGCATGTGTATAATGTTTTGGAATTACTTTACTGAATATATGTAGTGCATTGAAATTATTGCCTATTTTTTGTCGTTTTTTTTGTGATCAGTGATGAGCGACTCCGGAGTTAGAATGCATTCACAATTTGGTTCCTTAATTAGCTGCAGGTAAACCGATCGATTGTTCACTGCCTGCAAATATTTTTTTTTTGGAATGCAACAAAATTTGAAATTTTCTACTAAAGTGGTCATCGTGAACAAATGTTTGACTATTTATGTGAGATTTTATTCTGTATTTTCTTATTTCCGCTTCGTTCATAATACGGCTTAGGTCTATGAGATTCGAAGATTATTCATTCTATGAGTTATGAGTTGAAATCATTTCTCTTATTTGAAGAATCGTTGGATGATGGCATTGATGCTAAAAGAAAAATATGCATTTTTGTGGAACATATTTGGAGGATTTCGAAAAGCTCTAGGATTAGCTGTATAGCCAAAGGAAGCGCGGTAATGGTGGAGGAAATTTGAAATTTAAAAAAAATATATACAAGAAAACAAAAATTGTGCATTTTCCGCCAAGAACAAATCCTAAAAAAGGAGAGTTTCATTGGAATTCTACTCTAAGATTAGGTGGAATGCAATGCAATAAATTCGTTTTCTGTTTGAAAATTTAAAACAATATCTAAATATGCAAGAAATTATGATGCCTAAAGTCTTTAATAATTTTTTAATGTAAATTGTGGAGAAATGCCAAAAAATTATGGAATTTTTCAATTTTAAGCAATAGAAAAATTCTACAAAATTTCTGAAGTGAAAATATCAGTAGCATTTAGTAAAGTAAAAGCGTAAATATATGAAGAAATACGATTGTGCATTCAGTGAAAATCGATATAGCGTCATGGCAATTTGCCGTAAATTATACGCGTAGTGCACACGAAAAACGTTCGCTTCACTGAGTGTATGTGTACGTATCTTTGTTCATACTCTTCGTTTATCTTTTTTCTTTTTTTTTCTTCATTAGATTGTTGTTCAAGTTTTCATCAAATTAGAAATGCTAAATTTTGAAATTTTTTGGCAACCTTCCAAATTCATGATTTTCTCTTTCAGTAATATTTTTCATTTCTTATTTGATGGAGTAGTGTTTAGAAAATACTAGATTAAATAAGCATTGTTGTCTATAAAAATACATTTTTTTTCACAAGAAAATATAGTGGTTGTTGATCAAGGTGTGCTTTTAGAAGTATAAAAGCCAAATTAAATTACTGCGTTCCATCCTATTGATTCGTCTCGACCATATGGTTGGTTGTTGATCGAAGTGTGCTCCTAAAGATTGGCTATCTTTTAGACGTTTCGTAGACTTTTTTCGCATCCTTTGCTAGAATACATTGTGACAAGAATTGATATGTTCGCCTATATGTACTTGTCTGTCTGTCTGTTTGTTTGCCTATTTGTCTGTCTTTGTCTGTCAATTTGGTGTTTCCAGTTTTTCACTTTCTAAGAGTTGTAGCTGAAAATTTTTTTATTGCAATATGCTCTAGTTGAAATCGATATTTGAAATGTCGCTTTATTAATCAACTTACAAATGAGCATTAAAAATTTGAAATAGACGAAATTATTTCCATCCTTATACTACAGTAATTTTTTTATGCTACAGTAATCAATAGTAACTTTTATTAAATATTCGTTGAAAATTATGTATGTTTTCACCATTTCTATTTTGAGCACTTGAAGAAGAAACCCAAAGTGGGCAGTTGTGGAAATGCACGTAATTGCAAGTAACTTCATGGAACAATAGTAACCCTTCTTCAGACATGTAATTAAAAAAGAAGGGTAATTAAGCTTATAGTTAGAACTTACAGTTGAAGGAGGGAGGGTTTTGTTGATTTTTTTTTTCGTCATGGAATATGTCGGATTGCAGTGCCGTTGTCGATCTACCCGTTGATTCACATATATTATCGTTTTATCGGAGATTGCGATCTATCTCATTGATATCTCAGCTCACTTTAAATTTACTTACATATGAATAGATTCTGTCGTATTATCTCTTTCATAGAATGAAAAAATTACCTGTAAATCTTCTAAATGAATAAAAAAATAAATAAAATTTGTATTCGAAGAGTTTCCTTAAATGAGAAAAATCTATAACTTATCTATCATTTTATCAATTCTGAAAATGTCTCTATGGAAAATTTTTCAACATTTCATTGTGATGTTAAAGTGAATCGACGGATGAGTTAAGTAAGCGATTGAATAAAATAGTATTCGCTTTACTCTGATTGTTATATAATATTTGAAAGTTCATTAATAGTCTGTTGCGATTATAGTCGAAAGTTGTCACATATTGATGGCTCATTTCTAATGGCATTTAATCCAAAACTGTGTTATTCCCATGGGAAATATTTGCAATTGCTATCACAGTCGCGTTATCACCATTACACGTCTTTCAGTTGCCACATTTTAAATATTGTGTTCCCATTCTTAGCACTTAAGTACCTGTTCTTTAAAAATAAGCACCATTACCATTGAAATCATCTGTTATTTAGACAAAATTTAATGCGACAGCGCTCTATATTTGCATATTTTATCCTGAATAAATTTCTATCTTCTTATGATTTGTGGATAGCTCGAGAGTACATTAAAGGCTAAACATTTCTCTATAAATATAACAGGTAATAGAAATACCTGCAGGCAGGTGCGAACTCCCAGTCTTCCGCTTATCATGTGAATGCATTACCATTAAGCCAGTGCTGATGAGTTCACTCTTTTTTTGCTTAGATATCATATTCAATACCCACTAGAAACTGAGTGGGTGATTATTGCAAGGATGGGCAATGTGCAGTTTCTGATGTTCTACTGCGTATTTCGGTGGGATACAATACCGCCATAATGATCGAGTTCAGTTGTTTGAGATCACATTTCTTCGCATGATATACGAGATCAAATGTCATGCAGTCGACCATCAGTGGTCAAAATCAAAACAGCATAAAGAAATACCTCTCTCGCACCATTTCATTCAGTCAGTGTGTAGAGAGGGTCGCACGAGATGGGTTGTTTAGTGTTAGCAGCGTTGACGTTATGTGTTGTTGAAGTGAGGTCTGTAACGAGCACCGTTTTATTTTTGCGTTTATACGTATGGATCCTATGTATGTCTCTGTAGGTGTGTGTGTGTGTATGTGTGTGTATGTGTATGTGTGGTGTGTGTATGTGTGTATGTGTATGTGTGTGTGTATGAAGTCGAGTCTTTATGTATGTGGAACGCTTTCAACTTGGAACAATCCTCAAAGGCGTTGATTTCAGTTGATTATCTTGTGAATAAGTTTTATCCTTCAATAATTTTTGTTTCATAACTCAATTAATTCGATTCGTTTATGCGTTGCATTAGGTCGGATTCCCCTTGCCTCTACTTTCATCTCACCCTCACCCCTTCTCACATCCAATGAAATTTCCAATGATCCCACTTTGACGATATTCGTAGTTTGTGGATGTAGGTTGCATATAATAATTCAAGTTAATTCAAGTAAGGAGTACTCTTCAACATGTGTGAAGCATCACCATTAGTCTTCTCCAGATTGCTGTTGTGTGGTCTTTGAGATAAAATTTGATTTGCTAGTATAACGGATCCTTACTGATCTATCAGATTTGCTAATATATGAAACATTATATTCGTCTTGAGAAAAATTTCATCTTGTACCTATTTAGCTATGGTCCTGCTCCCGTTCTGGTCGATTTCATCCTCGATTTTAGTTACTCGTGATGGGAAGTCCTGCTGTATTCGAGGCCATTTCAAGTTTAAGGTCATGAACTACCTTATGCTATGGGGGATATAAAGACCTCGGATGCCTTCCAATGTATTACTAATGTTTCGGCTTCCGAGCAGTAATTTAATTACAGGTATATTCAAATGAAACATTCCAATTGCGATGATAAAGAAGTTTTAGAATATACGCCTCAGAATTATTTTGCGAAGCTATGATGACTTAAGTTGTATAACTGCTTGATCCTGAGAGATCTGTATCCGCTTTATTTATGCTGCCAATAGAGATTATTATAATCGAATATGGTGAAAGGATGCCGAGTGGTATTGAATAAGAGATTCCTGCGTTATCGTTAGAGATAATCCTCTGCTAAAAATTCTCAAGAAATATTATTCTCTTGATTAATAAATTTTATCAGTGTTATTGAATGATCAGATTTAAAGGTGGGAAGTATATTCGAAAATCGTTTATTGCTGTGATTTTATCGGTCATTTTTATGGGCATAATCAAATTTTCAGGATCGCTTTAGCAGTACATCGCATTTTGGTGGTGAGCGCCGATTCGACGAATTGCGACGCGCTGACGACCGACAAAGACAATCACGCTTTGAAGAGCTTCGACGTGATAGCAGTCAGTTTTGCTTTATTTTGCTTCCTCTTACGAATGTTTTATTTCACTTATTGCCCTCCTATCTATAACGTTAGCCCTTTTCTATGATTCAATGTGAACTGCTCGTCATCGTGTTAGTTCTGCCACAAAAATATTGCATAACGTTTACCCTTACATATACCAAAATTTTGAGTTAGCATGCAACCATATTGGGCGATGCGTATTGGGTCGTCATGACGTTTTTTCAGGTCACTCCCCGCTCTCTCCTGTCTCTCCCCTATCTCTCTTCCGTCTTTCTCAATGACATCGCAGTCGATGATCCACCCTTCGAGAATTTTTCGCCTATTTGGTCGTTTTCCCCTTCTTATAATTCAGGATGTTTTAAAATGACTTCATTATTTTTTCCGCACAACCTTTTGAAACAGTGTTGTTTCTTGTACTATTGAACAAATGAACAAACATAATGCGCTTTATAAACGAACATTCTTTTCGACATTTTGGGATGATCCTCTAAATTTCAGGTTGTATGGTCCTCTTAACATTGTATTTTTAACGCATATTAATTAATTGAATTTCTGAATGATGCTATCGTATAAGCTCGAATAGAAGCGCCATGGCATTGACTTTCCACATTACTCCCATAGGATTTTCTAGAAAAAAAAAGACTGCTGTAATTTAAGATGATAGTCAAGTATGTATAATGGGTAAGGGATTGGTTTACTCAGAAAGAGCTTAATGTAAGCGATGAATTCTTGTGATGAAGGGGTATAGACCGACGGCAGTGATGCTTAACACGAGTGGGGGTTATTTCTTTTGTTATTAGTCTTATAATTAGTGGTTAGTCTCTTAGTTTTATTAAGAAAGCTTTTTTTTAAACAAGACAGTATTTGAGTAAATGTGCTTTTTGCTGTCCCTTATACGAGAGAGGAAGAAAGAGAGAAAAGGGAATGAAAAGAAGGAAGAGGAAGTGGAAATGAGGTGAAGAAAAGGGGCTAAGCATGCAGCTATCAAAGGCACAGGTCTCCTCCTTCGCTTTATTCTGTTTTTTCTGCTTTCTTTACAATATGTTGGAATTTACTCTTATGTTTTAGCATGAAATTTTAGAGATTATTCAGAAAATCGCCTTTTTTTATATTTCACTATCCTCATCTTGCCAATTAATAGATTTTCTCCTATTATTGAAATGAGCGAAACTTTTCATCGATAAATTATTGGAAAGCGTTGAGGTGGAAAGCAGACTAAAATATTGATTGAAACCGAATTTATGGGATACTATTTGCAAATTCTAGCAATTCGCCTCTTCAATCTTATTCCAGTCAATACTGTTTTCATTTATCAATGATTCATATATGTTTTTAATATCTGATTATGCAAATTTTTTGTCCACATTTCAAAAGCATTTTATTGATTCGCCTCATCCTTCTTTAACTAAATTTTCGGTTTTTTTTTTTCATTCGGTCATAGCTGAGGAAGTGGGAACGGAGAATGAAAAAGGGCGAAAGCACGTTGATCGTTTGCATTCAATTTCCAACTTCAAAATGATTACCCTACTGAATGCGGCAATCCCATTCGTCGTTCGTTGCCTCATCGCTTCAAAACCTTATTTGATGTTAATCGTGATTATTAGACCAGTGTGAAGAACCTTAGTGGATCATTGAGAAAGGTATAAGCATATAGCTATGAAAGGGACAGATGTCCTCTTCGGCCTTATTCTGTTCATTCACTGCCTACTCTATGACATGTCCACACAATTATTGAGATTTGTTCCTGTACACTAAAGTAAAACTTTAAAGATTTTTTGCAGTAGTTAATGAGACAGTTGTCAGTAATAGAGTCAGCATTTCGGGGAATGAACTAAGCTCTAAAAGTTTGTTCGTTCATGATATGACTAAATTAAGGATTTCGCGACACTCGTAGGGAACACGACGTCCTCATTGAGGAAGAGGAAGAGGACGACGGTGATATCGAGGAAGTGGAAGAGTACAAAGAGGAACGCAATCAAAGGTATCAACGACGTGGAGTACCGATGTCAGTCGACTATACACCAACCGACTTTCGACAATCATTAAGCACTATGGAGGCGGCTTCTCGTGAAGGTGTAAGGGTGAGGCATCAAGGCGATACGACGATCCTCACTGAACATCGCGACCCCTACTCTTTCTATTGGCAACTCGACCAAGCCAGAAAACAACAGGATGAACCTCGAAGGTTTGTTTTTAATATATTGTATCAGATTATTTCTTTGTGTTGTTTTTTTTAATGTTTTAGAACTGGTATTGATAGAAAATTTCAGAATTGGTATATGTTTCAAAATTTTCGATGTTTCAAAATGTTTCATAATTGATATTCTTAGATGCGTAAATGATTCTGAAATCGCTGATAAGAAGATCAATGATACAATGCGATAGCCGAATGATGGCATTCGTATTGCTCGGATTATATTCGATCTCAACATTTATATAACTTAGAAGAGGTGATCTGCTTTCCAACTAAGGGTGTGTAGACTAAAACGTTTATGACAAAATTTACCATTTATACGATAATATACCGTTTGCAGTTGCAATGCGAAAAAAATATGTGGAATATTTTTAGTTGAATTGCGCTATTTGCTAGTGTTGTATGATTTATTGCTACGATATATAACATTGCTTCGGTTTTTGTTCCTTTTTTTGCATCCTGTTCATTTAACAATTCTTGTCGTGTTTAACGCATAACGTGCTTTTAGAATTTTTTTTCTTCTTCTAAGCTTTGCTGCCTACTTCCAATTATTTTTGAGCGAACTCTTTTCTTTTCCGTGACGTTGGGCATTGCCTTCATGAATCACCTCTAAAGGATTTATTTTTGCTAAGCATTCCTAATGATGGATATAGCGGAAAGACATATGCGCCATATCATGACGAAAAGATATATCTGCCTCCATATGATTGTTGTTTCCGCTTTGCTTGAAAAAGAAGACTATATTTATCGACATTTCTTAGTTCTTTATGTCGAATATATATTACTTTACTGCTTATTTTTTTCCATAATACTTTTATGGAATTTTTAATGGGAAATGTAAATCTTCTAACTCTAGTGAGGAAGGACCGATGTAGTGACTCCATAAAGGCACAGACTCCCACCCATTAGTGGGTTCTTCCTTAGGAGGAGTTGGCTTGTAGATACGTTTCCGTTTCCGCTCTACTCGCTCTTTTTTCTTAAGGGTCACATCTTCTCAGACGCATTTTGAGGTGCTCCTATTTTATTTATTTATTTATTTATTTATTTATTTTTATTTATTTATTTATTTATTTATTTATTTTTTGATTTTTTATGTGTGTTCACATCGCACCGTCAAATGTCCTCAAATCTTATTCGTTCTATCTTAAAGCAGTTTAATCCACTTTCATCCACTAGAATACCTTTCAAGTTCCAGAGTCGTTCTCAACAATCAATTCCAGAGAGTGGAAATTCCATGTTTGGCGCATAATATGCTTTAATTATTTAGTCATAATTGGCGCATAACGTGCTTCTGTGATATCTTTGTTTCTAAGCTCTAATACCTACTTCGAAATTTACATCATAAACTTCATAATAAAAAAATAACTCTTACTTCCTCTATGTCATTTCTTTTCCACTCAAAAAGTTTATTCAATTTTAGCATTAAAAAGTGGCAAAGTGATACAGCACAATTGCTGAGTAGACAGAATATTTAAGTGAGAAAATAAATAATAGATAAAGAAAGAAGAGAATAACTAAGAGGGGAAACGGTGTCAAGTGATTAGTGAATAGCGCTTTAGACTTAAAAGAATGCGGCCGCATTTTTCGATTTTGCTATCCGTCGATGCGGAATGAAGGCAGTCATCTTGTTCTATTTGAAGAAGTAGTCCACACTGAAGGTGCTTTACGTTCATCGAAATCTCAATCGTCTTTTTTTTCCACGTGATTTAATAGGGTATTCCTTCTTAGTACTTCCATTATCTCTTTTCCATTGAGCTACGTGGAGTCATCTTTTTTAATTATTAAGTGAAAAAAATATCAAAAATAGGCTTCAATTTCGATTATTTTTAGCGCAATTTTATAGAGGTTGATCTATTGAAAAGGAGTGCATAAAGAGGTAATAATCGTATGGTATACTTATATTTCTTGTTTAAAGCTTATAGATTCTGCAAGTATAAGTGCTAGCAGCAGGGATAATCTTGGATCAGTACAATTTTTATCTCTTATTTGCTTTTCATTCATATATGTTGACGATTTTGTTTTTTAGACAGACAGTGAGTGGGTACATGATATAAATAGGCGATATTTCATTTAATTGGCCAAATTTAGGTTGTGTGTTGTTGTTGTTGTTGTTGCCTATGAATGGCGTTTATTTGCTGTTATTATTTTAAGTTGCACTATACTACTTTAAGTTTTAACGCTCATTGAATTCGATTGTCGCCTTTTAGTACAGATGTGACAGTAGTATTAACACCGATAATTCATATAGTGCTTTAATCATCTACTGATAACATTATGGTTTATGCCTTTTTCGTCGTCAGCTTGCCAGTTTATTCCATCAGCTTATTAGTGTATTTTCTTCATTGGTTTATCGTATTTTTTCGTAATTAAAAGGTACTGTATGTTTATGGGATACAGTAACTAAAAGAAAAAGTTGCCAGAATTACCGTTTTAGCGCGCAGACGTAATTTTAAGTGATATACAGTGAAAGAAATGACCACAGTACTTCAGTATTGCATTGTTTGATGGATTTTTGCATGAATGTTTGTTAAGTGGTAGTTTATCTTTTATCAGCACTTAACAATTTTTAAACGAAATTCGACGGAAGATTATGAATTGCATCATGAGTGAAAATTTTCGATGCAGTTCATTTAAGGCAACTTAATTAAATTAGTTGAGAGGGGGAGTAGAGGGGCGCGGTTGAAAATCCCCTTAATTTTATGAAACCTTGATGCATAATTTTTCTCAACAGTTTATTGCAGAACGATAAGGTTCCAAATTTCAGACAACAGCTTTTCTTATACTAATTTTTATCCCCTTCCTCTCCCACTCCTCCTTCTTCCCTCTTTCCACTCTATTTCCTACTATATATTCCTTAGATTTTAGAAAATTTTTATAAAATCGGCGTCAGGAATGTATCACATTAAAAGAGAGTAAACAAAATTTATTATATACGTGCGATGTGATCGTCTAGAAGAGAACAATCGCTTTGACTCCATTATTCATTTCTTATGCAATTCGAACAGTATACTTCTTTATAGTCTCTTCCGGTGGCATATTCCCCATATTGTGGGCGGTCGACTGTGATGTTTGCATAATGATGGCTTATCGATTGCTAATTTCTTCACTCATTTTGCAATGCAAAAAAAAAAGCAATGCAAGGACTAAAAGGCCTAGGCCCTATTAATTTGGAATGCAAAGTGCGATTAAACGTCGCGAGTGCAGACTTCTACGTCGGTGCGCTAAGCATGTCTCGTTCTAGTCTAATTCTTGCTCTTTGCAATTGTGCTGCTCTTCCTTAATGCTATTGTGCCAAGTTCAGATTTTTGAGCCATAATCCATCCAGAAAGATCAACCCAATTAAAGTCTCGTAATGAGATTCCAACCTGAATGAATCATCTTAAAAGGGTCAACTTCTGAATCGTCTATAGAACTTCTTGGTACTTCCAAGCGGGGCGTCAACTTCTTGACAACTTTTCTTGCACGATTCTTTCATGACTTCTTGTAAGCATCTCTTGTGATCTACTTCTCACGCTGACTACTGTCAGATCGAACAGCAATGTTATAGTAATTAAAGCGAACTACAACTTTTATCAGTGCCTTTTCCGATCATAGGTCTATTGTGCCGTTGGCATCAGCAGCACTGTCGATCTTTTAAAGGGAGTTTCCGGTGGTCTCTTCCACTATCCAGATATCTTGAAGCGAGCAATGCGAAGTAATCTATATGGTTGATACTTCTTTCACTAATGAATTTTCAAAAAGAACAGCAAAAATAAAAAGTAGACATGTTCGTATTAATCGTTGATCAACCTTTGAATTATGATTGCCTGTTGCTTTTTGATGTGGGTCCTTAAGTAGCATTTTGATCGCTAACCACCTTCATCTCAGCCTTTCAATAACGAAAGCTTTGATATTTTAAATTGCACTTCAATGATAATTTTTACCACACTAATTTATAATGATGTATATCAAATTTGTGAGCTATTGAAGAATGTGATATTTGATGCATTATTGCAGAAATATCGCTGGTGATTTTATTATGCCTCAGTTCACAATTAGCATTTTCACGATATATTCGTGACAGACAGCTGCACCCATCGCTTTAGTGCTTTAACGCTGCACTTCACGCATATTCGCCAGCCGGTTGTCATTTCCCTTGAAGTGCTATTAATTTTTTTTTTTCACTAATTAACGCATTCGATTGCACATTCGTTGTCACGCATTCGGATGCATTCACATTCCACAATTGTGCAGCTGTGAACGCTTGCTCACATTTCGCCTCAATTGGCATCGAGTGATGCCGATTCGTGACAAACGAATGGATTGATATGCTTATCGCAGCATATATGAATGTAGTTATTATAGATTATGCATCTATTTTATTGTAGAACCTTTGTTAGAAGTTTATTGACGAATCGATTTGCTCTCAGGCATTCAACGGGTTAGAGGGGTGAAGCTCGAAGTCCGACTAAGTCCTCGAGCTCTAAAACCTGAGAAATCCTTCCACTATAGCCTTGTTTTTTTATTGTGATTGGCGATATTTCCTTTAACGAGTATCCGAACTCCTCATAGATAGATGTATAAGACTTGATGTTAAATATACCTATGTTATAATATCGTTCTCACGACAGAAGAAAGTGTGTATATGTTGAACGTCAAAATTGACGATGAAAGATCCGAGCCCTGTGCAATCTTTTACTGAGTATTCCAGAAAATATGTGCTTGTTTTCCGTAGGCTATTTTTTGGTAATCAGATCTCCGCAGTGTTATTCAGCACCATATTCGGAAGTAAAACATTACGAAATCTTTTCGCAGTCTTATATCCGTAATGTGTAGTGAAGTCTTCGATGCTTTTGTCGTAGCGTGACGAGATGATATGCAACTACGGCGTTACCCGTTAGTTGTGTCACTATGGGTACAGGCTTATCTACCTGTTCCCATCATAATAGCCATAAATGAGGAAAAGCATAGTTGCTAAAATGGAGATTTTAGAGTGTGATTAAGGAATAATGGCATGAATTTCTGCATATGAGTTGTTTCGATGTGAATTAAGAGAGCGTTGTGATAGCTCGTTATCCAACAACGAAAGGAAAGGGGGGGAGAGTGGTTTTTTAAGCATTTTAAAAGAGTAGAGATCATCACTAAATCCCACTGCGGCAGAGGACTGAGTTGTTTCGATGTGAATTAAGAGAGCGTTGTGATAGCTCGTTATCCAACAACGAAAGGAAAGGGGGGGAGAGTGGTTTTTTAAGCATTTTAAAAGAGTAGAGATCATCACTAAATCCCACTGCGGCAGAGGACACAGAAATTGGGCGAAGGCTTAAAGGAAATTACAGTGGCATCAATAGGACGTCATGGAGAAAGATTTATGTCAAACGCTTCAAGATCCTAACACACTGAAGTATGAGATACACTTTGAATTGGTGACAGTCGGGTGGTCGTTTAACTTTCCATGAAATATCTTTAACCTTTATTCATTTTCGATAGTGTTCACGAGCGGCATAATAATGTTTCATGATTCAGTGCTTTGCAATCCGTTACCGATCCTACTTTTAATAATTCATGTTTCAAGTTTCATTACGTAATAGATCACCGCAGATCTAAAAATACTTAAAATATTTTGTTAGTATGGTTATATTCCTCCTTTACTATATTTGTCGCCAATCGAAGTAATAGGAGAGATGAAACAGATGTAGTTTTGACCTCATGGATTCATTGGCCTTATTTTTCGTAAAATTTCTTCACTTCTGATCTCATGTTTCATATTTGCACCTCATCAGGTGTTATTTTACCTTTACAGTTTATTACCTTTTTAGTGATCTCTTACCACCGATCTGTCACAGCAGTCTGTTCAAGTGGGACTCATTTCTCGATATTGTGAAATAACTCTATGATCTTTTCCATTGTGATGGTTTGTGGAATTACAATGGTTAAATTTTCGAGTATTGTCTTCGCAAATTTTCTTCCGGTTTTACAGTCTATAATTATTTCCCATATTCTTTCAGGTCCTCATTTTTATTTTCCTCTTAGAACTCATCGAGAGAATATATTATTTAAGTAAATCTCAAAGAGTAAAATGAGTTCAACAATTAATTCCACTTTAAAAGGATAAAACTTCGATATCTGCATTATTTCAAGTAGATAGCTCGAGGCGCATGTTAAGCATATCTTATCTTATCACCTCGCATAGATGTTTAATTGTAAAAGATCAAAGTGATCAAAGGTGTATTGCTATCACTATCATTGAGGTCTCTTTATGACTGTAATTTATTCTCTTGTGATAGGATGTGGTAAGTTCACATGTTCTATTCATAGGGAACAGTGTTTTAAGCCAATGAAAGATTGATAAGCGTAACGTGTGATGTAAGCTAATCACATCCTCACTACGAGGCAGTCTTGTGGTTCGCTCGCGCATTTCTCCTCTTTTTCTCTCCTCCTCCTTTTCTCTCTCTGTTTGTCTCGATTTGAGGTCAGGTATTACTTCAAACGTTCTCACATTCTTTGTGCAACTTGTCTATGACTCAAGGTAAGGCTGCTTACATGTTTTTGATGAAGTAGTTACTAGCTGCGAAATTTCGAGAGTGACCGAACTGCTTGAACTCATAGAGCTACAGTTCGGTCTTCTCACCTCAGAAACACGCATCATAGCCTTTTTCCATCCTCTCGCAATTCGGATTTTGTGCATTTTGCACTTCCGTGTCGATCATCCTGTTTCTGTCCCATTTTTACCCTCTCAAGCTAAAGTTGTTCATATTTCAGACGCCCACCGCCGACAGATTACGTGATCGACGAAGAGACAGTGGCGGATACGGTATTATCTCCAGATAGTCACGATAGTGGCATTAATGTGGAGAGTCAGTACAGTAAACCGATGCGAATAGAGGAACCACCGCCTATGAAACCGTTACCACCTGGCTGGGAAAAACATCAAGGTTTATTTTTGGTCGTTTTTGTTCGTTGTCGGGGTCTTCTTTTCTTTTCTTTTCTTGCAGATTTTCTTCCTATTCAGTAATATGCCGTAGGTGATGATGACTCGCAGTTACTCATTTTCATTTTAAGCCTGTTTTTAGAGTCGATGGGAGGAAGAGCATGAAAAGGAAAAGAAGAGATTCTCTTATTAGTATTTTACTTATATTATGTGGAGAGGAAAGATAGTGTCGTATGATATTTACCAAAGATTGTGTGATATACAATAAAAGAATTCACTGCATAAATCAATCATTTTTTTTAAATCTCAGTTTCCTTTGACCGATTATTTTCGATTCATTAGTTTAATTTATTAGTTCCGCGTTGATCACCTCAATGCCACAGATATATTTCACTTTCGTTTAAATAGTAAATCGATATCGATCAATTTCTATTGTGTGCACAATGAATGAGCCGCTCGCGTTAGCGTTTGTATTGTTAGAAATGAGGAAAATTGCTCGATGACGGAAGTGATGATTGTTTGTTCTATCGGTTTGTTTATTCTTGTGGGTAAGTAAATACTTACCCAAAAAAAAGACAACAAGGCAACTAGTTGGTCGTCTAGAAACGTGAAAAAAAAACTCCATTGTCGAATGAAAATTTATTTACTCACCTATGTATGACGAATTCACTCAGGTGAATAATCGATATTTGAAACGATTTGAAATAAATTAATAAAGGGACATTGCATTTATTTTTACAAATATTGGCAATTGCAAACGTTTCATATATATTTTTTGAGCGCCATATATATTGCCATAATATGCGTACCATTTAGGGAAACGCGATGAAGTATACTTTATTTCTTCTAGGCAGAATTTGCTTACGGGGGTTGTGATTTCCTTAACTTAGTAATAAGATCGACAATCGGTAGAGAAAACGTTTCGCATAGAAATTGCTTTGGAAGTTGGATCGTTCGAAAGGACAATCCAGCTTCTTTGCACTGTTGAAATGTATTAGAGAGGATAGTTAAGGAGGGGCTATAAAAACTGCAAGAATAGTGATTCGAAAAAGAAACCTAGTAAATGTGAAGGAAGTTTTCGGAACTGTTAACTTCATCTGAAGGGAACTGAAAAGAAACTGGAAGAAGAGTCTCATGCAGAAGGGAAGGAAAGATGGTTAAGGAATGGTTACGTATGAAGAGGAAAGCGATTAAGGGAGACCTTAATGCCGAAAGGTAAGGAGGATGGTGGAAGAAGGATTTCTGAAACGGTGAGAGAAATGAACGATGGATTCCTTTGAATTTTCTTTGCAATGTGCTAAAAAATGAGTTCTGTTATGAATAAATATATTTATAGATCCATCTGGATATTCGTATTATTGGCATGTCGATAGCGGTACAATACAACGTGAACCACCGGTGAGATTTTTAGTTCGAAATTTGAAACAATTATCAGTGTATTAGAAATGAATCTTTGAATTGCAATCGTATATTGTTTTGTTTGCTCGAATTTGAAGAATTTCAAATTTCAGACATTTTAGCATCTATCCAATTATATTTTCTTCACACAAAAATCTCTTTATTTATTCTGAGATGTTCTAATTATTTTTATGTCCAAAATAATAAAATCATTGAATCAGTAGAATATAAGAATTTTTTTGACCGGAAATATTTTCACTGAATTCTCATTTTTGACATAAAATGAAAAAATTGCTTTTTTGAGCTCTTTTAAGTGATAATTTTCATTGTTTGTTTTAATCTGGGAATTGAAAAGTGCATTCTTACCTTGAATAAATCTCTATGGGTTTTAAATCAATAGCAGTTTATTAGAGGTTGATTTTACTGAGATTCAGAATTTCGGTGTGGTAAGTGAACGGTGTATAAAGTTGTATGTGTACTGTGAAATGAAGTCATTTTTCTCTTTAGTTCTAAAAGTTTTTTGGGCGGGGGAAGGAAGGAGAGAGGCGGATCTCTTTTTCTTCTTGAACTTTTTATGGCAGAGATTTAATCAAAGGAGGTTTGATTAACTTGAGTCAGTACTGTAAATATAGCACATCAACGTAGTCACTACTGTAAATTAGCATACTTGAGTCAGTACTGTAAATGTTATACTGTAAATTAACATACTTGAGTCAGTACTGTAAATATTATATATTCGAGAATATAAAAACAAAGTCCTAGTCGTTGATTGATTACACTGAATATTCCGGTTGTGTTAAGAAGCAAGCATTGCAATATTTGCACAGTTGATTCGTGTGCAAAACAAATTTCTGCATGCCACTAGTTTTGTAAGCGCAAACACTACAATTCCTCTCGTTGACAAACAAATATTACGAACGCGATCTCGTAATTTCTCCTTCATTTGCAATAAAGAGGGGGTGCATAGGGAGGGGTTATATTTCCAGATTGAATTCCTCTTACTGTATTTAACGAATAGTTGCATTACCTTGATTAAATAATTTTAATATCTAAAAAATTTCAAGAATTATTTCCGCTGTATCGAAATTAACTGCGAATAGTACAGTATGAAAATGATTACGATAGAAGATAAACGCTTCTATTCTATTGAGGTCTTAATGATTGAGTTGTTTTAAAAGTGAAGAGAGTTGTAAAATGAAGAGGAACACTTATCATTTGTAGTGCAGTTTTCATATATTATTCCCATTTGAAGAGACTCTTAAAGTTCATCCAGAATGGGAAATTTTGCAGTTCTTAATGACTCTTTTTTCACAATTTACTTATTTCTTTTCTTTTCTTCTTTCTATTTTTATTCTCTTCGATTCTTTTTTTTTGTTTAATTTGACTCGAATTTAGCAGTATTTTTTAAATTGTTTATTGAATACCATTAGAGTATTGATTGTTTTCAGTTTATTCTTTGCATGTTTTTCTTTTTTTTTTCTGATAGAACTGTTGTATTTCGCATTTTCGTAATTTTTTGCATAAAGCACAAAACGATCAATGGTTAAATTGAAGTCGGTTGGTGTATTGCAAATTCGGTATAAATCTATGTAAACCACAAATGTTTTCAATGATTTCGGTATGAATGGTGATGTGCCGAATGAAATATATAATGCGATGCCATATTAACGGTTGAAAGCATGTGGAAATATATGTATTGTTTAGGTGCAAAATCGTGAGATACAGGTTGATACACTACCTTCACCGATACCGGCACCCCCACCAGTGCAACAGCAGATTATACAATTGCCTGCTCAACAACCAGTTATTGAGGAGCATGCCTTCAAGCAGACCACCACCAAGAGACGTATCGACAACGATGCACTCACTGATGACGATGACGACTTTGTTGGAAAGGTTGGTGGCTGTCGTCTTGAAGAACTTGTGTCGCTTGCAGATTTTAGAAGGAGGGGGGTGATGAGGTCATGACTGGACGTTTTGGAATCTCTAGCTAAGAGATTTTACTTTTTTTCGTTTTATTTTTTTTTTTTACTTTTCATATCTTTGCTTCTATGCTCTCATTTCGCGTTTCCAAATGATAACAATCGATCCGAAATGATAGACAACTTAGTGAACAAGCGCTTGGTGATCTCTTATCAAATCTTCAAGTTTATTTTTGTCTCCGTTTTCTTCTCGCGACACCTATTTCTTTTCTATGGCGTCATTATAGTTTGTAAGATGTAAATGTCTATGCAGTTTTTTATTGGAGACCACTTTAATTACATCATTATACATTTAAAGTTTTTTCCATTTATACTTGAGATTTCACAGTTTATTAGTTAGTATGTTTTGCTGATATCACTCCTCAGTAGCATCAGATATGCACATTGATTTCCTAGTGATAAGCGGAAAGACGATTATCTGTTGATGTTTGCATATCGGCCTCTTATAAAAGTTTTAAATGTTTTGCGCAAATCTCTTAATAATCGCTATGACGAGAAAAGGTAAGCGAATGTGAAAATTTCAGAAAATTATGGACCCTCTCATTGTGAGCATTGTTCTCTTTATGGGAAGGCTGTCGTTCATTAAACTCATCCGACTACGTTCAGTATATCAATTAGTGTTCAATGTAACTATCCCCTCTTATTTAACTATCGATGTAAGCGATTACCGCAAAAGTTAGTAGAAAATATTGAATAGATATGAGTGGAATATTACAATCGGAAGTGATTGTTGATAGAGTAGATATATTATAATTGTTGTGGCTATATATCCAATCACTATTGCATGTCTATTTGATAGTGGATGTTTCGTTGTATTTGCAGCATTTTTTTTTCTTCACTTCTATAAATACGTTGATGGGATTCTTCTTAGAAATGTAGTTGTATCTCATCAACGTAAGTGTTGTCTAGTAGATGATTGACTCTTTATAGGGTACATTAATTTTATTGAACGCCTTAATAAAAATTACCGTCGGAAAAAAAGAAATTCCGATTCCACTATTCGATATTTCTAGAACTTATTGAATTAAATTAAATGAAAAAAAAAATTTAAAACTATCGAAGAAATATGTGAAATTCGCTATATTTTATGCGCATAATTTTTTGATTGACTGGCTATAAAGCTTCATGTTTCAAATCGTCAGTGATTGTTTCCTCTTCATTTTTCCGCTATAGAGGTTTTATAATGGTGGGCAATGAAAGGCGAGAAACAAAACGCGATCATATGGGAATATTTTGATGAGATTTTATATTGCAATGGGATCTGTTGATCATCAAATCGCTTTTTTTTTCTTAGAAAAATTTCATGCTTCGATACCTTTTTTCTTTTTTTTTTCTCTCTCTCTCTCTTGTTCTCTTTCTCTCCAGTGTTTTCTTTGGAGGACTGTTTGAAGACAGAATGAATTGCTAAGAAATTTTATAGGCAGTTGAAGTGTATGAGCTAGTAAGAGTTCTTCTGCAATTAAAAAAATATGATGGATATATCCCTTGTGATATTCAACATTATCGTTTTGAATATGTCAATCTTGAGTAGCAATTTTTGCCGATATTTTTCTAATGGATTTGATATTCTTTTGAAACAAGAGAAAGGGGATTTATAAGAAAGAAGTTGAGTGGAATGTGCGAACTCATCGATTGACGATTAAAAGAGGACGTATTTCGAAGGGTGGTGGGCTTGTGGGAGATGCGATCCATGATAGTGTTGCGGTGAAGGCCGTGTTTGGTCGGTTGCGCCGATTGCAGCTGCCTTCGTTCAATCATTCGTATTGTTCGCGCTTATGTGCGTCTTGGGTATTCACTTCCCGCTATGGGTAATGCTGACGAGCAATCTTCGATGGGTGGTACGACATCCATCATTGGTGTAATCCTCTACCTCAGAAACTGCTTGTTGGTTAGTTGTTATTGCATCTTATCTTATCAGCTAATATTTCATTTCCTCGAGAGACGGGAGGAGCGCGATGGATACGCGGTGCTGAATGCGATTCTGATCGTCCCATGCGTCTAGGAAGGCTCCTACAACTCATTCACTAGTCCCTTGTAAATCATCTCTAGTCCCATATATATATATATATATATATATATATATATTTAATCTTAGAAAGCCTCATTGGAAGTTATATGTGCAACTATAAAAATTAAATTCTCATTGAGGTTTTTGAGATTGTAGTGATTTTCTAATAGAAGCTGAATGTGTTGATCTGTTTTATTATATGGTGTTTTTGCAAAAACCACACTATGACGATAAGATAGGTATTCACTTCCATTTATCTGCTTAATGGCTTCAGCTCATGAACCAAAAGATTTCGATAGCCAAATTCAATGGTATAATTTAGTTTTAACGGTTGTTTAAACCAGATTTCGTTCCGGTCGGATATTTTTCGTTTTTGTTTGCTCAAAAATTCTTCAATTTTTAGTTTACTTCTTTGTACAGTTCAGCAAATATAAACAGAAAACGATTTGTTTTTACTGATTTATTTTCGCATGCAGCTAGCAGAGCATTGAAGGAAGCATATGAACCATTCTGCACTATTTTTCGAGAATCAATGTCACCAGTCGGTTTTTTGGACCGAATTCTGTAAAGTGCATATCGTGTCAATTTATATTGGATACTATTTAATGGTTTTTTTTCTGTATGCTATGGAATCGTTTATAGTCATAGATGTAGGTAAAGGGAGATAGAGAATCCTCATATCGTTATTTAGATTAATGAGTAATTAGTAAGTAGGTAACAGTCGTGGAAAGAAATTCTATCTCCGATCAATAAATAACGAATTGATACATAATTCTAGATTTTATTTTATTATCTCTAGTTGTTAGAAGCAAATCTGCGTTAGTGTTGTTGGCTTAATAGAGAGGGTTAACTAGTAGTTTAGAGGGACATCGATATCGGTTGCTTAATCCTTCTTTATTGCTATGATTGGCTTCTTTGTGTTGTTTTCTTGATTTGCCTCTTGCAAAATTGAAGCGCTCGCTTGTGATCGTATTTCTCTTAGTGATTATTCGAATAGATAATTCCTTTTTTTCCGGTTGATTTTTTTTTCTTTGAATGAATTTTTCCGTTTGTAATTTTTATGATTGCAGAAGAAAATTCACTCAGCAAATATAAGTTTTTTTTCTTAAAAAATAGTTTCGTTGATCGTTCTTCGTTGTTGCTATAATATCGTAAACACACCTGTACATGCATATAAGTTAAAGTTGGAATGCATCACAAATGTTGACAAGTGTATTGCTGAAACAGATGCTTTTTTTTATGTTTAATTAGTGTTGGTTTATAATTTTTATAACGAGAGGGGAAAATTTTTCCATTCCACGTATATTAGGCAGAAGACGAAAGCGAGGAGCAATATTGTGACCAATCACAAAGCATTACGCCTGAGGGTTTTCTCAATTCGTATTGTCATTGCCATATTAGAGTCATTCATGATTTGTGCTGACAATTGTGTTGAGGTGCAATTGTTTAGCACGGCAGTAATGCTAGCATAAATAGGTGCATGAACTTTAAGCTTATTATTATATAACGTTTTATCTTGTTTTTTTTTTTCGAATTTCTTGGATCGTTATCCTCTTCATTGCAGTGTAATTTATTAAATGAGTATTGTATATCATAAATGGATTTCCTTTTTTTGGACCCATGGGTATATTATGAGAATAAGGTAGCTTGAATAATTATATGAAATTGGGGGAAGTAAGGGGGGGGGGGGTATGGAATATCTTATGGTAAGATTGCGGCTCTATTTATAGCTTGCTTATATATTGCTCTACTCAATTGTGTCGTCTTTTGCGCATAAATGAGCGTATTCATGATGCGAATTGTGTTTTTCTTACGAAGCGCAAATGATGCAAAACTTGTTTACACGCTTACATTTCAATAAATCTAATGTGTATTTACTTTGGGCATTATCGTATACCCATCAATAATAACCCAGGTTTGAGAGTTTCTTTCTTTTGTTTCTCAAGTTTTTTTCTTTCCACTAAAAATTGAAAACTATTTACATCGATATCGTTAAGGCTTCACTTCAAAACTATCAACATTTTCAAGTACCACAGTAGTTCTAAAAGGTGAAGTTAGAGGGAATCTCTTCCACTAGAGGACTTGTAAAGACGACGTTCTTATTGGCTGTTTAAAAGTTGCAATTGTATTGTCCTCCTCCCCCTAATCCGGATATGGTTATATTATTATTATAGAATAATGCATCACTATACGTCAGTTTGATGGCACACGATCTTGCACTTCCGTTTTTCGGTTCATATTTGCATTCGATAAGATTATTACATGCACCCTTTGTACTCGCGCGAGCTCGATGCAGCCTTTTTCTCAACTACTTCCTATCTTATATTCTCTTATTTATTTCCGTTTTATAAGCAGTAGAATCCAAACTTTTGAAATGAATTACTTTCTTGAGGGGTTGTTTCCGATCTATTGTGCGACGAGATATTCCGTTGATTTATGAATTAAATAATGTGAAAAACAATGGATAGGAAGGGATATTGTAAGTACACTTATATATTACTGTTACAAAATGATTGTACTGTTAGCGGATCGATCAAAGCACATGCCCATATCACTAAGCGTACCAATTGTAATGGTCTAATAAAGGGGTTTTCAGCCAGTGAGATTTGCGGTTCGTTCACTGGGATGGACGGAGATCGCCGAAGAGGACCTCACAGCGGAGAAGAGTTCAAGGGCTGTCAACAAGGCGATTGTCGATCTAAGCACTGGACGAAACGATATTATGGACAACGTTTCAAAATGGGGCGATGTATGCTTTTTTCTTGCCTTTTGAGCTGTATACTTTTAAAAAAGGTTTTGTGCCACCGTTTTAATAAGAGGATATTTTTTATTAGATTAGGGAAGAATGAGGTAGGCGGATGGAGGAAGGAAAGGAGATATGGTTCTTTGAGGAATGACTTCATAAATCGAATCAATTCGTAATTCAAAATCAAAGTGAAGAGCTACATTTTTAATCTTTTTGCTGCATCGGTCTACTGCATAACGAGCTGTTTCTTAAATCAATCAGCTGGGGGATGAAGGGCGGTAGTAGAATTATACAAAATGGACAAATTAAGGTAATTAAATTTACAGGGAAGGGAACTGATAATGGAATTGGATGATAACGATCTTACTTTAATTGATCCGGATACGATGGCCGTTGTGCATTCGGAACGCATTCAACAGATCAGAGTATGGGGAGTCGGCAGAGATAACGGAAGGTCTGTAAAAGCTTTCTTTGCTTTTCATTTCTACTAGTATTATTGTAGTGTGTTTTGCTAATTATTATTGCTCATGCTATGCTTTCTTTCTGAGTTTCATTTCTTAGTGTTTCTGATCTGCTTTAGTAATTTTCGTATTCTGCAAACGTCTGCTCGTATGCCTTTTTTTTAGTTGGATAAGCTTTTTAAGTCATACTGAACAAACTGATTTCGATAAGTGATTTAATTAACCTCGTTCGTTTGATATTTTAGAGCTAAATGAGTGCGAGTTTTGCCTACGGCTTAAGATTTGCATATATAATAGATATCTGGAAATATTAGAAAATAAAATTTGTAAAATATGCTTTTTACATAATTTTTGAACAATACGTTAACAATTTGCGCTGAATTTTTTTTCGTATGAAACGTTTTCGCAGTAATATTTTTGGTTGTAACGATTTCTTCGCATTCTTTTATGGAAAGTTTCATTTTTATGATTGTTGAAAAAATATTTTTTTATTGATTAAATTTGCAGAAATTGTTTTTGCACATTTTCTTAATTTTATTCAACTTGCTTCCATTTAGATTGGGAGGGATGGCTTAACGTAATTTGTCTCGTTTATTTTAGAGCTTTTTTAAGTTTTGCGATTGTAGCTTTAGGGGGAATGGTTTTTTTCCGGTAGGAAAAAAGGGAGCTGAAGGGGGAGGGAACGAGCGGGAGGAATGGTCCTTCACCATTCATGCGTCCTGATTTCGTGGAGAGGGAATAAGAATAGTCAATTAAATGGGTACAATGTTGTGTGATCCTGGTTTTTGGGATCGTATCTCTAAAGGAGTCAAGTGGTTGTGTGAAATGATGCTGCATGCAAAAAGCTTCTTCCGAAGTGTGATTCAGTTTGCTTTGTGGCAATTTTAATCGCTGTTTTGAAGCATTGGGATTGTTGCCGCTAAAAACTAATTACTTCGGTATATACGCCTTTTAGATGATTCATTTAATAGTGAAATTGCTTTAGATATTTTTGTTGTGATACTTCGATTTGTTTGTTACTAGTCGATTTTCATTAAAGTAAGTATGGGAAAGTATGCTTAAAGAAAGGGAAACATGAAAATGTGCAATTTTTGGATAGAGGTTTATATTAGCGGTGAATTTTGGTTGAGAGATATTAATTCTATATTGGATCAAAGAGCATTCGGGATGAGAGAATGGAAACGAGGAAGGAATTCGAGACGTGGTTGGGGAGAGGGGAGTTGGAACGGAAATGGGGTGAGCAAACAGTCAAAATATAGTGAAAATGAAGAGTGTACTAGTATTAATGGTTTAAATTCTTTCATGAAGGCAATGTTCTTTTTTTTTCGATGGTTCTCTAAATTCAGGTCACGATAGATGGGAATTTTTGTCAAATTGGTCACATTGGTCAAATTTCGGTCATATCCCATCTCAAATTTAGCATCCGAATGTGATATTCTCTTCTGTTCATTTATTAAGCTTTTCATTTAGTTTGCCTCCCGTTTGTGCAAACAAAAGGTTTTTTCTGAAGGCCTTTTTTTGAGGTTGCTTTTTGTACACATCTCATCGCTTTGCTAGCTTATCCCCTAACTAATGAATGAATCATTTAATTCAGCTTTATTATTTATTTAATTCTAACTGCTTTAAATTTTATTCTCTATTATATTTATGCATCGGTTGCTATTTTAAGCGCTATATATGAAAATCATATTTTATAATATTCCGCAATTTTGCGCTGATCGGGATCAGCAGAAATTTTAGATTAAATTAAACAATAAAGCCAACTAAACAGCTAAAATATTTTTTGGTTTTTATTTTGGAATATTCAGTATATTTAATGTAGAATAATTTACTATAATTTTGATGTTGACCTGCAAAGGTTTTTTTCACTCATTTTTATAAAAACGAATTCAGGGTTATCTAGCATATTATATAAATATCGGACTCAGTAGCTGTTATATAGCTGAGAACAGTAAGAGTATACAGTAAGCGTATTGCCGACGTATAGGCGGTATATTTTACTTTTTTAACTTTCCGCTAAACTTTTGAAATCCCTTGAAAAGTTTTTTTATTCCTCACTAATAGCCGAATGATTGGTTTATATCAGAAGCATTCGTTTAGAAACCTTTAGTTTTTCTCATTAAAATGTGTTATTGGCAATTTTTATTGTTTATTTTTTTCTGATACTAATATTGCTTATTCATTTCCTCTAATATAACTTAATTATATGCTGTTCTTCACTTCAGAGACAGGTAATTTTACAATGTTTTGCATGCTTGCTCATTTGGTTGGCTATTGAGCGGATATGAAGCGACAATAATATTGCCCTATTTAGAGACGTTGATACAGATGCCTTAAGAATAGTTCCGTCATATCCGCTGTGGGATTTGAATGAACAGATTTCTTCGAAGTGACTACAAAACGACGCTTCAGCTCCGAAAGAGTTGAGTTGATAGAGCAGATTGTTTCATCTGTTCGATGGGGGAGAAGTGTGGGAAGGGATGGAGGATAAGATAGATTGTCTTAGCAGGCTATGTCTTAAGGCAGACTGGTGCATCAACTCATCGATATCTATCCTGCTTTAAGTTTAAGCTACACTATCACTATCGTATAGTCAGCAGCACTAGTTAGCACTAAAATTTTACCTCAATATTCGTCATCAGCACTTAAATTTGCATATTTCTGAAGAACCAATATGAAATCCACAAATATGCTTTGCTTTAAATTATTTACAGCTATAGTTTTTGTTTTGATAGTAGTTGTTATGCGTTCTTATTCGTATTGATTTTCTTTTCTTTTCGCTTCATTGCATGTTTCCCCTGCAGACGTTAGGTTTCCGATTATTCGTTGTCATAAACAATTGCTTCATGCGTATGCTAGTGAATTTGATTTGCTGCAATATGCTTTGCTTTTTGATTAATGATTGGCTATCTCTTATTTTCGCTCTCAGATGTATGGAAAAGGAAACGTCTTGTGGTACTTCCGTTTCCTAATTATTCCTGCCACCGTAAATCAATTTTTATTAGACTACTGAACGGATAGGATGAGTGATTGGTTTATTATGGGATTATGTTGCTGAAATTTCTTGCACCTAGTTAGCTTATCCCACTGGATTGCTCAGTCATTCACCTTTTCGAAAACGTTTTCTATTTCAGCGAATTTTTCTAGAATTTTTTCTACGGTAGTGAATTTTTCCAGAATTTCATCCCAACTCCAGCAGATCTTTCCGGAATTTCATATTTCTGCCCTGAAAAATGTGCAACTGCCTGCTTATACAAACGCAGGCACATATATACTTAAAAACAGAGATAAAACGACACATGTGTATTAGGAATGTGGTTTCGCTCATTTTCAACACTTTTGTAGTATATTCGAACAATAATATGCGAGAATGTTTTGATTAAATTATTCCTGCAAAGATTTTGATGCATAGTGTCGTTGTATTTAACCTATACTGTAATAGTAAAGTTCATTTTATTTCATATAGGAAGTGCAATTTTTAAAGCTCAAAGAATTTCCTCGACCGTCAGGCTTGATGTCTATTCTTTACCCTTCTAGCAGTGCTATTGCCTTTATTTAACTTAGAGAATTTTATCACTTATAAATACTTACCTCTTTCTTTTGAAAAAAAGTACTTAAATGCTATGCTGTGCGAATAATTTGAATAAGACTTGTATTAATGATTGGAATTCAAAAAAATTAGTTTTTTTAGGTTCCGCTTTTTTCTTTCAATGGTTTTTTCCTCATTTTTTTCATCTAGCTTTCTTCAAAGATGTATTTTTGGGTATTATTTCTTCCTAAATAGTAGTAATATAATAATAGTTTTTGATTTAAGGCCATTAATCTTTAGAGAGGGGGAGGTTTGTTTTTCAAACGGAAGATAGGGTTAGCATTCGGCTAAAGTGTAGTATTATTTATAGCATTATAATTATGGGATTATGAGGTCACCGATGAAATATGCAGTCTTACAAATTGGGGATTATCTTAATACGAATAGAAAATTGTCTTCGGAAGCGAATGCACTTTTTTCCGGGTCTTCCTGATCTATATTAACTATTCTCTGTTAGAGAAATTCCTTATTTGTTTATATTTTCTACTCACTTCATTTCGTAATAAAAAAAAACGAGGAATTTACAGCGAAATTAAAAGAGTGGTTCATTCCTTAATTTGTTTATATTAATGGCCTCTAAGTAAACTATTCTTTCGATATGTTTAAGCAATGATAAAGTGGATTTGATCATTTCAGTCAACAATAATTTGAATATTTGCCATTTTTAGTGTTCAAAAATATTATAAAAGTTACCATATTATCATTACCAACATACGTAAAAATTGTCTTTTTTAAATTTGATATATTCGAACATTCGCTTCACTTGTCTTATTTTAGTTTCGTTCATCGTTTACGTCAGATTGGATTCTATGTCCTAGGTGGCAATTTTTTTTTTTCAGGGATATTCGTGAATCGAAGCGTTTCTGTATGTGGAACTCCTTAAGGGGATTTGGGGAGGGGGGAGGGGCGAGGGGAAGGAGGAATAGGCAATAATGGGACAGGCAAAACAGTGAGTTAAATAATAGTGCATTTTTGATAGGAATGCTTAAAGAGTATTATATATATGCAATAGGTTTTTTAAACAAATGAGAGAAAGCATTCAACGATTTCCTGCGTGATTCGAATCGCATCGAAGCCTCAGGGCTTTCTGCATTAAGAGTCTTTCTCAGCTACAGTATGCATTTTGCATTGACTTATGCATATCGACAATGAGAACGTGTTGAACAATCATTCAGATGTTACTCTCATTTAGTATAATATGGCAATAGATAAGTGCTAAAAAAAGTACATTACCTAGTAGTTGTTTCTATGCTTAATGATACAATATCAAACGAAATGCGAAATTTTTATTCCATTCAGAATCAGTTTATCTCTCTTTTTATTCGTTATTTTTAGATTGTTTTCAATCGCGCTTCTAGAAATATCATTTTTATTTATGTAAATTTTTAATGAACGATATAGCAGCAATGTTTTTCCTCTTTCATTTTCCGTCTTGCATTTCTTTATTTTCCGATTAAAAAAATTTTTTTCTATTTTGTGAAATTTTTTATAAGATTCATGATGATTGTGCTAGTGTAGTTTATTTTTATTACTTTTTATTATTTTCATCGTTGATGAAAGATAAACACAACCAAATAGAAATTTTTCTATCTAATTCTTGATTTCTACTGATGTCTGCAGTTTGATTCTACGTACTACTAAATTTTTTTAATCGTACAGTGGTACTGCTAAGAATTGCAACTCCGGCATAAGAGGATTGCTCATTTTTCTTTTCTCTTTTAACTATTGCAATTTTTTAAAGCTTATCTCTCTTTCCTATCGACGGGTAATGTCTGCTAAAAGTGGAATAGCAATCCCACCCTTAATAGGTATTAGATCGATCCCCAATCTCCCTCCTTTCTCCCCTCTTTTGCTCCCCCTCTCCTCATATTAGCATCCCTTGTTTTTGATGAGGATGGCATGAGCTGTTCTTGCTTTGTATGATTGCTGTCATCTTTTAGGAGTCAATTCTCTAAGAATCCTTCGCTTCTCGCATATGCCACGTTGTTGTGCATACTATTGCTAAGAAAATAGTAATTTATGTATATATGTTTGTATGTGCACAATGCTTTCCTTTTGTTGTTTCATAACGACAGTCATCGAATCGTCCCATAAGTTTGTATCATTAAATAATGTAATGCAGTAAATATTCTTAGTTCAGTACTTATGTTAGAAGCTATATGCAAATAGAAACTCTTAATTCCCTCCACTCCTTCCCCCTCCCCCCTTCCTCCCCCCCTCCCCAAAAAAAAATAAAAATAAAAAAGGTTGAAGTGGTACACTCTCATGGGACGATACGAATATTCATGCGCCAGTAAAGTATTCATTTTCTTGGAAAAATTTGCATGCATTTTAGAGATTTTGCTTACGTGGCACGTGATCGCAATTCGCGTCGTTTTATGTGTCACGTTTTTCGATGCGATACACCAGCGAGGACAATTGCAAATACACTCCGTGACATCTGCAAACGACTTATGCTACAACGAAGACCAAATACGCTTAATTCAATGGAACATCGCACCGAGAGGAGGGTGGTTGCAAGTGAGTGCCTACACATTTTTTTTATTAAATATACATACTTGAAATCACAACAGTAAGTTACTTTTTTATTAGGGAAAACACCGCCCGGCATTCCGTCCTTCACCTCTCCCCTCCTTTTATCCTCTCCCAGTCGAATATTTTCGCTCTCTAGGGAAATAAATGGAAATAAAATAGGAGTATATATTCCGAGGAATGCTTGAACTTGGGCATCATGGAGGGAAGTCGGAGCTGTTATGCGATCTTGTCATCCAAAATTTACTCCAAAGGGAAGATTGCTTTTTGAGATTTCTAAATTAACTGTGAATTTTGCATCTACATTTATTGTATAATATTTCATTTCCTCATTTTTATCTCTTATCTATTATTATAGTGATTAACACATTTATGATTCTCATATTTGTATATGTAATTATGGGCGATTCTTATTCCTTTACTTTTTCATTTGATAGTTCTGTTCTTCATACATAGGTTTTCTCTTAGGTTATCGTAATCGGCAAAATTGTTATGCTGGTTTGCTTATTAGTGAGGTGGTATTCGATAGGACGATATCTTCCTCTGACACGTAATGGGGCTATCAACTAAACATTAACTATTCTCAGCTTTACAACGATCTCTAATTGCATCATATTTCCGATTGATAGAATTTTTGAATTTTCCATTCTATGGAAACGAAGAGGGAATAAAGATTTTTCAAGAATAAAATGATTATATTATCTTAAGGAGATTCTTCTTTGCCGACACCTATTGAGGAACCAAAGAAGACATTACGATGTCACTTCCTTGGTGTCACACAAGTACCACGTGCGACAGGCATCGAAATTCTTAATGAAGCTGTTGATAGACTCGTATCACAGGTTGTTATTTCACCTTCATATTCTGTTGACTATTAATCCAATATTTGCATTTTTAATATTAAAAGCTAAATTATGAGTCATTCATATAAATATTTCCTTAAATATGATCATATGTGTTTTATAAAATAAAGTGGTATTTATTGTATGTGTAAGTAGAGGGATTAATTAATATGCTTTTTTCAATTATTGTTAGTAGTAATGATAAGTGGAGTCGAATACGTGTGTTGTATAAAATAGAATTGAGCAGAAAAGAGGAGAGGAGAGCTGTCAAATTTTCATTCTAGAAATATTGCTGAAGGCTATGAAGTGCTTTTAAAACTTGTCTATAGAAATGAGTGAGGTGAATGTTTGTAGAAGGGATCTTCGAACGTACTAATAGCTGCTATTTTCACTGGAATACAAAGGGGATCCTTATTGAGGAATTCGCTTTGTTAGAGATTATAGGTAAATAATTATGTTAGGTTCATGCAGATTTATAAAATTTGAGGTTCGTCAGGAGAGGTGGATATTAGCGGATGTTTCGATAGCACCATCAACGATAACAATTTCCGAAGTGAATGGCAATCAAATCGCAGAATGTCGCGTTCGTTATCTCTCATTTCTCGGCATTGGACGTGATATCAAGTTCGTTATGGTTTTTCTTTGTGAAGTACCTTTCCGATTATATCATTGTTGAGTCCACAATTTATAATTTAACTTATTTCAGCTATTCATTGAAATTCTGAAATTAATTCCAACTTCCGTTCCCTTTTCATGCCCCAAATATGCAACGGTCTCATAAGGGGGTATTATCTTGTGGAGGTCGAAGTCGACAAAAATCATAGAACAGGCGGAGGGCTGTACTTCATAGAATGGGTAGAGCCTATAGTATAGGCAGAGGATTATACAGCTTACAATATGGGCGGTGAACTGTGCTTCGCAGACTTAATTGTACGGTATGGATGAGGGGGGAGGTGTACTTAGGTAAAAGTTGATAGTACTTCATTAGAAACGGTGATTTTTGTAAGGCCAAACTGGGACCCAAACTAAAATATCGATAAATATAAAGAAGCGCTACTTTAAGATGTATATGTTAACATAATCAATTACCGGAACTAGAATTTGAATAGAATCGTTAACACTAATTAACTGTAATTGTAGGAATACGATAAAAGAAATTCAACCTCTACGTTGTATTTGATATAAGTTGTTGAACATAATTGCAGGCATTGTGCTTTTATAATGCACACATCTTCGGAGAATTTCATGTGTTATGTGTTTCACGTGGAGCCGAATGCAGGTGCAATGGCAAAAACTATAGAAGCGGCATGTAAACTTCGTTATCAGAAGGTGTTGGACGCACATGCGAGTGCACGTACTCCCCCTAACGGAAAGGTTTCCCGGCCGTTTACCTATCCTTTCAATGTTTGACTAATTTTCCGTTGTTACGTGTCTACTAACACTCTTTTTATTATACATGTTCAGCGATTAGGTTGCTTGAAGTAGATATCTTACCCGATCCCTTGGGAAAGGTGATTTTAGGAACAAAACTAAATGAAAATTGATTTGAAGAAAGTGGATTTAGCTTTCGGTAGTGTCCAAGATAGGTTTCATTCAAATGTGCGCCATGTTGAGGACTCCTCCAATACCTGCTTCTTGTGGCGATATATATATATATATATATATATACATCACTTGATCTCTTGATAGGCCGGATTATCGAACGTTGTGCACGCTGTCCGCCACAATGCATTTCCATTTTGGTCTCATCCTCGCCATTCTCGGCCAGGTTTTACCCCAATCGTTGTAGGGTACTGGGGCCCATTTCCGTGCATTGTTTTAGCCATTAGATGACGCCACCTCGCTGGCTAGGCGAGCAGGCCATTACCTCTCTTCGAATTTAGCCGGTCCTCAACCTCTAGCAGGCATGGTCTGGTGATTCGGGGTATGAATCGACCATGCTGTAGGACTGACAGTTCAATACCTTTGTAGCATGGTTAGACCTGCTGGGGCTTACGCTCCGCTACCATAGCTATCGAACGACCGTTGCCACCACTGCGCCACGATGAGGCACCGAAGGAGGATTTTGCAGCGGATATATATATATATATATATAGTTGTCGGGTCGGTGACCATCACGACCCACTCATAAATCGTGTCTGCATGCATGCCTGTTCCTGATATATGTAAACACACCTATATCAGTATTACTGATATATCAACAACATGTTTGCATCAACAACCGCTTATGTGTGTGTATCATTAATGATGTGAAATTTCAGGGCTGGGGTGAATCGCTATGGGGTGCATTCGGTTCGATGCGTGAACGATTCTCCTCCTCGTCACGATGAGGTAACACTGCGATCTTTAGTAGCCTCATATTCTGATTGGCACTGATCGCATTTACTTTCTTTAATGTGAGAGTGCTATGCAAGTGCGGTGAATGAGAGTTGATTTAGAGTTGCATCAGCAAATAAAGCAATTTTTATGGAGCCACCTCAATCACATCCTATTTGGAGACCGTAGATCTTTGGAGACTATAGCCGCTCTTTAGAAAAACTCCGTTTTCTCTTCATTTATAAAAATGGAAAATATAAAAATGAAAAAAAAAGTTTTTCTTCGTTAAGAAAGGAGAAAGGAGGAATATTAGTCAACAGCATACAAATTTTTTCTGAGCATGACACATCATTTAATGAATTTATATATAACAATTATACTTTAATACGTTCTGATCTTTGAAAGTAGTGTTTTTGCTGTATCTTGATTCGGAAGATTTAATTCTAGAAGAGTACGCAATTTTATAGTTTTCAGATCTTTCATTGCTGTTTTGAAAGCACACATGAACGTTAAGCTATTGTTGCGCCTGTTTCTCGCTTATTCCGCTTCATTTCAACATAGAGATGGTGGGTTATTGAATGAAAATGATGAGGTGCTCAGTTAGGTTCATGTGTGTGCGTTTGCAATTGCTGAACTGCTCAATCGGTGAAGTGGATATTCCTTTCGAATTATCCATAGATAGTCGTGATTATTAGGTGAGATTTTTGGCTTTCAGAATCTAACCTCTCCAGGTGCTCCTGAATTTTGGTAAATTTTCAACTCATTGCTAATCGCCGCTTTCTTTTTTTAGCACTGTTAAAAACTTTTCAAAGTAGGACAAAATTTGAATTTCTGCCAATGGCATCTCACCAAAAGTATGGGTCATGTGAGAGTGCGGAAGCGTACAGCTACATTTTATTGGTCGGAATGACCAAAGATACGCTAGTCGTAAAGATACGCTCACCCGTTTTGCATATTCGATGACGTTGTCTGTGTGACCGGGGATTTGCATAAGTTTTGTCTTCAATGTATTTCAAAAACATCTATTGTTTATGTTGGATAAGTAAATACCATAAGTGACTCCATTTCAATTAAAATTGTTAGGAATATTCACCGAATCACTGTCTTTTGTGCAATCTTTTATATGCCGTTGACGGTTCTTGGCTTTTCACTTTGCTTATACGTTAAATCTGAGGTGAAGTTTGCGTAGGATTGAATGAAACGCCAGTCGAAAACAGCGCCGATCGGCAACTTGACCATCGCGTCTTTATATACTAATGTGTTATATCAACAGCCGCCGACATTTCTTTCATCATGCTCGATCGTCGCTCAAACAACCATAGAAAGTATACAGAGAACTGTTAATATTTAACAGTTGGGCACTCGATACAAGGGAGAGCGCCGATTGTGAAACCAAATAACACAGATTTTTTATGATGGAAAAATGGTTAACTTGCCGATCGACACTGTCATCGTAGGCGCTTTAGAAACAATTTTGCTAGGTGTTAAATGCTTTTGAGTTATGAGCCAACGGAAGTCCGGCTCAGATTGTGGGGTGTTCTGATGACCAACGAAAACTTGTCCTCAGACGGGGTTCATGTGCGTACATTATACGACTTTTTTTAACACGGGGTTGACGACCAAGGAGTTCATAACACGAGGTTGATGACCAAAGAGTTCATAACACGAGGTTGATGACCAGGGAGTTCATATGACCAGGGAGTTCATAACACGAGGTTGATGACCAATGAGGACGTCCACGTGGCTCAGCGATAGAGCACTCGCCCGGCAACCGGGAGGTCGTGGGTTCGTCCCCATCTGCGGAAAAGTTTTCATTGGTCATTAAAAACACCCTAATTTTGCAAGAATTTGATCTCACCGGATTTTGCGTAAGCGTTCCCTTTCTCTGAGAAGATTCCTGAGCGTTGTTTATTGCAAATAATGAAGATATTTGCGCAAAATCCGGTGAGATCGCACTTCGGTTGTGTGTAGCTGTGACAACATTTTTAAATCGCACCTTAATCACTTCAAGTTCATTATGTTTTCTGCAAAATGTACAACCTATTTATATATTTTCTCCCAATCTACAACATGTTTATTCGAAAATGATCCAATTTTTTGCCATTTTCTTCTAGTTCCTAATATGAGTCCTGTTCTCTTGGACGACTTAAAAAATGCTGTCACAGGTGTGCCAAATCATAGAAGGTGTCTTTCTTTTAAGCTCATACGAATGAATCTGCTGCTTGAAACGAAGCGGCTCATCATTTAGTTTTGACCCATGCAGAGTTCCATAAAAATTCAACGGAAAAACGTCTAGTTTTACAAAAGGCAATCACCAAAGTGGAAATTTTTTTTTCAGGATCACCATGCTTTCGGATATTTCGTTTAATAGACCCGTGCTTGAATAATACAATTCCAACCTCTTATTCGATACAATGTTGCCGCACATATTCGAAGCCGTTCTAACTCTTTCGCCGCCCTGTCCAAAAAATTCCATCTTCCACTTGTTGTTCCACACTCGGTAGCATCCATAGTCAAACATCAGTCTGCCATCTTTGAATTATTGCAAGAATCACTCCTCTGAAATAATATTACTGCGTAAAATTCAACACTCGTATTTACTAATACAATGCTAAATTTCAATACTGCATTAATGTAAGTGAAATTGAAGTGCTTTTTTGATAGTTGGCATTCAAACTTCGATTTGCTGTATAATATTGCAGCGAATAAATGTCTATCATATGTTGATTGCCTCTTACAAAATCGTATATTCGCTATGAATATGCTGAGATATCAGTTCACACATAAATACCTCTTATAACAGTGCTATTAATGTGGGTTTTTCTTTGCAATGAGGGTACTCTTGTTGGGCATCGTACAGTTAAACTACCCCTCAAATGGTCGTTACAAAGATGCTTCGCGAAAATCCTAGTTTTTTTCATCAAAACGAGCAAAAGCATGCGAGAATAGCAACTTTATACGCATGTATGGGCCCGGGCTCCTATTCAATCTTCAAGTGCGAGCTGCTCTACGACCAAATCGTTACATGTAGACTATATGAATCAATCAATGCCAGCGAAGAAGGGAGAGGGAGTGATGGGTGAGTGCACGTAAATGAGCAGGCCATTCGGGTAGTGTTGGTTGGTTGGATATTAAGCTAGGCTTTTATGCTGTTTATATTCTTAAGGAGACAGGCACAACTTAAAACAATGGGTCGAGAAAAGTAGGCACTGAACCAGGACAACTAAGACCCGGTGCAACTCTTGCGGCAGCATACGCGAGGACCTCGAGTGAAAATATTCCCAGCAGCAGTACGCCGTTATCCAAAACTATGAGGGGTGGTGATATTCGCTTTAAAACACCTCATTAATACCGTGGAAGTTTGTCCTCGTTTTTTTTTACTCTAACACTTAGTAAATTGCGTGCGATACTCTGAAATATCTCTTCACGTTGCAAAACTTTATTGAAAGGTCGCCGTTGATTTGCTGCAATCCACAATGGACTTCTTCCCGTTTTATTAGAGGAGAGGGAGAGGGGAAACAAAAAAAAAAATTTGGGACAATTCCGCGAAACGGTTGAAGGAACTTCGAAGACTATACTCACTCCTTTCCACCAGAATAAGCGAAAACAGAAAAAAAGAACAGTTACTAATACGTAGTTTACTAAACGTTAGAGTAAAAAAGATGAGGACAAACTTGTGTTTATGCATAAAAGCCGTTTAGTAGCAAATAATCGTCAGAATGGGGAAAAGCTCACCAAGCAAAAACATTAAAAATAGAAAAAAACGTATAGAGTCAAAATAAATAAAAAATTTAAAAAAAAATATGGCCCACCTTACTCCTATGGAGTCAAAAAAGATCGCTCATCGTTGCATCACCTCATCAGCTCAATTCGAATAGGCACGTTCTCCACTAATCCGACATGCTGCAAAAACTTTTGCACAGTAGACTTACTTCCATCTGCATGCAACTGATTATACAAGAAAACGACGAAAGGCGATCGAACTCGTGTCTTTATCAAAACCTTGAGAATTTATTAGCTAGTCCAGCTAGAATTTAGCTGACGTCATTCAAATTCTTATTAGCTGTTGTATACCCTCCCTCTCCGCATCATTCAAATCTAGGGGTTGACCACGCTCCAGAAAATGGCAAACGTACAACGATAAAGTGGTTATTTGTTAGCAACTTCATCAATTTATAACTCATTCGTACGATCAGTTAGCACAAAATTGACCTAGTGCCGTACTTCATCCACTGCCTTTTTTTCGGGTCTAGCAGGTGAAATCACTCGTAGGAAAACACAGGCATAGCTGAACGTTGTTTTTAAAATAGCACGAGTCCTTTATCAGTAAACACCAATAAATAGTAAACACCAGTAAATAGTACCTCTAATCAACTATAGGGCCTCGTGAGTTTATCACTAGAAACGTTTAGCCTATCACTAGAATTCACTACGTCTCTTTCAAAATGATTTGTTAGAAAAAGGAAGTAAATGTGATATAATTGTGAGAATACGAAAAAGTAAAAGAAATGAAATCGATATTGATTACTGTATAAAAACAATACGAAATATATCTCTAAATTCTATTGCATTAGTAAAAAACTTTATACATAATTGTATGGAGAAAAAAAAACGATTAAAGAAAATCACTAATTAATCACAGTAAAACAGATATCAGATTTCAATAAAATGAGCAACAATAAACAATGGATGATGCCTTATTTTAAAGCAATTAATGCCATATAATAGCGCCAATGGAATGAGACGGATGCGAATATCATGATAGATAAGTAGGTGTGAGGGATAAGCAAAGGAGAAGAGGAAAGGAGGCGGTAAGAAGGGAAGATCGATGAGGTATCGCCTTGGCACTCATCCTACGTGAAGCAGCTCAGCACAAACCAAAAGACCCTCATATTTGCAAAACTGCCTATGCAATGGTCGTCAAGTAACCTTACATTACAAAGCCAGAATAAAGGATCAAGCCGAATATAAAAAAGCTGATCCCAAAATACATTCCCTTTATAGAGGCCCATAAATGAGCAAAAATAAATGCAGCAAAGGACTAAAAGATTCATATGTCTACGAATTCGATGGTAAGGGAAAAATCCCCGTCCCTCTTTAAAATGTTTTTAAAAATTTCGTCGTGACATATCCTTGCCTCCACGATGAAAATAATGTTCGCTTTTTTTTGATTATTTGAATTTTAAATAAATAGCAATTGCATGATTCTACTGTTTTGTTTGATTACCTGTTAGCAGAAGTTGCCCACAACAAATAGAGTAATACATCTGAGGGTGGTAATATCGGTTGCGATTTGGAGATGGAAGATAACAAAAGAGGAAACGGCGCTTCGATTTTCACATATTTACGATGCCACTATTAATGGTATGCAAGAAAGTATCTCGAAGAGATGACAACAATAAAACGATTCCGTTGTGCGTAAAATCGATGAAAAATTGCATATCTCGCAAAAAAAATAAAAATAAAAATAAAATCAACATTGAAGTATGAGTTTCTAATCTATAAAACTTCTACTAATGCATCGCTTACGTGAGATTTGCCACCAATAAGGAAAATATAAAAGCCCCAAATATTAATTCTAATAATTTAAATATTCCTTATTGCATTTTATATTAGATAAAGATTGTCATCCTCTCTTCAACATAATAAAAATGCGAATCCACAGCAATATTATGCCTTAATAAAATCAACACACTCGCTTAATACACAATCACAAATTGCATTGTTGGCAATCATACAAAAAAAAAAAAAAAAAAAAACAGCACCGCATAGAAGTAAATAATACAAATTTTACAAGAACTACAGGATGTTTATAGATAAAACTCGCCGCTATTCTGAGAGAATTGGAAATTTTTACTCGTTGAACGACTCCTAACTCAAAAGCGCTATAAATCGGTTGTTTTTTCGTGTAAAAAAACGTAAAAAATCAATGAATTTTCGAGAGGTAGAAATTCAAATTCGTTCAAATAAAAAGACAAAAACTGAGAATCAGCGAATCATGCACCCCAATCTGAAGAAGATTCATAAGCAAATTTCTTCTATATATCAACTACTAACGTATGGTACCACTTTATCACTACAAGACAACGATGCCTAAAACACTTCAAATTAATTGCTGTACAAGCAAACGCACACCAACACACCACTGTACAAGCGAGCGTACACCAACACACCAACTAGCGCTAACTGACAGCACGAATATAACAACAGTGAATGTTCCACTTAAATGTGCTACGATCAAAGGTCAATAGAGTCAAAACTCTTCGCATATTCTATGCAGTGCAAAATCGCCCATTGTAATAGACGATTACCAAAATGTAGAGCAAATCTCGAAACAAAAGGAAATCTCGTAGATCATATCAGATGGGAAAATACTACGATGATCGAATAACCACTGGAATGGCGCTAAAAGGAATGAGTGGGGTAGAGCAATCGAGAGAAGAGGCAGTTTCAAAGCATTCCAATGCCTCATCATGACGACCATCTTCTGCTAGAATCATACCCAACATCTGCCATGATTCGTTGTGTAATGGATCGATGCGTACCACATCTCTACAATAAACGATTTTGTCGCTATTCGCCTATATCGAAAGAATAAACTACCATGGAATCGAAAGTAAAATCATATAACCACTCATATACAACGAGAAATATCAATAGTTTTCCAAATGCACAACACATCAATACACATAAAATTTTGCTGCTTTTTCTAAGCAATACCCTCAAGCATCATTCGTCGCTCCTCTATAATACAATTTTCATTTTTACGTAATCAACCTCTCAAGTTATTTCAAATTCAGGACTGCTTTTGAGCTTATCAGCACGTATTTCTTCAACAAAGGGTGAGTAAGAGTCTACTTCTAATTATATAAATAAACAAAACAAAAAACCTTGAAATATTGATTAAAAGTGATAAAAGATCTCCTAAAAAGTTATAAATTTCGAAAAGCATACTTAAGCATCTTCTCAGCCATCGGTATATTGCCTTCGGAGCGATATATTTCAGCCAAGTGATTCAGTGAAGCAATATGTGATGGTGAAATAGCTAGTGCTCCCAATAGAGAGGCCTTTGCATCCATTCGCATTCGTTCACGTGTCGTTGCATCTGTGCAACGTTCTGCTCGCAATGCCAATAGACGACCCTAAGTTGCCATCACTAATGCTTTCAACGATATAAGATTATGTTGAAATTAGCAGTACAGCTTATCTATCAGTCTATATAACCAATTAAGTTATCTATATAATCAATTAACGCTTTTTTTAAACGAATAATGCAAAAAATAGCTTAACATAGCAGTTCTAAGTAATGATTATAGATAATAAAATTAGTTTCCTTCTAAATTTTCTTTCATGAGGATTCATTCACTGATCTTCGCTCACAGAATATATGTATGATAATTCAAATTAAAGCATATCCCCACCTTAAAACAATAAAAGTGGCTTATCAGACGCCATAAGCGTGGTATCACTCAGTCATAGCCTCAAGATAAAAAGATGAACCTTAAGGTATAGTGCTGGATGAGAATTGGGAAAGATTGAACATGCTTCTTCAACACATGGCCGTACTTCAGCCACACGATCCAAATCGAGATAGAGCTCCGCAAGTTCGAGCCATACACTCGCCTGTAAAATAATTAATATCACCAAGAATGATCTGGATTGCAGTATGGGATTCATATTGCTTGTTTACGATCCTCAACCTTAACCCATGGACGAACACTTCACTAGAAGCAAGAAGATTTTAGCTTTAATTGTGAACATTTATCAACTTTAAATTAAACCTAAATCAAAACTCGGAAACGGCGCTTTAAACGCCAACATTTCACTCTTCAACATCTGAATCAATGATACGAATGCTTGAAATTCGCGAAGGTCATGCTACTATGAGCAAAGAACAGTCTCTAGAGAGACAATCCTCTACAACTTCATAGCTTGCATCACTAAGCAATAAAAAAGAAGCCAAATATGCTGCATGTCGATTGGAAGCACTGTAGTGAACAAGGCTGAAAATGAATAATAAGCAATATTTCATTTGCTAACCGCTATAATGCAAGCTGATCACTATGGATGAATCCTAAACGAAATTCTTTCAACATATGTGCAGCAATACAGAATGCGAAGATGATTGCTTTACTCTCTGTGTATTGGTCAAAGGTCATTGGTCATCAGCAGCTCATAACGTTGACATAAACCGTAGCAGATTCTGCTCTTATACCAGGGGAATTTCGAAAACTGAATATTTATGTAGTAGAAACAACTCATCAAACAGAGCGCTTGTTGCAAGCATTCGATTTGATTGATTGTAGCTTGAAAAATATTCGACAGAAATATACAGCATCGTACGGTCAAGGTTTTTGACGATCACAACACGATAACCTTAGAAGCAAATTAAACAAAATATAAGTACCTGTACGTGGAATCTAGCGAGCATATTTCTGGTGGCTGCAGATGACGAGCCTAAACCCTCCGAGATGGTCGATGCTGTTGCACCGATCTCCGACGTGCTCGTCATCCCACCCGCGAACATCGAATTCGCTTCTTAAAACCACCCCTTCTTAATGAATGATTGCGAAATCCTTAAGGCAAAAATTTTTAAGAAAATGACTACTTAAAAAATCCTTTTGTATGATCAAACAATAATCCGTTTACCGCATCATTGCAATTGATTAGTTGCACTAATATACTTCCACGAATCTCTTTTCACACCTCCGAAATCAGAATCCACTACCAGATTAGAAAAGAAATCTGTGGAGCATATAATCATCCTTCAAAATTTCTGCGAACTAATGAACAGCGCAAGCTACAGACCGCATCCAGGCTTCTAAAAGAATTTAACTTAAGAGGTGCAGGCCGTCACAACAAGGGTATTTGATGCGATATAAAGAATTTCGCAAGTTTGCCTTAAAGCACCTCGTAGAAATATCTTATCACTTAACATTCATTCTATCATTTAGTGTGCCATACCAAAACAGGGTTAGTGCAACAGTTAGCGACAAATCACGAATGACAGTAAATACATAGCAGAAGATACCTGTGAGGTCAAGGTTGCTGGTGCCAGCCACTGAAGAAGTCATTGGTGAGGGAGGAACGATTCCAAGGGGAGCAGCGAACATTGGCGCAATTGGCGTCATCGCCTCACGACTACTCATTGATCGCGCAACACTGCCTCGAACTTCACATTGACTCACCTCGCTCACTGAAAACACTCTCTTATTTACTATATCCATCGACAGCCACAATCACTGAACTGTCTGATATCCTTTAATTTAAAAAACTTTTTTTTTCAGGAAAATCCAAAGAAAAAATTCATTGCCGAAGAACAAGAATTAACCCACTAGATTAAAACGTCAACATAGATAAGAGAATATCTTAACGTTACTTCCATAATGCTATCTCTGCCTCAAATTCAAAATCTCGCATATTCACGTTATCAATGGCTCTGCTACTCAATGAAGTCAATGGTATACCCGAAAAGGCGTATAGAAGGGCGGAAGAATAATGGCATAGATATAAACCCTTGAAGAATTGACGCTTAACGCATAAACTCTGGCCGTGATAAAGTTCCAACACAACATTTGATAAATATATACCAAGATTGGTGATATGCGGTGCAGCTGTATCACCAAAATATGACGTATCGGCTCGACGCCAAAATTGCAGAAGATGCTTCGACGTCGAAAGTGCCTCCTCTACACGACCTATAAAATTTATCACCTAGTCAAGGATTCTGATTCGTCTTTATTGCACTTCTAAAACAACATAAAAGAATAACGGCTCGCTTTCGTTAACGGATATTCAGATACTTCGAAGCAACCTCGATGAGAAAACACAAAATGCAAAACTATGTATCAGCGAATTTTTCAGCTAATTCATTCTCTTCCTCTGCATGCTCACTTGCTTATCTACTTCTTGACTACGTGCCATCTTTATGCGACCGCTATCACTACAATACAATCAACGAGTTCTAAGCAAACCTCTTGCAACATAAACTCACTTTGTTATCGTATTATAAGATTTACGCAGTTATCATCAACGATCTTAAGGCAAATCTGTAGTATTACCCCGAACGAACTCTACCTTCTTAATAAAAACTTTCATTCAACAAACTTTCAGAAACCTCAAAATCCACAATACTTCGAGATGATGAAAATGAGGCTTACCGAACTTCACATCGAGTTTCAGTTTGAGCACAAGAAGAGGGAAATTCGTTGGGAAATCATTAAGTGCCTCGACAACAAGCTCAAGTGCACCCTTATAGTCTTTCTGTGCTGTGAATATGAGAGCCATAAGCATAAGCGCAGATGGCATCTCCGGATTTAGCTCCAACGTTCGCTCACACCATTCGCGTGCTGCTTGAAGATCACGAACTGCAAATCCACCTCGTTCCAGCATAACAAGACAACATAATACGTTGCTAACAATGTGTTACGCGTTTGGCCAATCACCGGACCACTCTTTCATGCTAACTTTTTCTACTTCTGTTCTAATTCAAGGCTTTTCCATACAACCCTATTCCCAGATACACTTGAGCAATATACCGCTAAGTGTGTTTCTTTAATGAAAAACTGAATTAATACTGCGACTATGGAATGTAACAAGCATAAATACTTAGAGATTACCTCCTCTTCATCAACACCAGCTATATTTTGGGTACCCAACCTGCATTGCTGCATCATAAAAACTCGAAAATACCCCAAATCTCCTCGATTAGTGATGTGACACTTCAAAAAAGAACGTCAACAAAGTGGTCGTAACGAAAGTAACCGATAGCGTATTGTCGTGCACAGTAGTAATGTGCAAGTTCGTCATGTGGATCGAGTTGTGTAGCTTTTTCGAAGAGAGCGATCGCCTGCATCGACATCTCTTTGCGCTTCACATAACGTACCACCCCCTCTGTTTTCAGACTGAAATAGAAATCAAAACGATAATAAAACCAAACAATTAACTAAAAGTATCCTCATTTTAAATAATTTTTCATTTATTAAATCCCCGCAAAATACGAAATCAGTAAACAATTCGAGTTATACGAATAATTTACACAAATAATTCCAGCATATTGAATCTTGTGCCGTAAGTAACTCCAGCCCCCTTCGTATTACAGCACGCTCTCAAAGCAAAATATATTGCAGAAGGACCGGTGGAATGTTCCTGCAGAAGAATGTGACCATAAGCAAAACTATTCACTTGCAAAACCATGGGAGGGGAGGAGGGGAGGGAGAGTATCACAGCACAAGATGACCAAAATTCTTATTTCTGACGTATTTCGGTAGCTGTGATGAAACTGCTGCAAATAGTATTAAATATATATTCTAGCTAATGATACTAGAATTAAACTAGTACCACCGGTTCACTTAATGGTTTAGACAAAGAAAACACTTACTACTCATTAGTATCGCTTTTTTTGCGGCGAAGAGGGTTGCATCTGAATCCGCCATACACTGTCAAATATTGGAAGAAAAACCTGGTAATTGGAACGTATATCCAATACCATCAAGAAGAAAGCAAATCAACGGAAGAAAGAGAGAACCTGAAGGCAATAGCATGTAGAAGATGACAGCGACCTGATAACCAACTTCCTTCAGATAATTCGATCGCTTTTTCAGCATGTGAAATCGCTGTAAAATGAATCATATAAAAATGCTAAACAATAAACCCCACAAGTGGGCAATATTCATTATTACAACCACCACATTTCTTAACTGATAACCTAAGACATAAAGAAAAATGATCAACCTCCCTGTNTCATCTATAGTTTATATGGCTAATCGACGATCATCCTTCCTCCTTCTCCTTTCCGGTCCCAAATTTCCGTTGACATGAAGAAAAATTCTTTCCTGATTAGTTTCTGTAAAGCAAATAACTCTATGAAAAAGACCAAAACTTTCAAGTTCAGATTTAAAAATTGCCATATCCGGAGTAATAGCATCCATATGCGTGACTAACTTTGTTTCATCGAAAGTTCGGAAAGAAACGAATTATTCAAATAAAAATAAAACGATAGTCAACAACTGTTAATAATTTTACGCCGATAGGAGTTCAGAGATCAACAGAAAGTAGCCAATCACTTCGATGATAAGCAATGATAAGCAATAAGAGGGATATTTTTAATCACCCTACTAATAAGCAATAAAATAAATGCAATTACTCACCTCACTGATAAGCAATAAAAGGAGCACTTCTTCCATTCGCGAAGAAGGTGAGAAGTAATTCTTATGTGATCCGGTATAGAAACTGTAACATATATAATAATTCGACATTTAATATAAAATTCTTTGCTTTATTATTGAATTCGAATAAAGAAAACATTTAATTCCACCAATTATAAGGAAAGAAGGGAATCAAGGAGAGGATTGATGCGAACGGAAGTGGACAATTCTTTGGATCGAGGAAGCTCATATTTTTTAAAATTTCAAAATCGGATAAGGCAGAAAGAACTGCGATGAAAATGGCCGACTTTTCGAATTTTAATATGGAAGAGGAGTTTGCTGAGAATAAACAGTGATGGCGAGGGGTGATGTTGCAAAGTGAGTCAAAATTGTTCACACGAGAGATGGCTGTTGGGAGAGTATGGTATTCTATTCGATGCGATACGATATTTCAAATAAACACACAACACTGCAAATGGAAAACATATACAAGTAATGATTACTTAGATCGGCAGACTAGTCTCCTATGAATAATAAATTATTTAAAAAGTTCAATCATTTTTAGCTGAACAGGAAAAAGGCTCAAAGAGGTGACGAACCCAAGGCTTTGAGATTTGGAACTGACTGATTGCGAAGACATATAATCCGATTCAGGCATGCCACGAATTAGCACCTCGGCCAGTTGCCTACTCAACCTGCAACAAGCTACCGACTGGCATTGATTGAATAACTCAAACTTGTCAGCAAAAATAAAAAGAATGCAGATGATGATCCCATCGATTCGGTACATACGATGTGTTAAAATTTATGAAAATGTTGCACAGATTCGACTACTTTCTGAGGGATAAGTTACGTACGTTCTCACTTAAAAATAACGGTGAATGAAGATAAATATATAAAACAAACACATCTAATACTTCAAAGCAATAATACCTATTAAAAGTAAAGCAATGACAATTACCTTTTAAAACAGATAAAAATAAAGTGGAAGGAAATATAGGTGGCTACAAACGAGCCGTCTACTTTTGTGATCCGTTACTTTCAGCTTTTGCTCTTAATACTCACGCATGAGATGTCCCTTCGATCTTTCAATATGATACGAAAGATTTGTGTTCAATATCAAACGCTGATATATATCAAGCCAAGTGGAGCTTACTAAAACCTCAAGAAAAAGCGAAGACAGATGACTAAATTAACAACAAATAGAGTGATGTCAGATCCTATCACCTTTAATCGCGATAATACAGCAAATTAATTTCAACCAACATAAGACAAACCTTTGCTGAAGCTTCTCGCAGACGAATTTGTCGCCAAGGGAAGTCATGATGCGTCTATACCATTCGACACCTTCGACATCACATGGACGATCGCAAAGATTCCTTCGTAGTCGAAGCAACGGCACACGCTCCAATGTTGACTCCAGTAAATCGCCTTAAAATTCCCTTTTTTATGCTAAGAATTCCCATCTGTAAAAATACACGAGGAGGAATAGATGACTAAGAACAAAGACACAGAGTTACAGAATGTTCCCACCGTATGCGATGACATCTAATATCAGTATCCTGTTAGCGTCCTAGTCTTCTAATATCTAGTAGGTCTCCTAATATCCTATTAGACTACTTCTTCCTTTATGAAAGGCTGATGTCATTGCACTCTCCAAATTTCGTCCTCAAAAAGAAAAAATAATTTTCGACGAACCCATTTTATCAGGGTGCCTTCCGTTGCTTCCATTCGATTGCTGAGACGATAGAATTGACCCGGATGATGATCCTTAAAGTTAATTATAAATAATGATAGTGATATTCAATAACCATTTACTCACATAACAACTATTCCTTCAAAATTAATATCTTTTTTATCGCCCCGTTGGAAAGGTGGGGAGTGAATTGACCGGAAATAACCTACATTGGTAAACAACTTTTGCACTTTCAATTTCGAGTGAATAACACTAAACATGGGAAAAAAACCAGCCATATTAATAAATAGTACGAACTTGAACTTGAGGTCAATAACTTCTCGAGTTCCTGAACATAAGAAATAGTTAATTCCGCCGATTTCTCAAAGCAAAATAATGCCCTCATTCGTGACTTCTCTTGTTGCGATTGCGAACCACGTCGGAGTGTTGCCTCAATCGAGAAGCCTAAAAATGCTTGAGGCATTAAAAGAGGTGAACTGATATGAATATCCCTAAGCAGTAAGAAGCAATGCTCAATCGACCTGAATTAATTCATTCTGCATGCTCTATCGGTGTGCTCGATCCATACAGCGTTGTGGGAAAAGGATTCTTACCCTACCCGGTGTGGTAAGAAGAGAAAGGCGCATAAAATATGATGTGCACTCCCTTTTCCATATTGCCATTAGAGCTTATTTCGATAGGAGGGGCAAAGATATGGGAACGGGAATCTGCAATGGTGTTTTTTTTAAATTATAGTGGAGTGCTAATCCCGCTTGCAATTCCCTTTGGTGGTGATTTAGAAGAGGCACAATTCGACTTCTCTGTGAATTCCTTCCAAGCATTACCACCATGGGCAAGCTGACAATACGCGAAAACGGTATATAACAAGTAAGCATTGATCATGTTTTTTAGTCAACATCGTATGTATACATATTATTTTATCCTTCTAAAATATATACATGTAGTAAAAATGCAATATTAAATCCAATAAAGAATTAAACAAAATTTTGGTATATTCTCAACAATTCGACATTTTGGCTAAGTTGACACCGACACCCCCTTTGCACAAGCAATGAAACAGGTTCAATGCTTAAGCGACGCGAAAATTCCGCCATAATTTTTCTTCTCCTTGAAAATGGGAAAAAAGTTAGCTAGAAATTTATGATCCCTTTTTTTGCCTGCTGCAAAGATAGGAAGCAACCTCCTAATCTCTTTCTCTTCCGATCCCCCCTCTCCTAAATCCACCAGCATAAGACCTTGATTATAATATTTAAATTCACGTACCTTTAACGGCGTATGCTTCGGCGACGAGACGTAGCGCACGTAACGTTACGAAGGGGGTATCACCCAATTCAAGACGCGATCTTTCAACATCCTTTAGTACTTGCTCGTATTCAGCACTATAAACTGTCATATTATACCTCTCATCTTACTTAAAAAATAAATCAACTTTAAAATATAGAATAAATATGCTATCATATGGAGTTATATTAATGGAAATTTCCAAGTTGATCATTTGATATAAGAGAAATGACTATCTAATAGTAACTTTTCAAATTTTGCACCTTTCGGAAATGGAACACTTTTTCCATATCCTATTTTTACCTGCACTAACTATATAAGGTGTAGCCATCCTTCTACGTCCTTCAGATGATGAACCCTACTACATCCTTCAGAAGATAAACACATCAGACCTGCACAAAAAATTTCCCAGAAATTTTCAACAAATGCATAACAAAAAAAAGGAAATACAGCGATCTTTAGGGTCGGTTGATCGACTCTGCGGCAATATTATACTTTAATTCAAAACGACACTATTAGATAAGGTTGGATTCAGGATAAGGTTGGATTCCGGATAAGGTTGGATTAAGGTAAGGCTGGATTCATACAAACAAGGATCCAACCATATTTAGCAATGTTATATTTTTTGCAATACGGGTCATACTGCCAACGCGAACTCAATAAATAAATAAATAAATAAATATACTAAATAAATTAAATATGTGGTTATTAGCAAATATTTTTGTTCAATTGCTTAAAGAGTTTAATTATATATTCCACTACTCAGAATGTTACCAAACTTATTAAGTTAAATCTTCTTACAAATAAGATAGAGATCCCCTATTTAGAGATTGTTATATAGGAATATCTCTTGTCAGGCGTATGAATCACCCCCAAAATCATGAGTTCCTTCATAAACATCGAACATTGCCTTTACTATTTGCCTAAACGAACTTGGTGAGTACAGTATCAGGTAAAAAATCTCTGACAAAGTACAAATTACTTTATAAATAAAACAACAGTGGATGATTCACAGTGTTCGCTTTGGTAATCTCCCCTCCCCCCCTCACTTAGTTTCATTATTAATCCGTACTTACCCCTCCCCCTTATTAATTAAAGCTATATATTGTAATTTTGGGACATTCGTAGGTCGGATGATAACAGGTATATTTATTTATTTATTTCAGTGAACACAGCATTCATAACGAACACATGTCTCCTCATATCGCTTCTACCTGCTCTGACCGAATACCTCTCTGGTCCAGCCGGCTTCTGTGGTCTTTAGGTCGGCCGCCTGGAGGTTAGGGCTTAGACTCGTCTCCTGCCCGTCGGATGCTGACAAGCCGATTCACCTTCATTCCTCCTATGACTATCGGGATTTGTTCCGCTGCCCTTGTCCCGATGAGGGTGCTGGGCAGGATGGCTCGGCTGAGCAGAGCTAATAATTCTGCCCGGAGCTTCACAACCGACCATGCAGTAGACAGAGAAAAACATAAACAGGCAGATATATATCTGTATATTAAAATAAATTTCTCTATGAAAATACGTCATTATCTTACCAATAATAATGCAGTTTAGCAAGTAGAAGATTCGCTTCGAAAATTGTAGAAGCCTTTTCATTGGCATTCGTCTCGAGCACATTTTTCAGTAATGTTTCACATTTTTGAAGTTCTTCTGCATACTCTTTCTTTGGCTCGAGGAATTCTGAAATAAAATATTTGCGCATTATTCGTTGAATATTTAGTTCTAGTATTTCCCAACCTCCTCCCGCCCCCCCTAGCAATTTTGTTTCCCCTCCCAAAGAGTTTTCAACCAAATTTCCGCACTTTATGACTTTAATAAAATTTTTTAAAATCTTCAACCCTCAAGTTTCTCCCCTTATCCCCCCCACCACCCCTCCCCCTCTTTCCTCATATTTCAGTTCTCTTATAAGGCTAGCCTCTTGCTCATGCTGACTTTCAAAAAAAAAAAAAAAATTATAATTCCTAAACTGTAGAAAGTGATGATCATTTAAAATACAAACTGACGAAACCGGTGGATGTAGTTTTAAATCACAAGTTTCGAGATAATATACATTCCCCCATTAAAAAATTATGGATGCAAGAGAATGATTCGTAAGCAAAATCTGAGCATAATGTATTAAATAGATCAAAGGTGAGTTGTAGAGGCAAAACGATCTTTAAAAGAAGTGAAAATCCATCCCACGGATCGATGGTAATCACATATCCGGCATATTCCATTATAAAAAGACCTCCGCTCCCCTTTGTAAGTGCAATAACCTCTTAAAAGGTTCATCTACATGATTAGCTGCCTTCAACTTTTTCAAAATAGATAAGTGGTTACCACCTCAAGAGGTAAACAAATTACCCGCAATCCTTAATAAAGGGAATGGGAATTTCATTGGAGGGGAAAAGCGAGAAGGTAGGATATGCCAAGAACTATACGTGCACCGTTGACGTGATCTCATCTCTGCCTTTCACATTCACATCCCACTGCTTTCTTCATTACAAATTGAATATATCTTTTCGCACTAAAACATAATAATTGAATCTACTTGAATTATAGAAAAAGGATTTTTCTAATAAAATAAAATAAAATAAAAAGTTGTTGTAAAGATGTTCCTGATGCAGATGACAACAATAGAATGAATGATGATCAATAATACCATGAAGAAGAAGAGATGAGAACACGAAATATATTCAATTCTCGGCCTGGATTCAATGACGGTCAATATCCGCATAGGCTATGGGATTGAAGAAACGAAGAAAAGTAAAAGAGAGAGAAAAATACGAACCACTTTGTTTTTCGATGAAAGTTTCAAAGATATATTCCGCTTCGAGAAGATCACCCAAATGTTCAATGCCACTATTTTTGGCACGAATCGATGGTAGAATCTCACCGAGTCGTTTCCAATTACACTCCGAACGACATCTATCAACTTCGGCTTCAAGACGACTTCCTTTTAATTTCGATGTCATTCGTACCCTCCTTAAACCGCATGAAAAACAATTTCCCATCAATCCACTGAACATGTTAAGTAAATAGCTAGCAATTGCAACTCTTTTTGCTCAAACAATTGGGCATTAACTCATCGAGAACACACAATAAGGTAATGGCTTACCTTAATAGTAATCTCATGCATATATGCAAATTTCTATGATAATTTCATGCATATATTCAAATTTCTATCATTTAAAGTTAAGAGAGAGAGAGAGAGAGAGAGAGAGCTTTATTGTTCGATTATTCCAAAGCCGATCGCTATTGATCTTCAATAAATCAAATTCAAATTACTTCATCTCTATTTGTAAAGTATAATTTCTGAAGGTGGATTATATCCCTATTATGGCTACGAACTCCTAATTCTACTCCAGCTCCTACCTCAATAACAATCAACCACTATAGGTAATCGAACAAATGGATCAGCAATGAGTGTAACATTTGAAATAATCAACAATATTTTTTTTGGCGTATTAGCGATTGACAATTTCACAACTTAGATTAGATAATTTTTGCATTTTACTTGCTGGGAATTATGCAAATTTATTAAAATTATTGAATCATAAATGATGTCACTATCGATGAAATTCTTCACTTAAAATTTTGTGGCACTGATATATGTTCAAACACAAATTCATAGTCAGCTGATTGACCCTTTCGTTCAGGATGATGTGAAAGTGGTTTCCAAAGAACTTCCTGTAGCGCCGGTAAAATATTCACGCTACATGAAGTTCTGTGGAAACCACTTTCCCACGATTCTGGAGGATGGAGTCCATTATATTGTTTGTGCCTTTTTATGTACCAGAGTCTACTAATTGTACTGAAGGTGTTGCATCTATTTTTATCGACTGTCGCTGGCAGAGGTTGTTGTACCTCACTTCCTAGACGAATGAGATTGGGATGCATTGCGAAAGGATCTTACCCGTTCTTGTGCTAGTAGGAAAGGAATCCAGGTAACCATCATAGGGACCCGAGTTCTAATCCTTCACTATCCAGGTGAAGGCATTTACCTTCGTTGCTATTCTCTACCCTTCTATTCTCTCCTTTCATAACACCAAGTATAAACAATCAGTGCAATCAGCTAAAGGCGATCCCGATCGGATGATCAGTTCTAATCCAACCAGAATCGTGGCCGAATTTAATCCGGTTCCGTAAAATCGATTTTTTTTTCACAAGCAACATGCTAAATCAGGTTTCAACTCCGGTTTCGACTAGGACAATCGAGTGCTTAAACTTCTTTACATAAGCATAAATGTACACCTGAGTGAACCAGTACATCGAAAATCTACCTGGGTGAACCATGCACACCAAAAATAAAATCATTAATTTTCTAAAGGGATTAATCCATGAGTCTAATTTCATTCTTAGCGAAAAAAAAATCCATCTATCTCCTATATTTACGAATTTCCATCGTAGATAAATTTATTTATTTTTAAACAAAAACCATTAGTAAAGGATATGACACGGTCATAAGCGCCTTAGATTGACGATATACTCGATATAAATCAATGCGAAAAACGATTCAACACTACATTTATGAATGTTTCTTCATTTCCATCATTCCCATGCGTTCTTTATTTTACTAGCAATAACAAAATGTGCTAACAGAGAATAAAGAGACAACGACACAGGTGATCATTGCCGAAACAATTTAGAAGAAGATATATGAACGCAGCATGACATTGAAGATGACCTCGCCGACTCATGATTGATGGATGGTTGACCGACTGGTGCAGAGTGGTAAAAACCAATCGATAGAGGCCCGTACTTCCTAGTCTCCCCCACCCCCCCCCCCCCCCCCNGGTGAAAATAAACATTCACCTAAACAAATGACGTTATTATGGAAATATGGTTGGATCCACAATTTAGAAATATAGGATCAATCCAGTATTGGACGTTCCATTGGCCGATATGCCACACAAACGTTGATTCTAGGCAACGTTGGTAAATAATGGCCCGGGCAACTCAAATTGAAATAAATTTTCACTGAGTTTTTCATAAATAACTATCACTAAACCCACCTTCAATGCAACATATTCATCTATAACTCGTTGGGAAGTTGAATTTTTACTGTTAGAAAAATTTTTATAATTTATTTGGAAATATTGTTAAGAAATCATTTTCAACTCTAGAACTTTTTTTTTTCTAAACAGCTCATTTTAAATAAACGACTCCCGCATAAAACTTTTTAACTCCTCAGTTTCGAAATCATCTCATAATTTAGGCGGATATTGGATCGTTTCAGAAGGTGGATAACGAATCGTCTCATGCATCAAAAGCAATCCTTAGTCAGCATCATGAACAATCGTTAAGTAATCGAAAAACGTCTCTATCTGTCAACAGATAAAATTTCACTGAATTCATAATTACACTTTTTAGTGACAGCTATGAATGCGGTTTTTTTTTTTGTTATCGATTCAAAGAGCAACAATACAACTTCAGCGAATATTTTATTTTATTGCATTAAAAATCTCATCAATAAAATCAAAATAAATGATTCTTCAAAGGGATTTTTTTTTTCAAATTTAATTCTTCCAATAACAAGTTTAACTTTTACTGTTAGAAAAATTTGGGAAAAAAAAAAGCGAGCAAAGATTAAATTCATCAAGAAAATATCTGACAGACTATTGCAAACTAGACTATTCAATGAGAAGCGCATTACAACCGTTCGTCTTGGTGAGACCTCCCTGTTGGTGAGAAGCGTTCCTCTCCCCCTGCCCCCCTCTCCCTTTCTTCTTCCTCTTGCCGTAGAAACGTAAACAAATAAAAAAATACAACAATTACCAGAATCATACGAAAGCTACAGTTTTAAGTGGTAGAGAATATACGAGGTACTTCCTATAGGTATTAGCAGGTTTAAGGTGCACTACCTTCACACCGATTAAAACAAGATTCATCCCGCCGTAAGCATTTCCTCTCTTGCTTAATTGTCAAAACTTTGGAAACGTTTGGCATCCCTTCATAATTCAATAGCTAATACAGCGATTCCTTTTATTACGATATACAGGTAAGTGGAAATAAAACCCCCAAGTGTACTTTCCCTCGAAACGGAAGATTAACCTCTGTATCATGTTGTGATGGGACTCAGCCACCAACGATCTGTGTTGACGCAGATGCGAGTGATACATACTTGTCGCTTATTTTGAATATTGCTTTCACCCCTCACCCCTCCTTCCCCCTACCATACCACAGCTTTAATATCTGTTAACCACAGCTACAATTCAACTTTCCCATCTTCCATTAGTGTGGTCAGTACAATTTCTATAACCTATATGACCAATAAGACAATACGAACTGATCGAAGAGTGCTCCAAATCTGTGAAGAACCGTAATGTAGTATATGGTACGGGCAATGTGATAGTCACCTCTAAATAAACACAACACTGATAATAAAATCCTATATATAGGGATGAAGCCTCCACCCGATCGACCTCGGCAACAAAAGGAAGCCATTTTATACCACTAGTAGCGTCCCATCTAGTAGAATCCTGTTTTCTCGCTTCTCCTCTCCTCCGTCAGCCTACCTTACAACAGATGAAAGTATTCTGCCACATAATCTTTATTGGTTTCTCTAGAATAAATGGAACTTTACAACCTCTAATACCATGCAGCAAATGAATCGACGTCCGCTCCATCGAAGTATGGAATATAGCCCGAATGCGAGGACGTAATCCAACATCAACATTCTTAGAAAGCAACAGAAAGCAACGATTTAAACCGGATATTGTTAAGAACAACTAACATAGAATGACAAACAAATAAAAATCAAAAAATTTTTGCCTAAATTATTAGTCGAGAAAGCAAAACCCACAAACCCATCATACCTCCTTATACCTACATTCATTTCTGGGGTTATGAGGGCAATTTATCATCGAATTATCCTTTGATGCAATAAAAGTTTAATTAAAACACATCAACAAAAATCGGATCTTTAAGAATCTTCATCAATGTTTCAAATAACCCATCTATTGTTCTTATGCAACATTAGAAAATCACTGCAAAGAAATAATATATCTTTAGAGAGTGTGGTTTATCTTCTAGAATATTTCCTTTGAAATTTTTATATTGGAATAATTCAAACCTCAAGCACTTTGTTTAGTACCGACCCTATAATCCAAAACAATCTTATAAGTACCTTCCGATCCCCCCCCTCCCCCTTCTCACCTATAATTGCACAACTTTAAGAGTTGATATTCATCCTCCCAATTACAATAGTTTCCCAACCTTTGCAATACGATGCGGAAAAAAACGAACAAATGAAACGAATAGATGCAAAAGATAAAAGATAAAAACAATTATATCATTCATTACAACTGCAAGAAAACCGTAAATATAACCAACTCATCGATGTTAAAACAACAGCAACATGGATAACTCTACCCAATAATTCATCTCTAAGCCATGATGCGCTCGGGATTGAATCGGCGATGACGGGGGAAAACTTTCAAACGACATCGCCATATGCGGTAATTGGAAGAAACCGGTCCGGAGGCGAGAGTGAGAAGGGGACTGATAGAAAAGGGGAAGAGGGTGGCAATAATTGTATAGGGGAAGAGGGTGGCAATAATTGTATAGCATCCAGCCGACGTTGACAGGAAACGAACGCACCACAACAATGAGAGATTTTCTCGAAAGCATCACTAAATTATAACAACACCACGAATATCACCAATATCAGTTTTATTATTAGCTTTAAAAAAAAGGGTGAAATGACTTGAAAAAAAAAAAAAACTTTGCAGGTATCCAACATCCTTCATTGTATTTTCTGATGCTCTACTGTAGTAATTATGAGAAGAATAACGCAAAAATTGCACACACCAAAAGAATTGTTAGATCGAAACCGAATCAGCAGAAATAAAACCATATTCCGACTCCGACACAGTGCTTCAAGGTATCCGAATCATATTCCCTAAGCATACGAATCCACGTTAAGCCCACACTGGATGCCATTTTTTCCAATGACTCCAATCGTTGACAGGAACCAACTGGACGAGCAGCCAGCCTAACATAAAACATAGAACATCCCCATTTAGGTAGGAAGTGGTGGTCTCATTCATTTCTACGACCAGAAAAACTGGATCAGAGGGACAGGGAAGGAGGGGGAGGGGAGGAGCAGCTTCCAACAAATACATAAAAAACAGCCGTAATTTTTGCGATACAAGTAGTACTTCAACTCTCAATTGCGACATTTTCCTTTCGATTTTATCAGCATTATATCAATGTTACGACGATGCTTATAAATTTGCTTCTCGTTCCTTTTTATGTCGTTTTATTCGCAAGTTATGATGCATCATTCCCCACTCAAGTAAATAATAAAAAAATAGATTCGATTTGATTTTATGAAAACCACCAACAAATCAAGTAAATAAACTGAAAATTTTCAATTTGTTTTCTTCAAAAACCCTCTCCCTTTCAATTAGACCAAGAAAATGAGAAATCCATAACGCTAATCAATCCCATTTCCGCCTTTAACAACAAAAAAAAGAACAAACAATCGAAAAAGAACCATCAATATAACTGTCGAATGCATCATCATAACAAGCCAACTTTAAATACTTGAAAATTTAGGATGCAACAGATCATCCGAATATCTCAAAACGAGTATGCGACGATGCTATCTGACCTGCAACACCGTTCCCTTTGTTGATGTTCATTGCTGTTGTTTCTGCTCTTGTTCCTTCTTTAATAAAGCCTTCCGATTGAGTGAACGTGTGCGTCTATCAACGACCATGTAGGTCATAAAACGAGGTGCCATACGCATTGCCTCAACCTAAATTTATAGCATTTTACACTCATCTATCACCAACAATATTTTCAATCATTCATTGCCAATGAATTAAAACATATTAAACACCAACTCTGGCTGTAGTTTTTTTATATTGGAATAATTCAAACCTCAAGCACTTTGTTTAGTACCGACCCTATAATCCAAAACAATCTTATAAGTACCTTCCGATCCCCCCCCTCCCCCCTCTCACCTATAATTGCACAACTTAATTTAAGAGTTGATATTCATCCTCTCAATTACAATAGTTTCCCAACCTTTGCAATACGATGCGGAAAAAAACGAACAAATGAAACGAATAGATGCAAAAGATAAAAGATAAAAACAATTATATCATTCATTACAACTGCAAGAAAACCGTAAATATAACCAACTCATCGATGTTAAAACAACAGCAACATGGATAACTCTACCCAATAATTCATCTCTAAGCCATGATGCGCTCGGGATTGAATCGGCGATGACGGGGGAAAACTTTCAAACGACATCGCCATATGCGGTAATTGGAAGAAACCGGTCCGGAGGCGAGAGTGAGAAGGGGACTGATAGAAAGGTGGAAGAGGGTGGCAATAATTGTAAGGGGGAAGAGGGTGGCAATAATTGTATAGGGGAAGAGGGTGGCAATAATTGTATAGGGGAAGAGGGTGGCAATAATTGTATAGGGGAAGAGGGTGGCAATAATTGTATAGCATCCAGCCGACGTTGACAGGAAACGAACGCACCACAACAATGAGAGATTTTCTCGAAAGCATCACTAAATTATAACAACACCACGAATATCACCAATATCAGTTTTATTATTAGCTTTAAAAAAAAGGGTGAAATGATTTGAAAAAAAAAAACTTTGCAGGTATCCAATATCCTTCATCGTATTTTCTGATGCTCTACTNGGAAGGGACGATAGCTAGCCCAGGAAGGAAGGGACGATAGCTAGCCCAGGAAGGAAGGGACGATAGCTAGCCCAGGAAGGAAGGGACGATAGCTAGCCCAGGAAGGAAGGGACGATAGCTAGCCCAGGAAGGAAGGGACGATAGCTAGCCCAGGAAGGAAGGGACGATAGCTAGCCCAGGAAGGAAGGGACGATAGCTAGCCCAGGAAGGAAGGGACGATAGCTAGCCCAGGAAGGAAGGGACGATAGCTAGCCCAGGAAGGAAGGGACGATAGCTAGCCCAGGAAGGAAGGGACGATAGCTAGCCCAGGAAGGAAGGGACGATAGCTAGCCCAGGAAGGAAGGGACGATAGCTAGCCCAGGAAGGAAGGGACGATAGCTAGCCCAGGAAGGAAGGGACGATAGCTAGCCCAGGAAGGAAGGGACGATAGCTAGCCCAGGAAGGAAGGGACGATAGCTAGCCCAGGAAGGAAGGGACGATAGCTAGCCCAGGAAGGAAGGGACGATAGCTAGCCCAGGAAGGAAGGGACGATAGCTAGCCCAGGAAGGAAGGGACGATAGCTAGCCCAGGAAGGAAGGGACGATAGCTAGCCCAGGAAGGAAGGGACGATAGCTAGCCCAGGAAGGAAGGGACGATAGCTAGCCCAGGAAGGAAGGGACGATAGCTAGCCCAGGAAGGAAGGGACGATAGCTAGCCCAGGAAGGAAGGGACGATAGCTAGCCCAGGAAGGAAGGGACGATAGCTAGCCCAGGAAGGAAGGGACGATAGCTAGCCCAGGAAGGAAGGGACGATAGCTAGCCCAGGAAGGAAGGGACGATAGCTAGCCCAGGAAGGAAGGGACGATAGCTAGCCCAGGAAGGAAGGGACGATAGCTAGCCCAGGAAGGAAGGGACGATAGCTAGCCCAGGAAGGAAGGGACGATAGCTAGCCCAGGAAGGAAGGGACGATAGCTAGCCCAGGAAGGAAGGGACGATAGCTAGCCCAGGAAGGAAGGGACGATAGCTAGCCCAGGAAGGAAGGGACGATAGCTAGCCCAGGAAGGAAGGGACGATAGCTAGCCCAGGAAGGAAGGGACGATAGCTAGCCCAGGAAGGAAGGGACGATAGCTAGCCCAGGAAGGAAGGGACGATAGCTAGCCCAGGAAGGAAGGGACGATAGCTAGCCCAGGAAGGAAGGGACGATAGCTAGCCCAGGAAGGAAGGGACGATAGCTAGCCCAGGAAGGAAGGGACGATAGCTAGCCCAGGAAGGAAGGGACGATAGCTAGCCCAGGAAGGAAGGGACGATAGCTAGCCCAGGAAGGAAGGGACGATAGCTAGCCCAGGAAGGAAGGGACGATAGCTAGCCCAGGAAGGAAGGGACGATAGCTAGCCCAGGAAGGAAGGGACGATAGCTAGCCCAGGAAGGAAGGGACGATAGCTAGCCCAGGAAGGAAGGGACGATAGCTAGCCCAGGAAGGAAGGGACGATAGCTAGCCCAGGAAGGAAGGGACGATAGCTAGCCCAGGAAGGAAGGGACGATAGCTAGCCCAGGAAGGAAGGGACGATAGCTAGCCCAGGAAGGAAGGGACGATAGCTAGCCCAGGAAGGAAGGGACGATAGCTAGCCCAGGAAGGAAGGGACGATAGCTAGCCCAGGAAGGAAGGGACGATAGCTAGCCCAGGAAGGAAGGGACGATAGCTAGCCCAGGAAGGAAGGGACGATAGCTAGCCCAGGAAGGAAGGGACGATAGCTAGCCCAGGAAGGAAGGGACGATAGCTAGCCCAGGAAGGAAGGGACGATAGCTAGCCCAGGAAGGAAGGGACGATAGCTAGCCCAGGAAGGAAGGGACGATAGCTAGCCCAGGAAGGAAGGGACGATAGCTAGCCCAGGAAGGAAGGGACGATAGCTAGCCCAGGAAGGAAGGGACGATAGCTAGCCCAGGAAGGAAGGGACGATAGCTAGCCCAGGAAGGAAGGGACGATAGCTAACCAAAGAAATGTAAACAAATGCTAGCTATATTTTCTAAGGAAACCTCAGAGATTCATCCTTCTTCAATGGATGTATGAACTTCTTTCGCTATTATCGATATGAGCATAAATTAACATATTAATAAATCGAGATTCAACAACACAACTTTGCAGCAACTACTTCATATAGATAAACTCATATTATTGCTGTGTATGGCTAATCGAAGTCTGTGTTAACTATAACGCCCATCATCCCCCTATAGAAGAAATTTTATATCCGTAGCTCATCTGTTAAAGAACAACTTAAGCAATCATGCATCTTATATTCTAAATTCCAAACTCAAGGTCGAACATCAGAAGCGCTCCTATCACTGCTTCTATTAGTTCAGGTTTTTTCGATTTTAATCCATCGAATATAAATAGCAAAAATTCGATCAATTTACCTTTGACATTTTAGTGGTGACAACCATAGGACAGAGGCATTGAATGATTAGATCTGTCTTCGAATATTCTCGACGCATCACGTTCGTTAATCGAACAACATACTTCTGCAAACAAAAATATAATCCCACGCAAAATTATGTGCAAATATCCATTCGAAAGTATATCGCAGTGAAAAAAAATAGCGGAAATGTGGGCAATATTAAGTTGCCATTTTCTACTGCCACTATCTTTTCGTTGGCACTCAAAAGAAAGTTATGGAATTTGGAGTGATCATTCAACAAGTATAAGAAATCGGAGCTCCACTTCAAGCTAGTCAGCATTCTTTTCGCTTCTGAGAAGAACTCTCCTTCTTTTAGAATTGCGCTGGAGCCTCTTAAAATTCAATGAACTCCGTGCATAGCACAAAATAGATATATTCGGTCTATTATGACCTTTATTCTTCAAACATGCGATTTAATATTGCTTATAGCAAGAGATATTGTTCAACATGATGCAAAATTATGTATGCACAAGTATAAAATCTAGCAAATTAAGTGCAAAAAACTTTTAGTAGTGATACAAATGGGGCAGAAATAATGCATACTTTAGTGATATGTGGGAAATGCCAACTGGAGTTTATTGGTTCGATTTTGAAAAAGATGACGATTTAATAGAGTGGATTATTCCCCTCTAATGAATGATACTCCAACTTGAATACAACTTAATGCGAACTTATTATAGTAATTATTATGCCCGAAAGATTTAAGTACTGATTTATTTCACAGGAAGTTGTGGATTCATGCGTCCAATCTATGAGGCACTCCCCCATTTCGAATCTAAAATGCAGTATTTTATAAAGTTCATGACCTTGTTCCTCCAACTTCATGATTCCGCTCCTTCAATTAATTTTACCACTGACCTCAATGAGACAAATAAAAAAAATAAAATAAAATAAAAACCTTAGCAGCACAATACGCAGCCCACATTTGCATTTGATTGTAAGCGGCAGCCGATGCGATATTCACAATGATACCCGAATTACGATCCACCATCTGAGGAAGAATCGCCGCACACAGCTGAAAATAGTCTTCAGCTTCCCTTTCGAACAAATATTGCGATTGAAAGTTTCAAGCTCTCCCCTCTCCCACCCCCATCCACTCCACCCGTTTATTACCTATTCGTCATTTAAGTTTCTATAAAACGCTACATAAAACATTAAATTAGTATTTTAAATACCACTAAAGTATTTCTATGTCTACTCATTGTGAAATCAAGATAAAACAAACTCAAAAAAAAACACCTTTTAGACCCCACATTCTTCACAAATCAACATCAAGAAGCATTTTTCTGAGGTGTATTTCCCAACGAAAGTTACCCCTCTAACGGTTGAAACATTTCAAATAAGAGCAACGATTGAGGTGATTCTAAAAACTAGTTTCTTTAAGAATTTCTTCATCATCTAATTATCTGCGCCAAAAAAAAATCACAAAAGTGAACGTCTTCAATTTTTTTTAGGTCACCATCACTAGACGTGAAAAAAATCACTTTCGTTCGTTCAAAATTTATGAATCAATTAAATGACCTTCAACATTTACTTCAATACATCAACCCCCCATAAATGTGCGGATGTCAAATATTGGGCATTGAACCGAACGACGATGTTGTGAGAGAAAGAATGCAATATGGGCAAACGGAAACCCCCCAAAAAAAAGATAACAATTTTCAATGTTCTAAATTTCTCGTACCGAAGCGAATTGAAGAACGAAAAAACCCCCAAAAAAAGTGTCAAAATAACGATTAAAGGTTTTCGTAGTTGGCGACTTCAACCTCTAAGAAAGGTCTCTGATTTAAATTGAAAAAACTGAGATCAATGAATTAGAATATTAGGTTTTCTTAGCAAAAAACAATCAGAAAATATATCCCTTTACAAGTAAATATATAAATATATTCCTTTAAAGGTAAATATAAATATATTTCATTTAAAAAATTTTATATAAGAGCCTTATAGGATTATCTTTCTTCGAGGTATGTAAAACTGATTGCAACGGGTATATTAAATACCTAACAAAAAATCAAATAATAAAAACATTTCGCCTCATTCAACATAAACAAAGATAGAAGAATCAACAATAGTATGACATACCAATGTCACCGGTAACATATTAATGATATCCACATCGGTGAGTCGTTCTAATCCACCGTCAACTTTATGCAATACGTCCGGATATTCGTAACTTCGTCCAACATTATTCACTAAACACAAATAAATTCACTAAAAAAACAAAAACAAAAACACCTACCTTTATAACAAGAAAAGAAATTTCTATGGAAGTTGAAAAATGATTTCACTATTTTCAACGCTAAGGAATTATAATATTGAAATGAAATCGATGTAGGTGAATGACAACTAATGATGGAATGATTTACATTCCAGCAGATTCCTCCATGAAAATGACGTCATTCCTTCAAGTCCTTCCACCGATTTCAGCGTCTTATTGATCTTTCAACATCTATTTCGTCTCATAACATTGATCAATAAGATTTTATCACTTCTATAAATTGTTGCTTGCAACGATAATCAAAGTGGGTCATTTTTCTGGGGATAAACGGAGTCAAGGGATCGATTATTATACCACAGTATTCGAGATCAATTTCATCCCCATTTTTTACAGTATCCGGAACAACTTCATCCCCATCTTTTACAGTATTAGGGAACAACTTCATCCCCATCTTTTACAGTATTCGGGAACAACTTCATCCTCATCTTTTAGAAAAACGAACAACTGGTCTATCTAACATATTGCCCATGAAGACAGCATATCTCTTTATATAATATCTAACATCCTTCAATACAATAGAAATTAAATGTAAAAAAGCGTCGTTACTATCCCTATTGTATCAATAAAATGAATAAAAACGAATTAATTAATAATTAAATTAAGGCAAAATAAACAAATTGATTAAAACAAATCCTATTCGTTGATTTAATCCGTCTCATTCACAAATAAAGAAACATCTCCGCAATTATATTCACGATGCACTATACGACGGCCACCAAAATACGACAAACACAACTAACCAAGTATTCCGATGGGCATCGATTGAAGTATTGGCACCAAATCCTTCTTATATGCTTCCACATTGCCCACCGTAAAATCGAATACCAACGTCTTCACCTTCAATGAAATGCTACTATCAACTGTAGAAACCTGGAATTATTCGGGAATTGAAAAACTTATTGCTGGATTGAATATACCATTCTGTCGTCTCTAACCTTATAAAGAAATTATTTACTTACTTTTATATATTTCAAAGTGCCAAAAAAGGAAAATATAAAAATTTGTACAGCATAGGCTATGAAACATCCGGTCAAAAGCATCGATCTAGATCATATCCATGTTTCTCAACGATAATAACCGATACTTAAACGTTTCCTATGTTCGTGTCCTTAATCCCACCATATTCAACTTAACGTTCTTTAAGTTAAAAACAATTTGCGTTGGAATGCTTATGTGCTCAGCGTTAAACGTTAAGTGAAATAAAATTTATAAAAAAAAAAAGAATCAAAAAGAAAAAAAAAACAACTGCAAAAATAAGCCAAAAATATTGGCACGAGATAAGGCTTTGTAGTGATACCCCATTAGCCTGACCACATTCGAAGGTTACTAGAAAATAATAAAACATATGCGCTCTAAAACTTCAGCCGAGAATGCGAATAGCCAAAAATAGCCATTTGTGCAAATAGCCAAAAAAAAACGTCTTCCGACCCGAACGGATTGTCAAGTTCATGTAATTTCTCAAGCATTTTTAAGTGTCCAAAAAAAAAACCCCTTCAAAGACTAGTGATCAAATAAAAAGTTAACATAGGTCAAATTTTGGCGTCGTCTTTATCGATCACACATGGGAGGGAACTCCATCTCCAGCAGTTCTGAACTGAGGTCAAGACACAGACAGATCCGTAACAACGTGTTTTACAAATGGAACCTGTCAAAACGCATAAAAAGATGAGAATCTTTGAAAAATGTGTTCCGTTTTCCAAACAAGAACGCTGAAGAGAACACAAAAAAGTACGGCGTTTCAAACCGAATTTCGTGACGCCGTTGTGGGTAACATTGCTCACAAATATATATACTATGGTAATATTCAACAAAAGAAGAGAAACAAATGAGCTCAGAGAAATTTCGGGTTTATTATAACGTTATTGCTTGTAAAATGAATAAACGCTATATCAATTACATTGCTCGAATATTTATTCCATAAGCTTCATGTTATTGCAACATTCCTGATCCTAAATACTTTGCAAAACTGGTAATACGAAGCGACTTTAGTCATTCGAAGGAAAGGAGGGAGCGGGAGGGAGGGGGGGGGGGGAGAGGTGGAGTAGAGTTCGAGTGATAAGAGCTGTAGTTTGTGGTTTGAGCTAACACAACTGCAACTCGAGCTTGACATCTAAAAGTATACTTCCTCCACGCCATAATCTCACACCTTTTTAAACCTTCAAAAAAAAAGGGTGCTAGATCAAATTTTAAGAGATGTGAATACTAATTGCTAATTGCACTAAAAAAAAATTAAATTCATAACTAAACCGCAATCTCTTTAGAGTTACGTATCGACTTATAAAGAACAAAGTCATGCTTTATAAGTTGATAAATGTCTATAATGGCTTCTTAAGTTCTTTTGCCTCCATCGGGTGCCATAGTTAATGCCCCGTGGAGACAAACCTGATACAGTATAAAGGATATACACAATTAAGCGGAAAGCAAACAAATAAACACACAAATATTTCTATTCAAAAAAAAAAAAAAGAATTTGCAATTTCAATGCGCCCACTCACCTCCACCTTAAATTTATTCTCAATTTCAATTTTTACTTCATCGAGTCTCGATTGCGTCCTTGAAATCAACAATATATTAAAACCCCTTTTAGCCAATTCATTTGCATATGCACGACCGATTCCATCTGTACCTCCTGTCACCACTGCAATAATACAATCTCTTTAATTTGACGCTAAACTATATCATCTCGAAAAGAAGTAGCCTCGATGTTTCCATTCCCCAAATGACGTCATAAATAATCGAACAAAATTTTTTCGGCAATTTCAACTGATCATCGCTACGTAATCATAGAGATTCACTCATTCATATTGAAGCGTCGAGAACAATTCCCCTGGTACAGTGACATTCGTCAAAAGAAAATTTCACCTGCATTTTCGGGTAATTTCCGGGTAAAAATTTACTTGCGGGTAACTATCATTGCTCAATAAAACAATGGCAAGTTAATAAGCGTGTATGACATTTCAATCAAAATATCTGAAGAAAAAAAAAAAGTCGGTAGCGATAATATTTCCGATACTTACCAGCCCAATTAGCGCCAGCTTTTTCGAGTAGATTTAATGGTTTTGCAATGAAATATGGATAGATGATCTTGTAGAGAACAATAAAGATACGATAACTGTAATATACAAACGATAGCAATCCAAATGTGTAGATGGTTTCATTAATGAAGAACATGATTTATCCCTGCAATATAAATATAGAATATTTATTTATTTATTTATTTTGAAGAGACGTTAATTAGTTGATAAACACAAATATTCGAGCGATTCACCGGAACTAAGCAAAGATGCATAATATACGAATATAGCGACTAATAAAATTTAGAAATAAATAAACTTTAGTATCATAACTGCTGATAATATCGCTTAAATAACAATTAGAATCATAATCAATGACAATAAAATTGATGCTTACTTCGTTTAACTATATGCGAAAAAAGAAGACAAATAAAAA